>SJYQ01009468.1:89843-117260 GCA_006410935.1 Redunca redunca | reverse complement strand
CCCCCCCCACCCTTCCCCCAACACACCAAAATCCATTACGAGTTTAAAGTACAGCTATTATTTTTACAGCATTGCTTAGAAATGGCTTGCAATCTCTAATTTGCTAAATTGATGTGTATATTGACTAAATAAATATTCGGCACAAAGCCCGAGTCCCCCTTCCACACTTATTAATCCTCAGGAAATGGAAACACAAGACATGAAATGAGCTTTTGCTCAGAGCTACAGACAGGAATACATTATGTTGTTTTTCAAGTGCTCGGGGACTTGACACGCTGCAGCAGAAGTGGGCCAATCAGCTGCCTCTAAGGTTTCCATAACACACGTGTCTGCCAGCAGACGTGATTGTGTTGCTAAGGCTCTTCCTCTGACTTTGAGAGTCTAAGACAAAAGACTCTTATCTCAGTGGGGGGACATCTGGAGTGACTGCCTTTTGGGGAGTTGATTTGAGGGGCTGATGTCTGGGATCAATATTCATTAATAGAAATCAAAACTGCTATAGGACCCCCAAGAGAGAACCTGGGGACAGTTTTCTTTCTTTAAGGACTGGGGTTGTTTTAGTTCTCTCAGCTATAGGGAGATAAGAGAACTATCTCTTGGGGCAGAGGAGGCAGGGGAATGTGTCTTCTGTCAACAGCCCCTCCCCCTGCAGCAGGGAATAAGGAGACAGAGGGGTGCAGTTCCCAGGGGCAAAGTTTGCTCTGAGTTTCTGGAGGCTCTGACCTGGCATGCTGATGAGTTCTGAGGCTGACATTATACCAGGATGGTCAAGGGGAACACTAGACAGGTAGGGGTGACCCAGGTCACCAGGGCTTGCAGGTACCGTCTAAAGGTTCTTAATCCACAGAACATTCACCTACCATGCTGGCTGGCAGCAGCGAAGAAACAGAGCCCAGAGTTAGCAGACAAGTTTGTCTCATGAGAATCAGGAGATGAGAAATGCTCTCTGGAGAGAAAAGGTGAGAACTTTGCTTTTGCCCTATTGGGAGGAAGTGAATCCCAAGAGGGAGGCATTTCATCAAGTGTAGTCTCTGCCCAAAGCCAGCCCAGACTGCTCAGGGTCTCCTCCCCAAGGGAAGGCAGATTCCACAGGCTAGAGAAGGAGGGGGTTGTGGACATGATGGAGACTTCAGTGTCCTGGTCTGTCTGATGGGCTTGTTCACAGTGGGACCACTAGCAGTGACCTCGTGTGGCACCTAATCCTGCAAGCAAGCCCCTTGCTGCAGAAGACAGTGGTGACTCCCCCCGGACATGCGTCCACTGACAGATGAAACCGACAGATGGGAAGGTGGCAGGGGCTTCTCTGCAGACTGTGCTTAACCCCCAGTGAGCCTGTGGAACCCCAGGATGGAGCAGCTACAGAGGACACAGGGGTGAGAGAGGAGAAATCACAGACATCTCCATGGAGGCCCCTCACTCTCGGGGCAGAAGGAGCAGCCAGTGCAAAGGCCCTGGCTTAGGACCAGACCTGGTTAATAGGTGGGACAGAGGCCCGAGGTGCAGGCAGAGGGAGCCCAGAAAGCCAGCCCTCCTGCAGACCAGCAGAGACTGTGGATTAAATAAAGGGGAACCCTACAGCAGATGCCACCATCACACATCTGCTAGGGGAGGAGACAGACATAGCAGACCACACTGAGTGCTGGCCAGGGTGCCAACTTCTTGTCCACTTGGAAGCGTGCCTGACAGTTCCTTAAAAAGTTAACTCTGTATGTACCTTACCCAAGAGTAAATGCCTGGAAGGAAAGACCAGGACAGGCATTCACAGCAGCGTTATCCTAAACAGGCAGCACTGGAAACAGACAAGGCAGCCATGGAGAGGGGAACGGCTCAGTCAACTGTGCTCATGGCTTCCAGTGGAGAACCACACAGCCAGTTCCCAGCAGTCTCTGCAGTGAGGTTGCCTCTCCTGGGACCGAGCACCAGGGTGGGCTTCTGGAAGTGCAGTCTGGTGAGGACTCAGGGCAAAACTGCACATGGAGGGTGAACCCAGGTCTCCTTATCCTGCCATGAATAAGGAGAACCTTGTTTCTAATGACAGAAGGATCAGTGGTTCCCTGGGTTTGGGAAGGTGGGGGTTAATAGAGGAGGGCACTAGGGGACTTTCAGGGATGAAGATGGAATGTTCTGGGTCTTGATCCGGGTGGTTGGGTACACACAGGGGTCCAAACTTCTCCCACTTCCGACTTAACACCTGTGAGTTTTGCTGGAGGTAAAATATGCTTGAGTAAACAGTATCCGTGAAACGGGGTCTGCAGGTGGGTTTGGGATCCACACCTGCCCCTCCTCTCTCTCTTTCAAGCTGCCCAAGTTTCCCAGACAGAAGGCGGAAGTTCTGAGCAGGTGGAAAGTGCCTCACTCCAGGGCCGAGGGCTCCTGAGGCCACCGTGCCTGCCTGCCTGCGCCACATCCATCGTGTTATTGCCGGAGCCTGAGAACTGCTCCCCAGGCGGAGTCTTGAATATTCATCTGATTTACGGCCGGCTGCCGACAGCTTTATGAATCCGCCCACCAGTACCTGCAGCCGGTCATCAATCTTCCCCCGAGACTGCGCTGCTGCCAGTAACTCATGAATTAAAGAGGCCCCTGGCGGCCCCCACACCTCCCTCCCCCACGCGGCGCGTCGTGATGGAGAAGGACCTGACCAGAAGTCAAAACACTGCTGCCGCCTCGCCTCGCAGCTCGGGCGACCTCGGATGACTCCCTCAGCCTGTCTGCAGTCAGGAAGAGAAACCCAGGGCCCCTCAGAGCAGCCCCTTCCCAGCTCCCAACCCCCGTTTCCCTGCCGGCAGCGACGCAGAGGGTGCTCAGCATTACCTCTGTCTGCTCACCTGGGCGAGGGGCTGAGGCAGTTGGGTGGGCAAGCCCAGGCGAATGCAGGATGCTTGCTATGATTCGACTTGGAGATGCTCACTGAACGAGAGAGGTTGTGGTCCTCGCAGCAAGCTCCCCTAGGCGATCTTATCAACAGAGTGGGAACCAAGGGAGCATCTCCTTCCAGGGCTTCGGGGGTCTCCAGGTGGGCCCCCCGGCTCCTGTCCATAGGGAGTAAATGTGATGATGTTTGTCCAGGAAGGAACAAATCTCACAGACTTAGCTCTGGGCTTCAGGAAGCAGTCCCAAGGGTTGCAGAGCTGACTCCTGGGCAGGAACCCCTGGTTCTGAAGCTGCTACCCATGCCTTAGCCAGTCTGGCTCACCCAGGACCCCCAGCACCTGCCACGGGGACAACATTCGGCAAGTGGTCCCAGGGCTGAACGAACTTTCACCAACAAGCAAGATGTTGGCAACACGTGCAAAAGCATCAGGATCAGCCCCTGCCTGGCTCTACCCTGGTCCGCAGGTGGCTGGGAGGCAGAGTGGTAGATGAGCCCCTCTGAACCCAGACATACCAGGGTTCAAAGCTGCTCTGCCCCTCAGCATCCAGCGACCTTGGCGAGTAGTCTGGCACTCCCCAACCCCCATCCCAGCCTCGAAAGCCAGACACTGGGGTCACAGTTTCCTCAGAGAGCTCGTGGGGGTTTCAGAGAGGCAACTTGTTGTCAGTGCCCCCACCGCCGCCACGAGCCCTAGGGAATGTCTGCTCACTGTTTTCTTGACACCAGGCTGTGCTGGGTGTCAAGGTGGGGACCCTGTTCCTCTGCAGGTCACTCAACAAATACTCATGCGTCCCTCCGGATCACAAAAACTCATAATACCTGTGCCCGAGGACAGGCTGAGGGGGGCCTCCCTCCCCAAGTGCTGGCTCCCAGCACTCTGTGCAATGAGGCTGCCTCTCCTGTCGCCCGACTGAGGACCTCCAACCCTGCCAGTGCCCTGCCAAGGCCTCTCGGGGGCGCGGGCTTTCTGGGCCGCTTCAGGCCACCCCCATGTCAGGGTGTTGACAGGTTAACCAAGAGGCAGTGGGAGCCCCCAGCAATCCTGGGTTGTGGGGGATATGCACCAGCATGTCCATCCCTCCCCCTTCCTCTGCTGTGGACCAGAATCCCCTTCCCCATGTGTCAGGAGTCAGGAGGTCGAGGAGTCCACCAACCACCAAACTGGTTCCAAGGATGGGGTATCGTGGAAGGAGGGGAGGGAGAGGTAGATGTCAGAGCCAAGGGCACCAGTTTCTCTACTGGGCATCCTCTGAAATAGGGCAGAGCTCATGGGGAGAAAGGTCTTCGCTTCTGGGAACACTTCCCGGGGGGCTTGGCCTCAGCCTCTAAGGTTTCTGACCCGTGGACTTTTCACCTTGGCACCAGCTCCCTGACCACGCTGGCAGTGTTTACCTTGTGGGAAAGGCCAGATACGGGGGGCGAGTGTGTGTGTGTGTGTGTGTGTGTGTGTGCGTGCGTGTGTGCACACCCACTGGGGCAGGAGATCAGAGCCAGGGCAGCCAGACTCGGGCCCCTGAGAGCCTCTGGGCCTTGGAACTTTGGCTGTGGTTTTTCTCCTGATGCTTAACCCTCTCTGGCCCCGTCCTCCTTCACATCTTGCACTTAGGGCTGAAATGCTGGTGAACGGATGATGCCAAACTCACCACCCTCCTCTCTGGGGATTTGCCCCCATGGTGGAGAAAAGAGTTAAAATCCAAGTCCCATCCTGGCTAGCCATTCTAGAGCCTCGTCTATATAACGGGGACAATATTAACTCCCCAGCCTCAGCACTGAGCAAAGGAACCAAAGAGGCAGTGCTTGGCAAGTGCTCAGCATGCTGTAAGCACTCTATAGATGCTACTGTTGTTGGACCATGAATGCTCAGTAAATGTTTACTAACTAGATGGGTGGGTGGATGAGAGGAAGAATGGATGGATGGGCGGAGGATGGATGGATGAATTTATAAGCAAGTAGACCTCTAGATAAGTAAGTGGAGGTAGTTGGATGGGAGGGTGGATATGCACTCATTCGCTACCCATCCCTGCATCCATCCATCCAGGCGTTCTTCCATCCAGCTCTCGGTTGTGGGGGCAGAAAGTGGATGGACAGGTAGACAGATGGATGGATGGGTAGATGAATAAACGCATGGGTGGATGTCTGGTTTGGTGGGTAGATAGAGGAAGGATAGATGGACATTCCAATGGACAATTAGATGAATGAACAGATGGAGAGAGAGATGAATGAGCAGATAACTTGCTGGATGACTGGGACCACAAGCGAACACCTAAATTGCCTCCCCCTGGAAGGTGGAGATAACAATGGCTTCAGCTAATGCCTGGCACCACAGCCATGAACAAGGCTGCAGGGGCCGGAACACCACAGCCTGCACAATCTGCTCATTAACTGGCTCACAAAGCTTTTCACCTATTCCAGGCCAACGGGGTAGCAGCGTGACATTTAATGTTTCCTTTCAGCAATCACTTGTGTGCCTTTCACAGAACACAGTGTGCAGCTGTTCTCTGGCTTGTATTCTCCTCCAAAGGTGCCTTCAAGCCCCCAGGGTGCTAATAGGTCCAGCTTCCCCAGGGCCAAGGTAGGGGGTCCCCTGAAATGTTGGGGCCCCCCTTGCCATCTCCTCTGTCTGGAGCTGTGCCACCAATCACCTTAATTACCCTTCAGTTAGGGGGATTAATTTATAACACAGTGCCAAGGAAGTATCAGAGAAAGGGTTTCCTTGGCAACCAAGTTTTTAAACCCAAGATCCTCTGGGTTTTAAAAGCCGCTTGGCATCTAATTTCCCCCCTCAAAATTAGCTTGAAACTTTTCAGATGCTGAGATTTTTAGCATAACAGCAGGCTAGCACTTATGTCAGAAACCATAAAAGATAGATTTCTCCCCTGCCAGAGGCAAGACCCTGGCAAGTTGTTCGGTTTCCTCTGCCACTTTGCTCTTGGTGGAAAACCAGGCCATTATGAAATGACCACAGAGATGTCGTTTTCTGAACTGCAGGCAGCCAAGCTCCCAACAGCAACTTGTTTTCTGGCTCAAGTTGCTTCAAATCCTGTTGAGTTCTGCTGTGAGGGCTGAATGGAGAGATCCTCACCCCCGGCCCCTCTTTAGGCATAGCTGAATGGTCTCGGGCTGTACTCCCTGAAAACCTGGGCCCATCTTCCCAGGATGAGAAGGCTAGTGCCGCTGGTACCCCCCCCCCACCAGAGGGGATAGTGCACAATTTCAGAGTCTACTTTTGGTCCCGGTTTCTCTCACTGGGTGTTCCCCATCACCATCATGCTTCCTACCTCCCTGTGCCAACAAATGAACCCCAGCCAACTCCACGGCCTGGCTTTCTGTAGTCTGCACCAGCCTGGGACCCACTCTGCCTTTCCCTCCTTCCACCATCCATACCCTTCACTCCGCCCAGGCCACACTCCATCCATTCCGCCTTTAACCATCCACACAGTATCTACCTTCTCTTCACCCTCCACCCATCGGCAAACATATTCCACCCTTGACCCACCCTGACACTCGCTGACACCCCTCGCTCCACCTGGATTTCTTCTACTTTGCCCTTTAGATCTTGGTTTTTCAAATCTGACAGGAGTCTAGGAAAAGCTTCAGTTGCTCAGTCATATCTTACTCTTTGCGACCCCATGAACTGCAGCACAGCAGGCTTCCCTCTCCTTCACTACCTCCTAGAGTTTTTTCAAGCTCATGTGCATCGAGTCGGTGATGCCATCCAACCAACTCATCCTCTGTTGTCCCCTTCTCCTCCTGCCCTCAATTTATCCCAGCATCAGGGTTTTTTCTAATGAATCAACTCTTTGCTTCAGGTGGCCAAAGTATTGGAGCTTCAGCATCAGTCCTTCCAATGAATATTCAGGGTTGATTTCCTTTAGGGTTGATTGGTTTGATCTAGGAACACTGCTCAAATGCTGGTTCCTCTAGACCTTCTTCACACCTCCCCTTTCTCTGAACCTTTATAGCAGCCTGTCTTTACCCTGGAGGGCACCCGGCTCTTTTTCTCCATCCAGCTGAGCAGCTATTCTGGCCTGGAGGCATGTCATCTAGAGAAAAATCAGGCTGAGTTGATTCAAATCCTGGCTCTCATAGCGTCATAGCTGTATGGCCTTGGTGAAAAGATGGAAGGGTGGCTCAGGGATGGATGCTGAGTTTACAGCTGATTGACCCTGAGATTAGGTGAGCCCCTGAGTGGAGGTTGGATGGTCTATTGGATGAGTGTCCAGATGGAAGGTCTATGGGTTCATAGATGGAGGACGCAAGAGTGGGTGATTAAGTGGAGGCGTAGGGCTGGATTGGTGAAAGGAAGGAAGGGAGGGAGGGAAGGAGGGCTGAAGATGAACCCAGCTTCCAGGAAGATTTACAAAGTCTGAGGGACAGTCCAGGAGGCTGACTACCCAGAAATTCTGAACGGAGAAGAAAACAAACCCGTGGATTCTTTTTCACAGAAAATAATGTTCCTGATAGCTCAAGGCTTGAAGATTTTGGTGACCCTGGGGAAAGGACAAGGCCTCCCTTGGGACCAATTCATTAGGAAGGACAGTCCTGATCAGCTCCTCTAAGCGCTTGGGTTGACTCTAAGTGCCAGGCAGTCAAAGGGCATTCAATAACTGTTCACTGGAAAGTGATGAATTGATCTTGGAGACCAGCCATAGAGTGGGGGCGGCCAGCTGGAAACAGCCCATCAGAGCTCGTTTCCTCACTGAGTGGCAGGAAAGTCTTGTCCTACAGCAACAAGCCCAGACCCCCATCTTCAGTTATTGCCCCCACGTTTGTGCAGTGACTGTGACCAGTGCAGAGGGGCTCTGGGGTACATGCCTCCCAAAGAGAACCAACATCCACGGTTCCAGGAGGTTGAACCTCTGACCATCTGGGTTCAGACATGAAGGACCTGAGGTTGGGCCAAGTCAACTCAAGGCAACTTGAGTTATAAACTGTTCTCAGGAGTCAATCTGCCTGTGAAGCCTGGAAGACCCCATAGATAAAGGGCCACCCTATGGAGTGATCATGGCATTGAATGACAACAGGCCTCTTCCACACAAAGTGAGGATCTCCTTTCCGGGAGGATATACCACCATAGATGCTGATCAGAGATGGGCTCAGAGGTCCCAGGAAGGTACAGATCCCTCAGCTTGCCCGTCGAGGTCTGTTCTCACTTGGACAGTCTTACAGACTCTTGTCAGGGCAGCTAAGAGAAGGTTACACTGCACAACCTCAGGGGGCACCCTTCACAGTGACTCAGGGGGAGGAGGGTGGGTTTCAGTGCACTTCATTGTGGGAGGGGGTCTGTGGGCCTCTGGTCTCCCAGTGATCCATCTAAAAAAACAAAGAAAACTTCCTAACATAAGTCACTGAGCCTTGTGTTGTTAATAAAACTGTCTCTTTTCTTCTTCCTTCAGACTCCCTCCCTGCCAGGAAATAAAGAAAGGGGTGCGGGGAGGGGGAAGATACAAATTCACTTCTGCCTTATCTCTCAAGTGTTTAGCTAACTGCCGGGCACATAATAAGAACTCAATAAATAACCATTATTAGAGGAGGAAGAGATGGAGGAAATCGGACAGATCAGAATTTAATTCTGCCTTGCGGATTTATTGTGCTTCTGCCCAAGGAAGAAGAGAGAAAGAATATCTCAGCTTTCCATCTTCTCTCTCCTGAGCTGACTCTGCGGCAGGCAGTGTCCTCTCATCCCCTTTCGCCTGCAGCCTGTTGAAAAAAAAATAAAAAGAAGCACCAATCTAGCACGCTTGGCTGAGCCCCTGCTCCTAGCCCACAGCTCCCTCTGACTTTATGTTTAATTTCCCCAGGTCGAGAGGAAGCACTCTGATGATCCGAGTTAATTCAAAATGCAAATTCATCTCCTATCGCCTAATGGCTCTGACTCAGCTCTACAGGATGGGAGCAGCTGCTGTATGAGTCACCCATGGCCCGGGCTCCTGGGACCCTGCTCCTAATGGTGATGAAGCCCTCGGCCAGGCTTTGGACAGATAGCGCTGCCTCTGTGCCCACTGAAGCCAGACCACAGTTCACTTCGGAGGGCAGAGTGTTCCACTACCAGGGGGTGGGGGGTGTGGTGGGATGGGGAATGGGGATGGAGGGAAAACCACAGCATAGGGGTCAGCCCAGGAGACCCCAAATGAGCCAAACTAGTCTCCCAAGAAACCCACTAACCCAGATTCAGGATCCTCAGCCCGGACAGAGTTCACTACAAGCTGGGGTTCCCCACTGGGTACAGAGGACTATCTTCACCCAGATCCCCCAAAGTAGCCATGAATCCTCCAGGAATCTTCACTTGAGTGACAGCCAAGGTCTTCCAGATGCTGGCTGGATGGTCCCAGAGCTGCCACAGAGCTGGCCCCCTCCCTTCCTGAGAGACATGAAGGCCCCACTGTCTAAGCTTCATGCCAAAGACAAAACCAGCAGCAGGCTGTGAGTTTCCATGGGGGAGCCAGGCTTTGGGTCAGGATGGGGGTGGAGGCGAGGGGATCTTGGGGGTGTGCTCATGAGTTTCCTGCGCCCCACTGTCCTTCCCTGGGTCTTGGCATCGGAAGATCTCAGCAGTACAGGAGGGGCAATGGAACAGACAGGGAGCAAGGGGGCATCCCAGGGGTGGCAGGTTGGAGTGGGAGAGACTTTCTAGGGGCAAGACAGGGCAGTCTTGTACAACTGGGGAAACCCAGGCTCGGAGAGGAAGTATTTACACTGCTCCCAGCGCATATGGTTAGTCCATTCTACAGGCTTCTGCTCCCAGGGAGGGCTGAGGGCTCTCTTGGCGGGGCTGGAGCCTCTGGGTCTGGGGCACCAGAGTCTCGCCCTCCCCTGTGGGGTGACATGAGCCCCTCTTCCACTGTCAGAGCTTCTGATCCACTGTCAGAGGGGGCTGGGGCCCCATGACCCCCAGACTCAGGGATCCTTCCCTCTGCTGAGGACCCCTCCACACCTGGACTCTGAGGTCTCAGCTCTGCCACCTGCTGGCCTCCATGAGTTCTGCGGGCTGCTGGTATGTTTCTCCTCTGCCCGTTGCTATGATGACTTTAAGGGTGCTCATCATCATCTGAAAGCAGGCCGGGCATTAAATGGCACTGAATTCCGTAATGAATCAGCCCATCCCATTTCCATCTCTCTGAATCCTCTGATGCTCTCCAGGAGAGAAGCCCAAGAGGCTGCCTCCACCCTGGCCACAGTCTCCTTCCCCACTGCCATTCTCTCTCTTTGTGACATGGCAAACCAGGCCTTCATCTCAGAGCCTTGGCAGATAATTGGTTTCTAACACAAGACCAGACTTTTGTTTTTATTGTATTTATTTTTTGTTTTAATCACTTTATGGAGCTTTAATTCACATGCCATCAAATTTACCCACTTACAATGTACAATTTAATGGCTTTTATTATAATATATTCACAGGATTGTGCCACCTTCACCACAATCCAATTTTAGAACAGTTTCATCAGCCCCCGAAGAAACCCTGCACCCATTAGTGATTTCTCCCCAATCTCTCTCCCTGACCCCTGAACCCTGGAAACCACAAATGTACTTATCTCTGAGGATCTGCCTATTCTGGACATTTCATATCAATGGAACCCCACGATGTACGCATCTTTTGTGGCTAACTCCTTCTACTCAAGCTTTATGTTTATATGCTTACTTTAGTGAGGAATGCTGGGTTTAATTAACCATTGGGATGTAATGTTTTCTTCATCATTCAGTCTAATGTATTGATCATTTGCTTAAGTTACCAGTTACCCAAGGAAGGTAAAATGTGCTTTGAACATTTGGAATACACAGTGCAAATCCTGTCTGAGAGGTGGAGTCCCATTGCTCTTACTCCTCTGATTTGGGGAAATTTTCCCCTTTCTCCTCTTTCCAGAAGCCACTAAGCCCCCCTTCCTCTATCCTCTCTGACTTTTCTCCAAACCCTCATTGCACAGAGGAAAGACGGGGACCAGAGCAATATCTCCACAAACAAGCCGTTTGCCCCTCTATTCAACAAACACAGAGGGACAGATGTGGCCTCGGCTTCTCCCAGCCATCCTGTCTGGAATCAGCATATACATCGAGTTTAATTATGCAATTAAAGTCATTTTCCTGAGCTGAACAAATATTTACAGCATATTTTGCTGAAAATGGCTTCGCCTGGAGAAAGGTTCTGCCGTTGGGCTGGCAGGTCTGGTGTGCGAATATTCACACATTTACATACCCTGTTACCAGGGGGCCACATGGTGATGAGCAGGTGGCAGACAGCCAGGTCCCCAGGAACAAATACGTCGGTGAAAAATGTGGCAGGTGTCAGACAGGCCCGTGTGTTCTGGGCCTCACCACGGTGTCACTGCGGGCCAGTGACGTCTACTGTTCCTCCATGGCAGCCCTGAATCCCAGCTCTGCAGCATCAAAGAAACCTCTGGGCAGGGCAGAGAGGACACAGGGCCTGAGAGCAGCTGTATGATCTTCAGAACCATAGCCACCCTGCCCTGTGCTGTGATCCTGGGAGGTGCTACTTAACAAGAACCTATGTAGAACATCTCCCAGGGGTCCCACTACATTCAGCTTCCCATGCAAGAAAATGCAAGGCAAAATTTCCCAAAGGCAGAAAAACCTGCTTTGTAAATTTTACTCCCTCTGAACCTTGTCTCCTTCTCAAGCCCCCAGTTTCCCCCTTGGAAGAAACTGGATCTCATTGCACTGCAATGAAGTCAGTGGACTCCAGGTTTTCTCAAGGGCTTCTTCTCCTCCTGCCAAGTTTCATGGTTTTCATCAGAATTCTGAGTTGGGGGGTGGTTGTGTAGCATCAGAACATTGGGGTGGGGCTAGGACAGGAGTTCTGTTCAAAATACTTAAAAACTAGTAGATGTAATGACCACCCAGAGATAATCCAGAGGTCAGATTTGGGAGCCCCCCAGCTGTGTGGGAAGGTCTGGGGGTCCTGGGGGAGGACCTGGGATGGGTGATTTGGGGCCAGTCTGGGAGCTAGGGAGGGAGCTCCCCATCAGCCCATATGGGGGTGGGGGTTGGGTTTCAGCTTCTCACTTCCAGTCCCATTGTATTGAATGTCAGCCCAGAGTGGAGTGGATCCCATTATACAGTTGAGGAAACTGAGGTTTCCAGAGTTGTGTGTCATCACCTGAGGATACCCTGCTACAGGGAGGGGGGTAGTGACTCACACGCAGACCCTCCGAATCCCAGAACCTGTGCAGAGCTGGCCTGCTCATTTCATGCTCCTTGGACTCTAGCAGGGGCATTATTATTATTACGCTACGCTGCAGGTCCGGGTGTCACTTCAGGTGACACTGCTGGTCAAAGGCAGAGCTGGGAGGTGTCCAAGGTCACCAGTATTTACTACCTTCAAGGAAGGAAGGGGGCAGGAGGCTGGGGGCAGGCAGCCGGCCCTTTCCCATACATGACGGAACCCAGTCCCTCTTGCTGCAATCGCTGACAGTAAGGACAAAGCAGGGGTCACCGCCCTGGCGGGGCACAGCCCCAGGAGCCTCCAGAGCCCATGCCTGTGGCCTTAGAACCCTGGAAGCTACATGTTGTGTGGCCCAAGGTGGGGGGCAGCAGATCAGAGGCTCTGGTTTAGGGCGGGCCGAAGGAGAGAAGGGAGAAGGCTCCCAAGAGCCCCTCCTCGCCACCACCCCCCACTCCACTGGATTCCCCTCAGAGGCCCAGGTGAACACAGGGACAAGTTTGTTGTCCTCGTTCAATATGTGCTGTGTACCCACTGCATTCTGGTCTTTAACCCAGACCCCAGCAGGGCTCCGGGAACCCATGGAGGTCAGGGGGCAGCTGCTACACTGGATTCCAGTAGAGGACGTCAGTACCTCTGTTGGTTTGGACTCACGTGTACCATGGGGCAGGCTGATCAGGAACCGGGAGCCTCACTTCTCATTCTCACCCCCACGCTGAGCAAAGGGCCACTCTCAAGGCCTCAGTCTAATCACCTGCAAATGGCCTTGGCCTTAGCTGCCTTCCTGCCTTCACTTGACAGCTCAGGTTCAACAATAGAACCTCAGCCATCAAGGTCTTTTTGTCCCTATTATTGTGGGCCCAGCACAGAAACTAGGACTGGAGGTGGGTGGAGCACAGCTGGCTCAGTTTGGGGAAACTGACTTAGGTACCAATAGCAAGAGCTGAGTCCTTTTGGTTCTCTGAAAATTCTTATTCTGTTTAAGACACTTCCTCCAGGCTGTCTTCCTGGCTTCCTGGGCCAGGTGGCAACATGGTACTGTGTGAGTCTGCTGGCTGGGTGGGTGATGCTGTGCGCAGGGAACTGTGAGATGGATGGCTTTGCTCGAAAAGAGATGAAGCCTCCGAGAGCCTAGGACAGGATGCCAAAGTCTGGGGCCGGCATTTTAAAAACGGTGCCCCAGCTATATCCTGAAAGTGCCTCTCAGCGGTCCAAGGGAACTTCCTCAGAGGCCCCCAGGGAGTAGAAAAAAGGAAAACAGGAGGCCTGGGTCCTGACACTAGCCTCAGGTGGGCAACCTCCTGTTCTGTCTCCCTTAGAAGCTGGGTTTCTGAGTCAGAGTAGTTGTCAAGCATGGGTTCTGCAGCGAAAAGGAAGAAACAAGTTTGAAAGCCACCGATTTAAATTAATACAGTAGGTAGCACTTAATTCAGTTAAATGATTTTTCGCTGTCAGTGATTTTGCTATCAGAACATGACACTTTGCCGGCAGAGCCCCGTCGGCCCTCAGCTCCTTAAAGGGGAAGAAGACTCTGGTTACGGTTTGGCAGCCCTGAAGGACCCACCTGGCCTTGGTTTCCCCACCTATAACATCGGGTGGATCTCAGCTTGCCCATCCACGTGGATCCCTGAAGAAACAGAGGACTTTAAGGGGACGGTGAGTCCATAAACTGTGGAAGCGAGCAGAGCTGAGGAGAACTGACTTCCTGGTGTGTGCTGAGCAGGAGAGCTGGCCCAGAAAGGAGACTAGTAGCCAGAGAAAGCCCGGTCCAGCGTGTGGTCTGTTCAAACTGCCCGGAGGACCCAATAAACACCGGGGACAGAGGGACCAGAGAAGGGTGCAAGGCAGCCCACCTTGAGCCCATCAAAGGCATGATGCCCTGTATTCAGAAGGTGCTCCATCAATGCCTTTTGCTATTTTCTTCTGAAGGATATTTCTGTCTCTACTCTCCTCCCCAGTGGATGACAGTGAAAAAAAGAGTTGCTGAAAAGAGAATTTATTGACAAAAGTCTGTGAAATTGGCCACAATATATTTCTTATGAAAGGCCGAGCCCCCACACCCAAGGTTTTGTCAAAAAGCATGCTTTAAACTCTCCTGTTCCCCTTACCCAAGACCCACAATTTAAAGGTCTGTGGATGTTCAAGGGCACTAATGGATGGCTTCGAGTTAATTCAGAAAACACAAAGCATGGTGGCGTGTCACCTCTGGGTGACAGTCTCTCCGCTCACAACTCCCCATCTGGCTCCCTCCACCCCCAGCTAACCCCCCTCCACCAGGGTAGCCCCACATTCTTTGGAGGGGATGCTATCACAGAAGGTTTCATCAGAGTCCCCTCTTCTTGGCTGTTCAGATAAGAAAAACCAGGCAAACAAATTCAACTTTTCTATAAAAGTTTATTTTGTGATTTTTTTTTTCCCAAGAAGTGTTGGGGAAAACGTTGAAATTATGTAAAGGTAAGGAACCATGGTATATAAAAATAATTTAAACACACATATTAATAAGAAAGCAACATTGCATTCTAGCAACAACTAGGTAATCTTGCCCAAGATTTTTCCAAAGTCATTAAATACATTTTAGATGACAGTACACAGACACACACGCATGTGCACACACACATATATACAGCTCAAGTGTCTTTTTCTGTGCGTTCTGGCTAACTGATGCAGCTAAAGGGAAAAGACAAAGAAGACTGTCTGCTTGAGTGTCCCTAAGTTGAACAAAGGTGCATTGTATCATGAATGTTTGCTATTTCCTGGAGACTGCTATTTCCCTCCCCAACCTCTTTAGTGACTAGCTTCAGTCTGCTGTAGGTCTTATCTGAAAAATTAAGGTGTGTCTTTTGATCAGCCCCTGGGTGCGGTCATTGCGGTGCTGCAGGCAGTGAGAATTCGGGAAGCGCCGTGTCTCCCGCTCCTGGTGCGTTGTATGGATTGGAGGTGGATAGTCAAGCGAACCTGATTACATCTGGCTGATTCTCTGTTTCAGGGCCAGGACCTGATTCTTGATCTCTGGGGGTAGATCGACGTTCACCTGCTCCTCCAGGTACTTCTGTATTTCTTCCACCTCCTCCTCCCAGAACTCCTTGGAGATGTGGAAGAGCTCCTTCACGTCTACATCCCCCAGGCCCCGGAGGTCCAAGGCATCCTCACTGGGGATGTAGCCGATGGCTGTGAGCTTGGCGCCGCCTTCCCCGCCCACGCGGTTGAACATCCACTCCAGCACCCGGGAGTTCTCGCCGAAGCCGGGCCAGAGGAACCTGCCAGCCTTGTCCTTTCGGAACCAGTTGACATGGAAGATCTTGGGCAGCTTGGCTGCGGGGCGCTGGGCCATGCTGAGCCAGTGTGCCAGGTACTGGCCGAAGTTGTAGCCAAAGAAGGGGCGCATGGCGAAGGGGTCGTGCATGATGACTTTGCCTGTTAACAGGGGACTCTGTGGGTAAGTGAGGCCTCACAGGACTATGGGCACACTTACTGTTGACACGGCCGCCTGGCTTTCTGTACCCCTCTGTATATACAGAGAGAGAGAGACGGGGAGACAGAGAGATAAAGAGACAGAGGGGCAACAGAGAGACAGAGATATAGAGACAGAAAGAGACAGAGAGACACAGAGATACAGAAACAGGGAGAGAGAGACAGGGAGGCATAGAAACAGAGACAGAGAGAGTCAGAGAAGCAGAACAACACAAAAATAGAGAGATGGAGAAACACAGAGACAGAGCTGTCGCTGTCCCTTCTTGGCGGCCCGGATCTTGGCCAGACTCACCCTTGTACTCCGCCGCTGCCGTGGCCTCAGATCTCATGGCCGCCCCCACAAACACACCGTGCTGCCAGCTGAGAGCCTCGTAGACCAGAGGGACACCTTTAGCGGGAGAAAGAAATGCTCCTTAGAGGCCTTGACCCCCCAGCCCCTCAGCCGCGACGCCGTCTCCCAAGTGGAAAGATGTGCTGTGTGTGGTCTCTCTTCTAAAGGGGCTGATGCTGGAGCGCCAGAGCTAAGGGCAGACGCTGCCATGCCAGAGTCATGGCAGGAGGCCACGTGGCCAAAGTCAAACTAGGAGCCCATCCCTGGACAAGGACCCAGGAGTTTCAGTGGCCAGAGACTAAGTTCTATGCCCAAGCTTGCTCATTACCCTGTTGTTTGTGAAAGGAAGCTCCGTATCCCTGACACCCTCCAACCAGGTCATGGAACGTGAGCCCTTGTAGTGACATGCCCCCTCCCCCGCCCCCATAGTGACACATCTGTGTCCCAGCCCGATTGCCCGGGAGCCTCACCAACAGGCCGGCGCCCTCCAAAGATGATGCCCTCAATGGGCACGCCCTCTGGAGACTCCCAGTCAGGGTCAATGATGGGGCACTGGCTGGCCGGAGTGCAGAACCGTGAGTTGGGGTGGGCACAAGGCTCCCCTACAGCAGCAAGGGAAGACAAGCCCTGAGCGTCTGGCCAAGCACACACACCCAAGGACTGGGGCACCAGGCCTCCTGGGGGGGCTTACCATCCTTGGGGTCCCACTCCTTGCCCTTCCAGGAAATGAGCTTGATGCCTGAGGCCAGTGGCTGGTCAATGCCTTCCCAGTAAACACCCCCGTCACTGGTCTCGGCCACGTTGGTGAAGATGGTATTCTTCTGGATGGTCTTGATGGCATTGGGGTTTGTCCTCACAGAGGTTCCTGGAGCGACGCCAAAAAACCCATTCTCTGGGTTGATGGCCCGCAAGTTACCTGGAAAGTTTTAAACCAAGGAGTGGAAGTGAGTACCAATCTTGCCAGGTTAATTTCTGCACCAGATTCTCAAGTCTTTATTTTTTCCCTCCTCCCCAGCATCTCTTTCTCTTTCTCATGCCAGCATTATTAATCAACTTTGACTTTCTTACCAGTTTCCCTTCAAACTAATTTAACCAACCCAGGTATCCCAGTGTAAAGAATCTGTCTGTCAATGCAGGAAATGTGGATTCGATCCCTGGGTCAGGAAGATCCTCTGGAGAAGCAAATGGCAACCTGCTCCAATATCCTTGCCTGGGAAATCCCGTGGACAGAGGAGCCTGGTGGGCTACAGTCCATGGTGTTGCAAAGAGTCAGACATGACTTAGCAACTAAACAAAATGTAAACAAATAGCGATAGAAGGTCCCATTTCAATCCAGATTGGATATGAAATTAAAGAAAGCTGATAGAATACGTATGTCTGAGTTTTTGCAAGAATAACTGAATTTAAAAATCCAGATGCTGTGGACTTGGGAGGATTTGGCATGTTTAAACCCAAAACTTCACTAAGGTCCAATGATTATCATCAACACCTGGGCCTAAAAGAGTCACCTTGTTGGTCAAATTTCATCCAGGCGATATCATCACCCACACACTCTACTTTCCATCCCGGGAGAGTAGGGTTCATCATGGCCAGGTTGGTCTTCCCACAGGCGCTGGGAAACGCAGCCGCAAAGTACTTCTTCTGGCCCTTGGGGTTGGTGATGCCCAGAATCTGTTGGAGACAAGATTTCTCCTGAAGCACTGGTTCCTTTCTGCCCCAGAGGTCCACGCCCTAGTCTCGGAGGGGGCCTGGAAGCCATTCATCGGTACTGATGGAATTCCCAGTGTCCTTGGAGCACTGGAACTCTGATGCCTAATAGGAATGCTAACGCAGTAGGGGTCTGCCACTTCCCCTCCACTGCCCGACCCTCTGCTGCACACATGTAGAATTCCCTGCGTCTTACCAGCATGTGCTCTGCCAGCCACCCCTCCTCCTTGGCCAGCCGGCTGGCCATCCTGAGGGCAAAGCACTTCTTCCCAAGGAGCGAGTTCCCGCCGTACCCACTCCCAAAGGAGATGATTTCTCGGCGGTCAGGCAGGTGGGCGATGAGTGTGAGCTCGGGGTTACAGGCCCAGTTGTTAACCAAAGGCTCTGTGCAGGAGGACACGCCCACATGAGTGTGCCAGGTCCCCAACGGAGTTTAAGGGTAAGCTTTTTCTTTTCTTAATTCTGGCTTTTGATTTTGAAATAATGTGCTTACTTTTTAAAGGCAAAGGGCACCCCACGGAGTGGAGGCACTTGACGAACTCGCCGTCCCCCAGCGCTTCCAGGACGGTGGTGCCCATCCTCGTCATGATGCGCATGCTGGTCACCACATAGGGCGAGTCTGTCAGCTCGATGCCAATCTTGGATAGAGGAGAGCCCAGGGGCCCCATGCTGAATGGGATGACATACATGGTGCGACCTGTGGGGCCGGGAGGTGGGAGCTGGTGAGAAACAACCCCAGACTCACAGACAACCGCCATCTGTGACCCTTCTCATGATCCCCCTCCGACATCACATCTTGCTTGCCACCAGCCCCTTGATTGGAAGAGTCCACTTAGAGTCCTGTGGACTGCAAGGAGATTACACCAGTCAATCCTAAAGGGAATCAACCCTGAATACTCATTGGAAGGACTGATGCTGAAGCTCTAATACTTTGGCCACCTGATGCGAAGAACGGACTCATTGGAAAAGACACTGGGAAAGATTGAAGGGAAAAGTAGAAAGGGGTGGCAGAGGATGAGATGGTTGGATGGCATCACCAACTCAATGGACAAGAGCTTGAGCAAAGCCCAGGAGATAGTGGCGGACAGAGGAGCTGCAGACCATGGGGTTACAAAAAAGTTGGACACAACTTAGCGACTCAACAATTCCAAATGAAAAGTTGGCCATAACAGCAAAATTAAAGAGTTTTCATAAATGTGCAGCTGGGTTCCACCAAGATATCTTAAATTCACAAGCATAGAAATTGTTTTCCTGGTCATCGAAGACAGTCTATAAACCACTGAGTTATACATTTTCAATATGTGGCCATTTCTCGTGTGGAATTTATAACTCTCTGAGCAATGGGAGTTCCTGGGACAATTACCGGTAGAACAGAGCTAATAATAAATGGTTTGCTGATATTGTACCCAGTCAAATAAATGGTTCACTCACCTTTCATGCACCCCGGAAATCGGACGTTGAACGCTTTCTCAAAATCCTCCTCGGACATCCAGCGGCCCAGCTGGCTGAGGCCGGTTTTGGGGATGGGCACCGTATCTCTCTGCTCTCGAGTGATGATGACTGTCTTGCTTTCAATTCTGGCCACATCCCTGGGGTCAGTGAGAGCCAACCAGCTGCAAAAAAATAAAAAAAATATTAAAATACACAGATTAGGGGCTTCCCTAGGGGCTCAGTGGTAAAGAATCTGCCTTGCAATGCAAGGGACACAGGTTCGATTTATGATCCAGGAATTTCCCACATGCCATGGAGCAGCGAAGCCCTTTCACCAAAACTGTTGAGCCTGAGCCTGTGTGTAAGAGCCCAGGAGCCGCAACTACCGAAGCCCCCACACTCTAGAGCCCGTGCTCTGCACCAAGAGAAGTCACCACAGTGAGAAGCCCTCGCACTGCAACTAGAGGGTAACCCCCGCTTTCTGCAACTAAAGAAAACCCATCGCAGCAATGAAGACCCAGCACAGGTGAAAATAAATAAGTAAACGAAACTTTAAAATACACATAAGTGCTGGTATTCTGCATGGCATCTGCTCCCTAGGTTCCCTCAGCCATGGACCATTCAGGAAGGGACCAGTTTTCTCATCATCATGTTCTTCCTACACCTGGCAGGTACCAAGGGCACTAAGGATGCTGCATCAATGTGGACACAGCCACGTCCACTGTGATATAGTCAGAGGGACACTCACTAGACCAGGAGTTCATGTTTTAGGACAGGGACTGTCTGACCTTCCTTTCCATTGGGGACCTGGTTTGCAAAGACAGTTTGCATGTGCCCCTTCATTGATGACTTGGGCTGCTCTGCAAACACTGTAAAATTAAGTCTGCACGGTTCTGGCTCTTTTACTAAGTTTTTCAAGAGTCTGCAAACCACACAGCCCCGCCCCAGCTCTGCTGAGGTCCTCATCCCCCTTGTTCCACCTGCACCCTGGGTAGAGAGGAAGGCTGAATGCCGGCAGGGGGCAGAGACGTGCTCACCAGTTGTCATACTTCTTCAGACTCTTGATCACACCCTCCTCCTCCATGTGGCTCAGCAGCTGCCGGTTCTCCTCCTCGGAGCCATCACAGATGTGGACTTGGTCGGGCCGGCACAGCTTGGCGCTACTCTCCACGAACTCCCTCACGGCCTGGGGCAGGCTGTCCAGGGAGCCCCGGACGATTTTGGCTGAGTAGTTGAGGCCGTCTGAGAGCTGAGGAGGCATCTCTGCAGAGCTGGGCTGGGGGGCACGGATGCCGAGGTTCCCTGCAATAGAAAAAGCACAGGCTTCCTGAACAAAGACAACCACGGACACCCTCAACTCTGCACACTTTGTCGGGGTCACCGTCGTGGCTGGGAGGAAAAAGAAAACCACTTCCAGCTAGCACTGAAGTTTGTTAGAAATGTATGTGAACAGGCTCTGCCTACCTTTCTTCTCTTTGGACGATCAGGTCAGAGGCCAAAGGGTCCCTTGCAAGGCTCTTCCCGCGGGTGAGCGTGCGTTTCCAGTGGGAAGGCCCTGTTTGGGGTTTGGAGGCAGAACTTCCTGGCCTTTAAATTCCAAGAAAGAGAGAGGCCCGGCCCCCCAACCACACCCAGAGAGGCTCGACTCTGACGTCTGGGGCTGGTCTTTGGATCACGGCCACGATCAGTTATGCTTTGGACTGGCTCACCACAATAAACCCAGGCAGATAATCATTGAACAGACAGTCGTTAATGAGTGCCGCGTGGCCTGCGGCCCCTGGACCAGCCATAGCAGGCCCTTACACAACTTCTGATGGATGGAGCTCTGCCCCAGCCCCCTGAAGATGCAAAACACAGGACCTCGCTTTGAAGGGCAGAGTGGGATGGCACAGAGGCTTGTGGAGGACCTCGGGGGTTTTGGCCATGCATCTTGTGTATAGATGGCTGCTGGTTGGCAGAATAGGGCAGTGGTGAGGTGTCACCCCACAGGCAAAGGCCCATGGGAAGAACACCCCCAAATGTGGGATGGTGCCTGGCTTATTGGCAACTGTCTGACTTAATTAGGAGCTATTAACCTTATAGGTGTCCATGGTGTGCCCCCTGCCCCTACCCCAAGTATAAATTCCACAAGGGCAAGGATCTCTATCTAGTTTGTTCCTTTCTGTATGCACAGTTTCTGGCACACAGTAGGTGCTGAATGAATAAATGCAGAGCATTGTTGTAAGTGCTCTGCATTGACTAATTCCTTGCACCCTAAGTGGAGTCCACAAGCCCCACTGTGTGCAGACAAGGACACTGAGGCATCAGGGATCTGGCGACTACTCCCCAGCCCCAGGCTGGTTGCAGAGAGGGACTGGAATACAAGCGGCCAAGCTCCAGACTGCCTCTCGTAAGGGACCTTTGCCCCTCCTGGAACCTTCTACGTATTGTCCCAGGAGTTCTGGGCTGGGTGTAGTTATTTCTGGAGTCAACTGTATACTTTCTGTTGCCTTTGCAAATCCTAGCGTCCAGGGAGTGGAGGGGGCTTGGCAGTTTTGCTCGATTACACTTGAGCAATGAGACCTTTATAACAGCTGTAAAAAAATTTGCTTTGCAAGCCATCAGAACATCAGTCCAATTTAATGAGCTATGGAACTACTGGCTCGATTTTCAAGAACACTAGGTGAGAAGTCGGGAGAACAGGGCCAGGCCCCAACCACCAGCAGCCAGCCTCATAGCTCAGTGGGCGTACTCTCACTGGAGGAGGTCAATGGAAACATGCCCGCCTGCCCCGTGGAGTGTGAGCCGAGATGGCTCCACGACTGTGTCTGTGAGGAGCTGTGACAATCACAAGGCACTGGGAACAACCATCTCAGACCAGAAGTTCTTTGAGGACCCTGTGGGACTTCACTCCCACCGCCGTGTTGAGTGTACACATGTCACCAACTTCCACCAAAACTATCAACCCATTGCTATGTTTCATTTATTCAGATTTTGTGTGTGTGTGTAACATAAAGCTTTGTTTGTAAAAGCCAAACCTGCAAACAAGCCGAATGTCCATTAAGTGGGGCATCTATACAAGATAGTACATGGCTATAAAAAGAATGAAGCTATGAATTATGAATCATGAAATAATTATTCAGCATTGAGGGAAAGTACAACTTTTAAAATGCAAACATTTTTATGATTCCCATCATATAAGATTCTACAAAACAAACTAATTTACTAAGAACGTGTAAATCAATAGTTGCTGTGAGGGCAGAAGGAGAGATTTTTTAAAGGGTACAAGCAAGTTCCTTTATTCACACTTTTAATTCAGCCAATTGAATCTTTCAGTGTAAGTACAACAGGAGATGTTTCTGTTTAGTTTAAAGTCATTTGCCTAAATGGTCACTGAAATTCATTCATAACAATGCTGTCAGCCAAACAGAAGTGTGTCCCATCTAGTTTCTACCACAACGTAATACTCCATTGCTGGGGACACTTTTTGAGCACCTGACATCAGTGACATTAGCCATTCAGAGGCCATTTACCTTTGAGTAAATACGCAGCACACACATTCACACCCAGGTGGCTGATCTCCCCAGGTGAGTAGAGATTGCCAGTTTGCTGATAAAAACTGTAATAGTGAAACTGAGCCCCCCAAAATCGTGTTCCCTTACTGAGTTTATGATTAACCTCTCTACCCAAACTGTCCCCTTACCCGCCTCCTCTGACCTCAATCCTGTTCTTGTCCCCTCAGAACTCTATGCTATGCTAACTGAACACTAATCAACCCGAGTTAGATGACTAAGACCATTGTTGTCAGAACTTCATTAACGCACTGAGGTTTGCTGCTGTAGGTCTTATCATTTACATACAAACTCGGGTTGTTTCTCCAAGGCCAGGTGAACTCACAGACCCCTGAGCCACAGATCACCTGGCCAGAGTGTCATAAACCAGAGAATCCTGACCCCTGAAAGTATGATTAAGAAATCATACTGTTTCTTTGTTCTTCCTCTTTAAAAACACCCCAACTCAGAGACCAAGATGGAGCAGATCTGAGGCTTGTCTCCCACTTGATGCCCTCTGTTGATGATGACTCGGGACCCGGGTCTGTCCCTGTCCTCGGAGACTCCCTGCCCCAGAGGGGACTCACTGAGCAATGTTTTCAAAGGACTGACTGGTGACATTGTGTCTTCCCCATTTACCCAGTGGCTTCATTGTAAATAGGCTTCCCAGGTAGTTCAGACGATAAAGAATCTGCCTGCAATGCCGGAGACCTGGGTTCAGACCCTGGTCCAGGAATATCCAATGGAGAAGGGAATGGCTACTCACACCAGTATTCTTACCTGGAGAATTTCATGGACAGAGGAGCCTGGCAGGCTATATATAATCCATGGGGTCGCAAAGTGTTGGACACGACTGAGCGACTAACACTGAGTTGTAAGTAAGTCTCAGAACTGAGCGCCAGCCGTGGGGACCTGCAGTGGCAGCTCTGCTGTCGCTCTGCTGCTGGACTCCCTGGGGACCCTCAGTCACACCTGCCTTGTGGATTTTTCAATACGTTCCTAGGTGGCGAGGGAGGGTGGGGGCTACCTCTGCCCGGCCCACTCTGTGAGCTGCATTTGGCATTTCTACATTTGCAAACACCACAGAGACCCCTCGGCTTTCCTGGGGCCGTTTAAACATATATTAAGGTGAAAGAGGAGAGTGAAAAGGTTGGCTTAAAGCTCAACATTCAGAAAACTAAGATCATGGCATCTGGTCCCATCACCTCATGGGAAATAGATGGGGAAACAGTGGAAACAGTGTCAGACTTTATTTTTGGGGGCTCCAAAATCACTGCAGATGGTGATTGCAGCCATGAAATTAAAAGACGCTCACTCTTTGGAAGGAAAGTTATGACCAACTTACAAAGCATATTGAAAAACAGAGACATTACTTTGCCAACAGAGGTCCGTCTAGTCAAGACTATGGTTTTTCCAGTGGTCATGTATGAATGTGACAGTTGGACTGTGAAGAAAGCTGAGCGCCGAAAAATTGATGCTTATGAACTGTGGTGTTGCAGAAGACTCTTGAGAGTCCCTTGGACTGTAAGGAGATCCAACCAGTCCATTAGGAAGGAGATCAGCCCTGGGATTTCTTTGGAGGGAATGATGCTGAAGCTGAAACTCCAGTGCTTTGGCCACCTGATGTGAAGAGTTGACTCATTAGAAAAGACTGATGCTGGGAGGGATTGGGGGCAGGAGGAGAAGGAGACGACAGAGGATGAGATGACTGGATGGCATTACCGACTCTGTGGACGTGAGTCTGAGTGAACTCCGGGAATTGATAATGGACAGGGAGGCCTGGTGTGCTGTGATTCATGGGGTCGCAAAGAGTTGGACACCACTGAGCGACTGAACTGAACTGAACTGAAGGTACAAAGTTTCCCTTCTTTAAGAAAGCATCTAAAAAGTTGAGCCCAGACACAAAACTGCTTTGTTGAAAGGAGAAAGATCAGACACTGGAAAAAAAAAAACAGTTTCAATACATCTCCTTGAGGTCACACACACTTTTTTTTGTTGTCCTAAGCTGTAGCTGGCTGACCCCAAGGTTCTGAGGAGTAAGGAAGCAAGACTTTGAAAAGCCTTTGTGTAATTTGTGCTGTGTCTGACTGTTTGTGGCCTCATGGACTGTAGCCCGCCAGTTCCTCTGTCCATGGGATTTCTTAGGCAAGAATACTGGAGTGGGTTGCCATTTCCTTCTCCAGGGAATCTTCCTGACCCAGGGATGGAACCCAAGTTTCTTGCATCTCCTACACTGGCAGGCAGACTCTTTTCCACTAACGCCACCTAGAAAGCCCACTGAAAAGCCTTTATCATGAAAAACCTTTATTATGTGCAAAATAGATAAGTAGCAGGAAGCTGTTATATAACATAGGGAGCCTGTGTGTGTGTGTGTGTGTGTGTGACATATATATGCTATATAACATAGAGCCTGGTACTCCATGACAACCTGGAGGGGTGGGATGGGAGGAGGAGGGAGACTCAAGAGGGAGGAGATATATATATAATTATGGTTGATTCATGTTGTTGTACAGCAGAAACCAACACAACATTGTAAAGCAATTATCCTCTAATTAAAAAAGAAAAGAAAAGGTTTCAGTTGCCTGTGTGAATGGAGCTGTCAGGAGGGCAACTTGGAAACCGAGGCAGAACCGAGATGAAAGGTGTGAGCAGGTGAGGCAGGGGTGGGGAATGGCTGCATTCCAGATAAGCAATGAAAAGCAAAGCCATGAACTTGGGCGGAATCTCCCAGAGGATTTTGAGGACAGTTTGATTGACATATGTTGGCATTTTCCTGGTTACCTTGAGGCCAATAAAATTAAAACAGAAATTCCCAAGACCAGCCAACCAGAACTTGGAGTTCCTGTAGAGTCAGGAGCCATGGTTTCCACCCTGTGTTTTGAGGGATTTAGGGGGAATTCTTCTGAGCCTCCTGAATGTTAGGTCCATGAATCAAGGCAAATTGGAAGTGGTCAAACAGGAGATGGCAAGAGTGAACATCGACATTCTAGGAATCAGAGAACTAAAATGGACTGGAATGGGTGAATTTAACTCAGATGACCATTATATCTACTACTGTGGGCAGGAATCCCTTAGAAGAAATGGAGTAGCCATCATAGTCAACAGAAGAGTCTGAAATGCAGTACTTGGATGCAATCTCAAAAACAACAGAATAATCTCTATTCATTTCCAAGGCAAATCATTCAATATCACAGTAATCCAAGTCTATGCCCCAACCAGTAATGCTGAAGAAGCTGAAGCTGAATGGTTCAATGAAGACCTACAAGACCTTTTAGAACTAACACCCAAAAAAGATGTCCTTTTCATTATAGGGGACTGGAATGCAAAAGTAGGAAGTCAAGAAACACCTGGGGTAACAGGCAAATCTGGCCTTGGAATACAGAATGAAGCAGGGCAAAGGCTAATAGAGTTTTGCCAAGAGAATGCACTGGTCATAGCAAACACCCTCTTCCCACAACACAAGAGAAGACTCTACACATGGACATCACCAGATGGTCAACACTGAAAGCAGATTGATTATATTCTTTGCAACCAAAGATGGAGAAGCTCTATACAGTCAGCAAAAACAAGACTGCGAGCTGACTGTGGCTCAGATCATGAACTCTTTATTGCCAAATTCAGACTTAAATTGAAGTAGGGAAAACCACTAGACCATTCAGCTATAACCTAAATCAAATCCCTTATGATTATACAGTGGAAGTGAGAAATAGATTTAAGGGACTAGATCTGATAGATGGAGTGCCTCATGAACTATGAACAGAAGTTTGTGACATTGGAGGTTCGTGACATTGTACAGGAAACAGGGATCAAGACCATCCCCATGGAAATGAAATGCAAAAAAGCAAAACGGCTGTCTGGGGAGGCCTTACACATAGCTGTGAAAAGAAGAGAAGCGAAAGGCAAAGGAGAAAAGGAAAGATATAAGCATCTGAATGCAGAGTTCCAAAGAATAGCAAGAAGAGATAAGAAAGCCTGCCTCAGCAATCAATGCAAAGAAATAGAGGAAAACAACAGAATGGGAAAGACTAGAGATCTCTTCTTCAAGAAAATTAGAGATACCAAGGGAACATTTCATGCAAAGATGGGCTCAATAAAGGACAGAAATAATATGGACCTAACAGAAGCAGAAGATATTAAGAAGAGGTGGCAAGAATACATGGAAGAACTGTACAAAAAAGAGCTTCATGACCCAGATAATCATGATGGTGTGATCACTCACTTAGAGCCAGACATCCTGGAATGTGAAGTCAAGTGGGCCTTAGAAAGCATCACTACAAACAAAGCTAGTGGGGGTGATGGAATTCCAGTTGAGCTATTTCAAATCCTGAAAGATGCTGCTCTGAAAGTGCTGCACTCAATATGCCAGCAAATTTGGAAAACTCAGCAGTGGCCACAGGACTGGAAAAGGTCAGTTTTCATTCCAATCCCAAAGAAATGCAATGCCAAAGAATGCTCAAACTACCACACAATTGCACTCATCTCACACGCTAGTAAAGTAATGCTCAAAATTCTCCAAGCCAGGCTTCAGCAATACATGAACTGTGAACTTCCAGATGTCCAAGCTGGTTTTAGAAAAGGCAGAGGAACCAGAGATCAAATTGCCAACATCCGCTGGATCATGGAAAAAGCAAGAGAGTTCCAGAAAAACATCTATTTCTGCTTTCTTGACTATGCCAAAGCCTTTGACTGTGTGGATCACAATAAACTGTGGAAAATTCTGAAAGAGATGGGAATACCAGACCACTTGACCTGCCTCTTGAGAAACCTGTATGCAGGCCAGGAAGCAACAGTTAGAACTGGACATGGAACAAAAGACTGGTTCCAAATAGGAAAAGGAATACATCAAGGCTGTATATTGTCGCCCTGCTTATTTAACTTCTATGCAAAGTACATTATG
>SJYQ01009468.1:58192-89627 GCA_006410935.1 Redunca redunca | reverse complement strand
GATTGCAGCCATGAAATTAAAAGACGCTTACTCCTTGGAAGGAAAGTTATGACCAACTTACATAGCATATTGAAAAGCAGAGACATTACTTTGCCAACAGAGATCCATCTAGTCAAGGCTATGGTTTTTCCAGTGGTCATGTATGGATGTGAGAGTTGGACTGTGAAGAAAGCTGAGCGCTGAAGAATTGATGCTTTTGAACTGTGGTGTTGGAGAAAACTCTTGAGAGTCCCTTGGACTGCAAGGAGATCCAACCAGTCCATTCTAAAGATTAGTCCTAGGTGTTCTTTGGAAGGACTGATGCTAAAGCTGAAACTCCAGTACTTTGGCCACCTGATGTGAAGAGTTGACTCATTGGAAAAGACTCTGATGCTGGGAGGGATTGGGGGCAGGAGGAGAAGGGGATGACAAAGGATGAGATGGCTGGATGGCATCACTGACTCGATGGATGTGAGTCTGAGTGAACTCCAGGAGTTGGTGATGGATGGGGAGGCCTGCCATGCTGCAATTCATGGGGTTGCAAAGAGTTGGACACAACTGAGCGACTGAACTAAACTGAATTGAATTTCTGAGCCTCCTAAGGAGGTGGAAGGGTGAATGGACATGTGAGATGTGCTCAGAACCCTCCTCACTCACAACAGCTTTGACCTCACCTGTACTATGTATTGGGTCTTCCCAAATGGCTCAATGGCAAAGAATCTGCCTGCAATGCAAGAGACACAGGTTTGACCCTGGGGTGGGAAAACCTCCTGGAGGAGGAAATGGCAACCCACTCCTGTATTCTTGCTTGGGAAATCCCACAGACAGAGAAGCCTGGCAGGGCTACAGTCCATGGGGTCGCAAAGAGCTGGACACAACTGAGCACGCATGCACGTGGCACACATTGTATTAGACTGACATACTGGATCTCTGTTTGAGCAAGGAATTTCAGAAAACATTGGAAATCCACCGCTTACAATCAATTCTTTCATCGGAAGGATGGAATAGCTGAGACTCAGAGAGGACAAATGACACAACTCAGTGACTAAACACCAACAAGAGAGAGCAAATAAACCATTTTCCCAAGCTAGGGCTCTCAACTGCAAGCCCTTGACCTCTCTTCAGTTCAGTTCAGTTCAGTCGCTCCAACACCACAGTTCAAAAGCATCAATTCTTCGGCACTCAGCTTTCTTCACAGTCCAACTCTCACATCCATACATGACCACTGGAAAAACCATAGCCTTGACTAGATGGACCTTTGTTGGCAAAGTAATGTCTCTGCTTTTCAATATGCTATGTAAATTGGTCATAACTTTCCTTCCAAGGAGTAAGCGTCTTTTAATTTCATGGCTGCAATCTGCAGTGATTTTGGAGCCCCCCAAAATAAAGTCTGATACTGTTTCCACTGTTTCCCCATCTATTTCCCATGAGGTGATGGGACCAGATGCCATGATCTTAGTTTTCTGAATGTTGAGCTTTAAGCCAACTTTTTCACTCTCCTCTTTTACTTTCATCAAGAGGCTTTTTAGTTCCTCTTCACTTTCTGCCATAAGGGTGGTATCATCTGCATCTGCATATCTGAGGTTATTGATATTTCTCCTGACAATCTTGATTCCAGCTTGTGCTTCATCCAGCCCAGCGTTTCTCATGATGTACTCTGCATAGAAGTTAAATAAGCAGGGTGACAATATACAGCCTTGATGTACTCCATTTCCTATTTGGAACCAGTCTTTTGTTCCATGTCCAGTTCTAACTGTTGCTTCCTGACCTCTCTACTCTACCCCAAAGTGATGGGAGTGACCACAAAAATGTCCCTCAGCTCAGGAATCTGAATTCCTGTGTCAGCCTGCCCCTTTTCTGGTAAAGATCAAAGGGACAGTAGTTTTCTAGGAGATGATAAGAAACTAACAGTGTAAATCCCGTGTCTTTTCCTGGTGTCAAAGGTTGTGTGCAAATCCACTGTGGGTGTCCACTGTCACGGATGCTGCTCCGTGGGCACCAACTGGCCCAGCTGTCAAAGTTTCCAACAGCAGGAAAACACTGGCCCATCCTGTAATGATCTGCATGACATCATCTACCCTGGGAAATTCCCATCAGCCACTCTGGCCATGTTTGTTAGAGACAAATATTTAGATGTTTTACTTTAATGAGGAATCTTAAAATCTTTACAGCTTGGAGGGTCTTGTTTTATTCTCTTTTGTTTTACAGAGTTAAATGAGTTGAGTTCCTATTTTAAAGCCACAGAGTCATACAGTTGAGGTCCTTAAAAGATGATGCTCATCCAGCTTAATGAGTCGGGGGTCTCCCTTGGGGGTGATGAACATGTGTTGGAATCAGATAGAGGTGATGGTTGCATCTCTTTCTCAACACACTAAATATGGCTGATCTGTACACTTTAAAATGGCTGATTTTATGGCATGTGAATTTTACCTCAACTGAAAAGCAAAAAAGATTACGTAGTCCTGTCTTTTGGGCTTCTCTGGTGGCTCAGATGGTAAAGAATCCAGCTGCAATGCAGGAGACCTGAGTCCAACCCCTGGTTTGGGAAGATCCCCTGGAGGAGGGCATGGCAACCTACTCCAGTATTCTTGCCTGGAGAATCCCATGGATAGAAGAGTCTGGCAGGCTATACAGTCCAGGGGTTCAGAGAGTCAGACAAGACTGAATGACTAAGCACAGCACTGTCCTGTCTTTTATTTGGAAGATGTAGAGGTAATGGCCCAGGGTGGACGGCAGGTATATTGTGGGTAACGAGTCATTCTAGGATGTTGGCAGGTCTCCAACACTCCCCACCTGCCCATCATCCCTCTTCCTAATCCTTTCTGCATCTCTCAACAGCCTCGTAACATTTGAAGACCCCGGTCTGGGGCTGAATGTACACTCACCCAGCGAAGATTACTGTTTGTGATATTAGTGAATCTTCTCCCACGAGGATCATGATTTTGTCTGTGTGCATATTCTTTCCACAATGAAGAAATAAAGATGGGTCTAGAGGGAAGCCATTTTGCCTCCGCATGTTAATAAAGCAAAATTTTTGCAGCAAAGACATGCACATAATATGTGTTAAATGAATGCTAATAACCAAATGTTAGAATCTATCTAGGGGGTTGGCTATCTCCCCTTTCAGTCATTAATGACCTATGGAAATAGCAACTCTATAAAGTCTTGTTTATTTCCTTTGAAGATTTCTCTGTCAGGTGTTTGGAGAGCTATAAAGACGATCTGGGTGTGCAAGAGCGATGCACATGTTGGAATTCAACATCCCACCCCACTACCATCCCATGAACGACTTCAGAGCACAGGGTCACTTCTGTGGGATGCTGACGCTTAAAAGCTAGGAGGCTGACGCACCAGGCGGGGACAGGAGAGTCACCTTCCAAGTCAGGATCAGCAGAAAAAGTCCACAACTCCTCTGGGCCACATTTGCTAGATGGCTGTTTGAATTAGGTGGCTTATGGTTCGCAGCCAAAAACATCTTCCGTTAGACAAGATTCCAACCTACACAGAACCCCAACTCAGAAGACCCAGGTCAATTCTGGGCCCAGCTTCCCCAGAAATCTGAGACCAGCATCCATGCCTCACTCTATTCACCTGTGTGGGGAGGAGGCGAATGAGACACTGCACGTGTTCACTGCCCTGTAGTCTGAGGTCCACGGTGGCTTTGGTTTTCATCTTCTTCCCCTCTCACTTACTTTGGAAAATCAGTGACTCTGTGTCTGCTAAGTCTCCCTTCTTGTTGGAGGCTGGGGAGGACTTAGTGTCCATGCTGCATGTGCATATTAAAACGAGAAGTCAGAATCACACGCCGGCTAACTTAGGTGCACAGCTACATCGGGTGGAAAATGGTAAAAAGAAAGAAAAGAAAAGAAAAAGAAATTTAAAAAAAAAAAGAAAAGAAAAGAAAAAGAAATTTTAAAACTCGGGTTTGCCCTAATTTTTTTTTTTTTTTTAACAACCTTGCCTTAGTTCTCTTCATCAGTTTCATGCTGTATTCAGAGTGTAGCCAGATTTCGGCTCCAATCCCCAATCTTCTACTATTTCTATATTCCAACCTTCTACTCTGATTTTCAGTGTGGAGGGTGCTAGCTGGGCAAAACAGCTCCATGTGGTCTTTGAAAATGCATGTGTCCCCTGTGCTGAGTGTCCCTGGATCAGTCACCTACCGTCTCAGTTTCCTTATCTCTAAAATGAGATGGCCTTTCTGACTCTCAGTGCCCTTGGGATTTCAAGTGCTACAGAGGAAGTTAAGTCCATTTTCACAGAGTGTCTGGGAGAACACAGAATACTGTTCCAAGCACACTAGCGGAGAAAAGACAGCACCACCAGGTGAAGCACCGAACAAAGAGAACTCATTGCATCGTTACCACAAAAACAATCCAACGCACTTGTTCTGCAGCGAGAAAATGGATCCACTTTGCAGCGCAGTTAACTGTCTCTGAAACAGTGATAATTGCTCGGGAACTGAACACTCCTCTTCCCCAGCGTTCCAAACTAACTATGCAAATTCTTCCGCACGCCTGCGATGTTACGGCTCAGAACTAAAATGTCTTTTCTGATGTATGCTAGGGATAATTCTCCAAACTCAGTACATCAAACACTCTCAGCTCCTCTCCCGAGGGTGCGTGCACGCTAAATCACTTCACTCCTGTCCAACTCATTCATGACCCCATGGAATATAGTCCACCAGGCTCCTCTGTCTACGGGATTCTCCAGGCAAGAATGCTGGAGAGGGTTGCCGTGCCCTCCTCCAGAGGATCTTCTCAACCCAGGGATTGAATCTTCAACCCATACATCTCCTGCATTGCAGGCGGGTTCTTTACCACTGAGCCACTGTGGAAGCCAAGGATTGGGGGCAGGAATTCACAGCATTGAGACTCGGGGACACGTGGCACAGGGTCAGGGCCCAGCCAGCACGTTTCATCAGGGACTGAAGCATCTAACTTAGCCATGATACCCTGAAGTATTTCCAAGTTGAAATATGGAGGAAATGGAAGTCCATCAGGATGCTATTCTTACATCCTGGTACTGCATCAGAGTCCAGCTACATACACACAGAAAACCCTGTTTAAACAATGACCACAGAATCTGATGGGGAAAGATGCCAGCCTATAAGCCCCCTTCACTAAACTAGTCTGTGTTGCTTTGAAGAGGCAATCAAGTAAAATAAATGGTAAAGGTGGAAAGAAACTCACATTTTGGTGTTTTGGGTATTTCAGGAAAAAGTAAAATTGTCAAAGGGGTGAGAGATCTGCTGGAGGTACCTAGAATCAGGCCAACACAGATAGAGGAGATTCATCTCATCAGTGAGTCAATGTTTCAGATGGGAAAATGGGAAGCAGGAGCTGGGGAGACCTCTGCNATTGCAGGCAGACGTTTTAACCTCTAAGCCACCAGGGAAGCCCCTTAGGTGAGGATAATTATAGTACATACCTGGTAGCCCAGATAAACACCCTTATGTTGTTTTTTTTTAATTGGAGTATAATTGCTTTACAATGTCGTGTTAGTTTCTACTCTACAACAGTGTGAATCAGCTATATGGATACATATATTCCCTCCCTCTTAGCCCTCCCTCCCACCCTTCCCATCCCGCCCCTCTAGGTCATCACAGAGCACCTAGCTGAGCTCCCTATGCTTTACAGCAGCTTCCCATTAGCTATCTATTTCACACGTGGCAATGTAAATACATCAGTGCTACTCTCCCAATCCGACCCACCCTCCCTTTCTCCCCACTATGTCTACAAGTTGGCTTTCTACATCTGCATCTCTATATCTGCCTGCAAATAGGTTCACCTGTACCATTTTTCTAGATTCCACACTGCATGGTTTTTTTTGCAGGGACAGCAAGGCAAAGGCAAGACCCCTGATTTCTAGGAGTCTGTGTTCTCACTCCTTTCAGCAAACTCCGCCCCTTAAACCAAGCCTGGCACATAGTAGGTGTACAGCAAACGATCGCTAAACACACCAAACTGGAGGACAAGTTCTATACAAGGAGGAGTGGGACTTCCCACGGCCATAGTGACAAGCACATGGTACAGGCAAGAAATACACCCAATCCATGCACCCACCCCTACTAAACTATGGAGCAACAGCAGCAGCACCTCAGGTTTTTATTTCACTTTTGCCATATGCTTTCCTGTCTACTCTTCTACCCTCTCATTTCCTGGAATCAGACTTATGTTATCATGTGTGGAGTGAGCGGCTCATTTTTCACTCCGTTCCCCTCATTGCATCAGCTCCCTGGAGCATGGTCTGCTCAGGCTTATTCGAAGCTGCCGGGGAAGGCGTTTTTCTGAGCAGTGTTGTTTACTTTTCCAGAAGTCCCACAGTGCCTTTTCATAATTAAGACCATCAGCAATCACAGGAGTACCCACACTGAATCAAATAGGTGCACTAAATATCCCAAGTCGTTCCCAAAATCCAGAGTTCCGACTGACTGGGCTCCTATTAGCAGCCCGCAGAGCTCATTGTGAATATTGGTAAACAATTCTGGTGGGAGACGTGTCTTGACAGCTTTGATAAATGGCTGGAGTCATTTCCATCTGGCCAGACGCATTCCAATTGCAAGCCGCTGAAAATATCCTTTTCACACTTGACCTTTGCTAAGTGCTGAGGCACGAACCAAAGTCCATTCCCAGGCTGAGTACCTAGTTTTTATTAGTAATATCTCCACTCTATCAATCATCGTTAACTAACGAGAACATTTGAAGAAATTAATTTAAGCCCGGGAAGAGGGAGCATGGCAGGCCGCCACGGTTCCCTCCCCATTGGATTCTGCATCATGGGCCGCATCCCAAACGCCCACAGTGACTCAGGTTCTCCTGACTTGACTTTCTCCAACAGAGGACAGTCTCTCCTTCACAGAGCCATGTCCTGGACTGGGGGGCTGTGCTCACAACATTTCTTAATGGCTTTCCATCCCTGATCTCATTCAGCACTGGGGAAGCCATTGGTCCTGACACTGTGGGTGCCACGGCTGGTCCACAGGTAAGGGTGAGCCACCTGTCCAAGAATCCACCTGACACCAAGGTCAGCCTTTTGCTCCCTGGGCTAAAGTCAGGCCTCCATGTTTTGACCAAGGGTGGAGGGCAAAGAAGACATAGAGATGCAGTTTTGATCCCTGGGTTGGGAAGAATCCCCTGGAGGAGGGCATGGCAACCCACGTCAGTATTCTTGCCTGGAGAAATTCATGAACAGAGGAGTCTGTTGGGCTATAGTCCATGGGGTCACACAGAATTGGACAAGACTAAAGTGACTGAGCAGGCATGAATAGCAAAGGAAGAGAAAGAGGAAAAGGCTGAATCCCAGGCACAGGAGCTGCTCTTTGGTACCCTTCCCACTGACCTGTTCCATCAACCCATCCTGTATTCATGCCAACACTTGTCTTCCTGGACCTCTGGCATTTCAGGAACAAGATGGTAGCCATGGACCAGTCCTTCGGGGACTCATGTTTATTTCTATTCAGCAAATCACAACTTCCAGGTTCCAAGTTTCAAGATTTTGAATGCTGTGTGCACCTGTGAAAAATGCAACGACCCGCAAACAAGCAAGCTTGGATTCTTCGTGAGCTGGCCTGTGGTGGTAAATGAAAATTTCACATGCGGGAGGGCACATCATGTTTGCAAAATACCTGTATTTAAAGATGCATGCCAAGCACTTCTGTGTTTAGAACATTTTTGCATACATTTTGAACAAGCAAAACGTAGCTGAGAAAATGGAATGCTTTGTTTTTTCCTTTCAGATGAAAATTTCAGGTGTTCTTTCTGTTAAAATGAGTCTTCAGAGCCTCCATTTGCAGAGAGAAAGAGAGAGAAATTAAATCACATTCAGTAGGCGTCCACATATAAAGTAGCTCATGTGAATTATTAATGATAGATTTTGGGGTGGGGGGAACTTCTTGGACTTTTTTTGTCGTACTTTTAACAATTGAATGCGATGCTCATCAGACGTCTCCTTGTGAGATGTCACATTATTTAAATGAGAGCACATCTGACATTTCCAGAAGCACATGCTAAATTCTGAAAAGAGAATGTTCTTCTCACTGATTTGATGGGCACCACTTGGGCTTTTCAAAATAAAGGTTTTGAGCACTTTAATTTTGGAGTGACTTGCCTTAGTTCAACACAGAGATTTAAAATACTCTCAACTACTTTAACGAAGAACAGCGAAAAAGTTTTCTTTGAGACAAACAGAGGAACACTCCACAAGTGACATTTGAAAGGCACTGATGGTGGATAATAACTGCTCAAAATATACTTAGAAACGCTTGGCATTTCATTGTTCTTTATGTATCTAATTATTCCAGGTATTGTCATGTCAAAAAAGTTTCATATGACACATGTTGTTCTTTTTTTTAAGTCTAAGTCAGAGACGAAATCTAACTTTCCATGCAAATAGAGGCCTGAATGGGTAATCTTTGTGAGATGACCTTACTATCTCCAGTTGCAGGCACTCACATTTTAACAAAAAGGGATTTTTGTTAAAAAATCCCAAAAAGGGATATTATTGCTAAGTCACTTCAGTCATGTCCAACTCTGTGTGACCCCAGAGAAGGCAGCCCACCAGGCTCCCCCATCCCTGGGATCCTCCAGGCAAGAACACTGGACTGGGTTGCTATTTCCTTCTCCAACGCATGAAAGTGAAAAGTGAAAGTGAAGTCGCTCAGTTGTGTCTGACTTAGCAACCCCATGGACTTTAGCCCACCAGGCTCCTCCATCCATAGGATTTTCCAGGCAAGAGTACTGGAGTGGGGTGCCATTGCCTTCTCTGAAAAGGGATTTACTTTTGTTAAATAAGATTTTGCCCATGCTGCTCCTTCCCTTTCTACAAGTGCCTGGGAGATTTACCGACACATAAAGTGTGTTAATCACTCAGTCATGTCTGACACTTTGCGACCCCATGGACTGTAGCCCACCAGCCTCCTCTGTCCATGGAATTTTCCAGTCAAGAATACTGGAGTGGGTTGCTATTCCCTTCTCCAGGGGATCTTACTGACCCAGGGATTGAACCCCACCCTCTTGTGTTGCAGGTAGATTCTTTACCATCTGAGCCACCAGGGAAGCCCATATTCATGCAATTCATGAGGCCAGACACCGTGCTAACTGATGTGAAGGATGAGATGGGTGTGGGATGGTGCATAAAGCAACAAGAAGAATCCAGAAATTTTCAGTCCATTGGTTTTTTTAAATCTGCTTACCTCACCCTCCATATCAGACTGTGGTCAGCCCCTGGGAGCTATAAGGAGCTCTTCAGAACTCTAAAACCAGCTTCCTTTTTGTGAGTTAAACTTGGTTACATCCTTGAGCCACCTTTGTTCCTACCTCAGGGCCTTTGCACCTGCTCTTGTCTCTGCCTGGAGCATTCCTTCTGCCACTCGGGGCTCAGCCCTTCCCAGGACCCCCCAGCACACTGTCTCCTCATGTATCTCTCTTTTACTTCCTTTACTACTATTTGACATTAGTGTCTTCAAGTGTTACAGGTTAAATTTCAGAATCCCTGACTCAATCATGATGAGCTCCATGCTGGACAAACACCTTGTCAGTCTTGGTCATGATTATGTCCCAGATCTGACCACGGTGAATCCTCAGTGGCTGCTATTGCCTGCATAAGTAAATTCAGCTTATGCTAACCAACTCCTTTGCTTGAGTTCCCTACTCCTGAGCATCCTGAGAGTATAATTTGGCTTCTGAAAGCCATGCAGAATGTAGATGCCAGGAGCTCAGTCCCAGCACAGCTCTGGTCTCACTGAGGTCAGCATGTTGGGGTCCTTGTTCCAAACAGCAGTCTCATGAGCTTGGTTAAGAGGAGCCCAGCTCTGAGTCATCTACTCTTGGGTTCCGCACAACATTGGGTTTAAGGATGCGAGCTCGGGACTTCCCTTGCAGCCTAGAGGTTAAGACTCCACATTTCTACTGCAGAGGGCATGGGTTTGATCCCTTGTCAGAAAACTAAGATCCAGGATGCTGCATGGTACTCCCCCACTGGCCCTACCACCAAAAAAAAATGATGGGAGCTTTGAGTCTTAACACTGGGCTACGGGAAAATCAGCCAGAAGTAAATGTCCCCCTTATCATAACAGGAGGACAGCTCTGGGGGCCCTGCCCAGGCCCCAGATTCCTTGCCACTGTTATGTCTTGTGTGGACTTCCAAGCACATCAAGAAGGCTCCAGGTTTTATCTGTATTAAGTACTTGACCTCTCTAGTTTCCTGACTTTGTACAAGAATTCTTCTTTGAGTAAACAAAGTACCAAAAAACCCAAGCCAGTGTCTTGCTGGGAATAAACAACAACAGCACTCAATTAGACGATCGATGGTAAGTTAGCAAAGGGATCAATACAAGCATGCAGACTTGTTCCAAACTCCATCTCTGAAAAAGCAGTACCGTCATGAGTCACCGTAGACATAAGAGCGAGATGCAGAAACGCCTTTAAACTGGTGATTCATTTGTTTTTTAAACAATAATTTCCCTCATGCTCTGTGCATTTACATCACCATGCCATGAAAACTCTTAGGAGTCAGGAAGGAGAGTCAGCATGGGTGGTGGGGGGCTTAAGTTAATCTTTCATCGTAAGATCATAAGACCGTCTCTATCTGCTAAATGTCAGCCAAAATGCCCCAAACACATACTGCTTTACTGGGACCTTTCTCTGGTCATTATTAATTTATTTATTCATTAAACCTTTTAGGGTAATTTGCCATCTGAAAAGAGAGATGATGGCAAAAGGTTTGTAGCGCAAATTCTACAACATAAGCCTGAACGAGCCATTCGAAAATGTTTAAAAGATTTTCAATGGTGAAAATATAAAAATTAAAGGGGAAAAAAAGGAAAGCTTTTGGTGCTAACTTATAATATGCTAATATATAAGAAATGCAATTACATATTCATCACTTGCAGTGAAATGGTTATTAAAACAGTATGGTATTCTAAAAATGATAGGGTTATTATAAAATAATAGGGAATTTATCTCACCTTCTTTTGCATTAAGATACAATAAAATTACACTCTGAAAACAAATTACGCTTCCTGTTATCTTCACAAAACAGCAAGGCCTGGGCCGTCCACTGGAAACTTTCTTTGCCTTGCCGTGTCGAGGCATCAATTTCAAAGTCAGACTTTCTTCCTTCCTTTGGTCATGACATTTGAAAACTGGAGAGAAACTTCTAGAAGGAGACTGAAACCCTTCTTAGGCTGCAGAGGCCACTGTGGCTGTGTGTGGTTGCCTGACTCTGTGGGCTAGAGAGAGATGGAGTGAGGAATCCCATCTCGCCAAGACCCTTCCTTTCACCTGGACGCTGAGCTAAGCTGCCCCATGCATCATCTGAGGCCCACCTGAACCCCAGGCTGTGGCCAGCTCTGCAGGCTGCTTGGGCATGGCTGGTGTTTGTGGGGGAAGGGGGATGGGGGGTTTCTCTGCAGCTTGTTCCTGAGACACACTGAGACACACTCTGTGCAAGGCATTATTCTGAAGCCATTGCCAATGGAGAGAAGAAAAAGACAACCGAATGCAAAGAAGATCAAGGGTTCAGAGAGGCCCTGTCCATTTCCTTTATGGTGTCAGGACAAGTGAAATCAGTGTCATCCAGGTCCAGGTGGTTCCTGAAAACCCCTCCCTCCAGCCCTGGCTGGGAGAGGCATGTTCAACCACGCATGCAGCGGCTCCAGGAGACCCAGGAAGGGAGACAGGTGTCAGGGAGGTTAGAAGCAGGACATCCTTGCTGTGTGTGATCATGCAAGTTATTCCAGGATCCTTGTCTGGAACAGCACAATGAGAATAGCCCCATTGCATGGGGCCTTGGGAAAAATCAGAGGGATAAGGCCTAGCGGCCCACAGCTGAATACACAGCTCTCCCCTCCCCAGTAACATTACATGTCTTTACCTCTGTCTGCTATTCTCTTTCTGAACAGAAAAATCCAGGAGGTTCTGCAAAACCCCCAAGCATCACCCCGCTCTCACTCCTGCACTTCGCTGACACCTGCAAACCCTGTCAAGTCCTGACTGCCCCCAGAGGAGTTGGAGACGTCAACCCATAGGACCCCACAGCGCCACTCACCACCCCTCCAGGAGTGCCAGCCTGAGACTGTCTGATCATGTTTCCCAGGGAAGATACACTTATAATTTGTCTGGCTTCTTAATTTCTCCAAAGACAATGTGACAGACTGCTCTTCCCCTCTGTGTTGGCTTTGATGATGTCTTCCTTTGTTTTTCCATCTCGCCCACTCTTCCCTTGCTCAGCCCCCACTTCTGTATTCAATTGTCACTTCAGTATTAGCCCACTGTCTGCCTGGCAACCCACTATTATGCACTTATTTTATTACTTGGTTTCCTACCCTGATCTTGTGATTCATTTCTAACCTTTACCGACTGTAACATAACTCCTTTTCTTTACTTTCTTTCCTTCCCACCAGCCCCCTCCACCTTTAACTTTCAGGTGTCAGTTTCAGGTAAAGCTTGCTGTCCTCATGTCCCCAGAAACTGGCCTTATCTGCAGCTCTAAGTTGACAGTCTTGTTTTTTTCACTTAGAGCCATCAGTTTAATAGAATCAAAAGCTGTACTTAATGTTTTCAAGTCACTCTGAAATAGATCAGGAGACATAAACAGGAATCAAGAAAGAAAATAAGGTGATAAATTGATCCCATGGGCAGATACTGGACAAAAGTCCAGACACTCCTTTTTCTAACCTCACCTGGCTTGATTGTGTAACCAGAAGGTTACATAAACATAGGTCAATGGTCACAATTCTGATGACCCATGCATGATGTTTCTAAATAATTTTAGAATTGTATGGGACAGTTTAAGAAGAATTAAGAATGTCTGGCTTTAAGGATATCCTGTGCAAAGGAAACCCAGTACATAAAACATTCAAAGTTATTTAACACAATAAGCCCTCTTAATGTCAGTGATAGCAGGTGGAATTTTCTGGGGGTGATGCTTAGGAAGGAAAAAGACAGGAGGAGAATCTTGGAAATCACAGAACATTTAGAGTTGGAAAGAAACACACGGATCATTTTATCTAACTCCCTAAGGTTTAGATGAGGAAATTTGAGGCCCTGGGAGTTTAAGAGATTTTTCCTGAAGGCTCGAGGCAGGTCTCTGAACTCCAAACCCCAAACTCTTTCCAGCAACTCAGCAACTGGAAGCATAACTTTTGTTAACAGAAATAACGATTATAAGAATCCTATTTCAAGTTTTTATGACCATAACCTCCTAATTCTCTCTCTCCCCCATAACATATAATTCAGACACCCTAAAATAATTCATCCTTTAAAAGTACAGTGTACAATTCAGTGGTTTTTAATATATTCACAGAAGTAAGCAACCTTCACCCCACTCACTTTTAAAACATTTCATAACCTCAAAGGGAAATGAGTCACTCATTCCCAGCTACTCCTCATTACTATCTCCTAACCTCTTAGCAACCACCAATCTCCTTTCCATCTCTATAGATTTGCCTGTAAATGAAATTAAATTTTCTATAAATGGAATCATACAAAATGTGGCCTTTTGGAGCTTCCTTCACTTAGCATAATATTTTCAAGTTTTATCTGCATTGTAGTACATGTCAATAGTTCATACCTTTTTGTGGCTGAATAGTATTCCATTGTGTGTTTATATCACATTTTGTTTACCCATACCTCTGTTGATGGACACTTGAGTTGTTGGGGCTATAAAGACCGATGCTGAAACTGAAGCTCCAATACTTTGGCCACCTGATGCGAAGAGCCAACTCATTGGAAAAGACCCTGATGCTGGGAAAGATTGAAGGCAAAAGGAAAAGGGGGCAGCAGAGGAAAAAATGGTTAGATAGTATCACCGACTCAATAGATAAGAATTTGAGCAAACTCTGGGACACAGTGGAAGACAGAGGAGCCTGGTGTGCTACAGTCCATGAGGTCACAAAGAATGGGACATTAGCAATGGAACAACAACAAATGAATGATGTTGCTGGCCTTGTATGAATTTACTTGATAACTGTGATGGCCCATCTTTCTCCTGATCTTGCCCTGCATCAGGGCATATACTAAAGACCAAATATTCCTGGGCCAGCCCCACCCCTCTATAGCCAGCACTGCCTCTTCAGCCTTAAATTTCACATTATCTCTAAAAGGCTGAGAGCCATTTCATGTGTTTTATGAAACACCCCTTGTGACATTTCTGCTTTCTTCCATGGCTCCCTTTCTGCACTCTCTCTCTTAAAGATCTTTTCAGAATTCTGTTATGCCAACCCATCCATTTTCATTTTGCAGATCTGAGAGATCCTGTGGACAGGATTTTATACAAAACTTTCTGTTTTCTGCCTCTAGACCCCTTCTCTTCTCAAATCTGAACTTTATGATTCTGAGAAGGGAGGAAAATGGAAGATAATTCCAAAACACTGAAACTGAATATTGAAGAAATTAACACAGTTTGTTAGAGACCAGCCCAAATCTGACCCGTGTCCAGACAAGCAAGCTTTCCAGGATACCTCATGGCAATGATTCAAGTTCTAAGACAAAGAACAAGGAGCTGGTGTGGGTGAACAGGACTTAAAATTTCCTGTTAAAAATATTTATTTACCTTTGAAAAATCCATAGTTAAAGCAGGACACATACAATTAAATTGGGTGCCCCAAATTAAATTATGTGAAGCAACTATAAAAATGGTGTCATGACATGAACATTATGTATCTCAGAAATATGGAACTGTTGCCCTGGCAAGTACAGCAGAGGTGGAAATGAGCTGAGTAAACCTCATCAGTTCTGCACCTCTAGCGGCAATCCTGACAGAGGCCAAGTTAAAGTTTACCTTTTAAGATCTTTTGAGAAAGCCTTTGCTAAGCAAACTAACCGTGTCAACAGGATTTCTGGTGACTGTTGAAGCTACTTAAGAGTTCAAGCTGTTCCCTAACACATTAAGCAGAGCAGAGATTATGGATACACTTATGTGCTGGTGGGTACTGCACAGGGACAAAAAATGTGCAAGCAATCCACATCTTACAAAATGAAGTTCCCCATCTTCTTCACCCATAGTTAACTAGCCCAGTTCTTGCTTGTTTTGAATGTGATAAAATACCTTATTTCTTAAATTGGAAAATTATTTTCACTTTTACTAACTCAGCCAAGCCTTCTCTGACATTAGTCCAAATTACAATGGGGCAAGCTCTTCTAGATGGGGCTTCCCTGGTGGTTCAGTGGTAAAGAATCCACCTGCCAATACAGGAGACACAAGTTCAATCCCTGGTCCGAGAAGATCCCCTGGAGGAGGAAACAGCAACCCACTCAGTATTCTTGCCTGGGAAATCCCATGGATAGAGGAGCCTGGTGGGCTACAGTCCTTGGGGTTGCAAAGAGTCAGACATGACTTCACAACTCAACAACAACAACAAAGTTATTCTGGCGATGATATAGAGATCTACAGACTACTGAATTCTGCTGGTAAGGAGCATTTGAAACTGGATAGTAATGCAGACAAATGTAGGCATTGGGAATATAGAACCCAAAACTGAAGTTTAGACATGATAACTTAACTTTGTCCTTAAAAATCACTTTGTGGTAAGTATCAAGCGGTCAGAGGAGGTACAATTGAGAACAAGGTTATCCTTAGAAAAGAGAGAGAACAGGTAAAAGGACCTGGAATCTTGGTCCACCTACATGCAAGCACCAGCTGGGGGACACATCATTGTTCTCATTTTGCACAGGAACCTGTGGTCCAGCGAGGACCATTCACATCCCCCAGGATCACGATGCTAGAAGATGCCATGGGCAACCACACGGGGGAAAAGACAAGCTCTCCAGAGAAGCGATTCTCTGCAGAGAAGTTTTAACTCCAAGGGGGCGAGGGGTGTCCTGGTCCAGGCTAGAGGGAGATTCCAAAAGCTGGGGTCAAGACAGAGACCCCATGAGCAGGAGAGTGTGAACGGAGGGCGTGAGGTGGAAGGTCTGGAGGGAGTGTCCCCGAGGGAGAGGCTGAGCCTCATTCCCAGATAAACTACCCCCCAGGTACCTGGTTCACTGTAGCCATTCGGTATCTGTCATCAGACAAATGATAGCAGAGATTAGTCTGGAAAAGGGAAGATCAAAGCACACTTCCAGTCAGGGAGGAGTCTGCACGGGTGTGGACACTGAAGTGTGTTACAGAGGACAGTGGACTTCTGGGTGAGGCTGTTCCTTAGACTAGAGCTCCTCCAGTGGGGTGATTCTGTCCTCACCCTGGGGATACGTGTCAGTGTGCAAAACCCTGAGTATTCATTGGAAGGACTGAAGCTGAAGCTGAGGCTCCAACACTTTGACCACCTGATGTGAAGTGCTGGAAAAGACCCTGATGCTGGGAAACATTGAAGGCAGGAGGAGAAGAGGGTGACAGAAGATGAGATAGTTAGATGGTATCATCGACTCAATGGACATGAGCTTGAGCAAATTCTGGGAGACGGTGAAGGACAGGGAAGCCTGGCATGCTACAGTCCACCATGTCACAAAGAGTCAGACACAGCTTAGTGACTGAACAACAAGAGGCATCTTTGGTCGTCACAATGGGGTGGTAGAAACCAGAGATGCAACTCAGCCCTGGGTAATGGCACAAACAGCCCCAGAGAATCCCTCTGCCTGTTCAGTTCAGTTCAGTTGCTCAGTTGTGTCCAACTCTTTGCGATCCCATGGACTGCAGCATGCCAGGCTTCCCTGTCCATCACCAACTCCCAGAGCTTGTTCAAACCCACGTCCACCGGAAATACCAATAAATGATGGGTGGAGAAGCTCTGCCTGCTACAGTCCACCTCTTCACTCAGTTCCGTGCTCACCAGGAAACCTTCACCTCTTGCTTGTTCTGCTTGGTTGCTGGTGGTGTCACCATAGCTACTATGGTTTCTGCCAGCCAAACTACTGATTCCTCATGACAGGGGCAGATTCTGTTCACCAGAGCCCATGCTATTTCCAGGCAGCACGATCACTGCTCTGTGTGTCCTTCAATGTAAGAAGATCTATGCAAGAAAATCTATGCAGGAATAATATTCTGTTCAGTAAATGCTATTATGATCCCATTTAGCAGATGAAAAGACTGAATCTCAGAAAAATGAAGCAGTTTATTTCAGGGGACAACTGCTGGAACAGAGAGCCACTCCTTGACCCTGAAGTCTATACTCTTAAACCACTGTATTTAGCTGTCTCATTAAAACCATCAAATGCTTCTTTTTTGGACCCAGCAGTTTACATAAGTATTTACCTTTAATCTTCCCAGTCATCCTATGAGTGGAAGGCTGGATGGCTGTCTTAAAAAAGCAGAAAATGAGTCTCAGAAAAGTTGCAGCTTGCTGGAGATAACCAGTGGAGCTGGGTCTCTTCCCAGCCTGTCTTTCCACCAGCCACAGTTCTAATCACAGTAGCTGCAAGAAATGAGAAACCCTAGATGGTAGAGTTGGGGCCTATCTTTCTAGAAAGGGAGTGTTTTGCTGTAAATTAAGAACTTGGCACCAACTGATACATCAGTGCCTTCCTGACAGAATTAAGTTCCTAGACTTTCATGGCAGCAAATCAGACCCTGAGTCCAGGCAACAGCCTCAAGGTGATCACCCCCTCACCCTGTGCCATCGATCACCCTGTGACATCAACCCATGACACAACCCGAGCTCATTATAACGAAGCACAATGCCACACAAACAACTGTAGAAACAAATACCAATGCCACCTTATGAATATCAGCGTGTATAAGTTTGACATTTTTGCAGATAGCAACAGTGCAGAAAAACTTCCACTTGCAGAGCCAAGCTCCCATGAAAAATGCCCCAGCGATATCTTTAGGCATTATTATCTAGAATAAGCGTCAATAGCTATTACATCCTGAACATTTGCCCTGATGATTCGGGCTCAGAAGCGTCCCATCAGATGAAGATGAGCATTCTGATACTGCTAAGAACACAGACGTCCTTGAAGTGCGTTCCTTTCATCAGTTCTGCTAGGTTAACTTCCATGGCTGGCCCTATTTGAACTCCACTCTCAAGCAGCCAAACTCTGCCCGGCACTGTCCCCTCATTAGTAAAAGAAGCAGAAAGCTAATTGGTTTTTAAGCTGCTGATTCCCTGCATTCATCACTAAGACACCACAACCGGTTCCTGCCAGAGTGAAGGCCTGTTTGTGCCAAAGCAAAGACTCAGCGGTCTTTTGTCTCAGTTTATGTGACGACCACTGGTAATTGGAAAATTACCTCTAAATTCATCTTTCAAAACACAACTAAAGTCTGGGCTAACCATTGAAGGGTCCTTAGTCTATAACTTCCTGACAGGCTACTGGAAAGAAGCCAGATGAAAGTCTCAGGAAGAAAGTAAACATATGGTGCTAAAGCAAACAGCAAGATGAAGGATGTCAGTACACGTCCACTCCAGAGCCTAGCACCTTCTTTCTCTGGAATGTTCCTTGACTTGGACAGCCTGTTTGCAAGAGCTAAATGCTTGCACACGTTGATGAGAAGACTGAGTTTCAGGAGTCACAAATGCTTATGCCTGCTGTTGTCATGGAAGGTCAAGACCATCAGCAGTTGGGACATGTCTGGTGGTTCAGTGGCTAAGGCCCAAAGCAAGGGGCCCCTGTTCAGTCTCCGGTCAGAGAACAAGATCCCACATGCTGTAACTAAAGCTCCTGTATGCCATAACTAAGACTTGGCACAGCCAAATAAATTGATTAATTAAAATGTTTTTTTTTAAAGACCATCAGCAGTGCCTTGCTCTGTCCACCGCAGGAACTTAAGACTTAAAAGTGTATTATATCAACTATAATTCAAATTTTTTTAAGTAACTGATAGATTCATAAAGTTTTTTTTTTAAGGACATCGACATTTGGACTCTTCAAGTTCACTCAGCAGATGAATGGCAGGTGCTGTTCACACCTCTGAGGGACAGAGGGGATCAAGGGGAGCAATCTGCTTCCCTCCTGGAGCCACATTCTAAGGGGAAACAAACAATGATCAGGCAAACATATGAATAAGAATTCAGATGAAAGAGAGACTAACACACGGGGTGGTGATAGAAATCGTGTGTTGGGGAGGGGAGTATTCTAGACTATGGCTATACCGGGGAAAGCACACTTTTGTTGAGCAGGAGTTGCCATGTTTACATCAGAGGGAGGAGACCGCCCCTCACCAGCAAAATGGCCCTGCATGTGGCATTTATGAGGAAAGCTGAGGCCAGGGCGTCTGTGGCCAAGAAACAGTGGGGAAGAGATGGAGGCGGTGGGAAAGCCCAGAGGCCTCTGGCACGTGCTGGACAGGGTGGACATCGCCACCTCCTTCTAGATCAAGCTTTCAAGATCAACAAACTGAAGACTAATTTCCTCATGCTCCAGCCCAGGCCGTTTAAAACAATAAAGACTAAATGGGTCCCAGGGAGCATCTCTATGAATGGTAACCTGATGAGAAAAATGTTTTGTCTGTAATAATGGATGTGTCTTTCATGGGAGAGAGAGAGGGATGAGCTGGGTCATGTTTATGATCTTTATGGCTGTAGGAAAATGATTCCCGCTCCTTAAGAAGTTAAGATGACAGTAGCAGCTTGCCTCCTTGCCACCCAGTCATCTCACCATCGCCCTTGACAGAATGACATCTGTGTCATCTCTCTCTTGCAGTCAGTGGAGATACGGCAGGCATTCCCATCAGCAAAGATCGTGGTTACCATTGCATGGTCAAAAGCATAAATCTAAGCACCCAAGGGTACAAAGAGACATGAGAGCAGAGATAAGGAAAAGAGAGAACTTCATAAAATAACTTGGGTAGCATCACTCCCTGAGGCAAAGCCCACCAGTGGCTTTCTCTGGAACCCAAAGAGAGTTCGACTTCTGACCTGGGACCATCTGTGCTCCTGTAGAAGCCAGTCCTGCACTTTACCACCTCCCAGGAGCTCGGAGAGCAAGGAACGAGGGGTAGGGGCTTAGACTGTGCTGTATGGCCCAGGCAGACACAGAAGGCAGACGTGAAGGAGTCCTGAGGGAATGCTTCAGAGTTGGACTAGTGAAGAGACAGGCAACTGAAAAAACCTGCAGGATGTATGTATGTGTGTGTGTGTGCGCGGCTGGACTCCCAGGCCTTTGACTTCAGACAAGTCATCCTTGTCCCCATTCCACCAGGAGGAAATGGGGGACACCTGCACCAGCATCGATGTGTCGATGTATCAGCACCATACAAAGTTTAATTATCATGACTCCAGAGCTGTCATTTGACAAAAACAATGACTGTAAGTTCATAAACCGCTTAAGAGTACTCTTGGAATGATCCATGGTGCCAACCATTTAGTCCCCTCCTTCTGTGACTAAGTAATGGGAAGTGATGGGAAATATTCCATTTGGCTTGGGGCCAATCTGGTTCCTGCATCCTTTTGTTTGATTGACAAGAGGACTTAAAACTTCTTTCAATTAGTTGCCATGGTTTGAAAGTCAGAGGAATTTACTTATACGCTCAGGCCCTGACTTGTCTAGAAAAATAAGGCTCGAGGCATTGCCTCTCTGTAGCTGTGGCTGAGTGGTGCTGGGAGCACTGGACCCCTCAGGAGAGGACACCCCCTGCTTCTGGCAGTCAGAGTCACCCATGGGCCTGGACCCTAGAGGCCATGGCTTTGCTGCTTTGTCATAGATTTTAAAACATATCCTTTATCCTTGGACAACAAGGAGATCGAACCAGTCGATCCTAAAGGAAATCAACCCTGAATATTTATCAGGACTGAAGCTAAAGCTCCAATACTTTGGCCACCTGATACAAAGGGCCCACTTATTGGAAAAGATCCTGATGCTGGGAAAGATTGAGGGCAGGAGAAGAGGGCAACAGAGGATGAGATGGTTGGATGGCATCACCAACTCAATGGACATGAGTTTGAGCAAACTCTGAGAGATGGTGAAGGACAGGGAAGCCTGGCATGCTGCAGTCCATGGGATTGCAAAGAGCCGGACATGACTGAGCAACCAAACAACACAACAACAACAATCCTTTATCCACAATGTCAGCACTCTGGGGTGCTACAGGGAAACAATTGCTGTCACAGGGCATGCCGCAGGTTTCCAAGAGTGTGGAGGAAATGACTCTGGCAAAACAGTCCCCAGTGCTTCTGCCTCCACGAGGCTCTCTTCCCATCTCCACAGACACCCTGGCACTCTGGGACCCAGCTCACAAGGCTTAGCTCCCAGACGCTGTCCCCACCCCCTCGTCAGAAGCTGTCTACATGTGGACTTTGTGGGTGAGAGGACTTTGGAGTGTGAGCTATTTAGCACTGAAGTCAGAGTCATTCTGTCACATCAGCGTAGTTCCAGGGCTGTGTTGCAAAGACCAACATGGCCCTCAATGTCAAGATAAGACAGGTATGACATGGGATTGTGTGAGTTCTGTTGCACACACACAGCCACACTCCCATGCAAATCATATGGAAAAAATACAATATCCTTCCCAAGATTTCTGTCAGTTTGCAAGGGGCTTAAATCCTTATGGTTACTGGGATGGGATGGGAGAGGTGGGAGTGTGGCCATGGAGGGGGTCGTTCGAGGTATCCCGGGGGTGATAGTACTTGGTATCTTGATGGTAGTGGTGCCTGCACAAATCTACATGTATGAAAGAACTACATACACACACAGAGGAGTGCAGGTAAAACCGAGAATTTAGGTAAACTCTGTGGACTGTACCCACGTCTGTTTCCATGGTTTTGATATTGCTCTGCAGGTACATAAGATGTAACCACCACAGAGGACTTGGAAAAGGGTATGTGCCTCTCCCCTTCCCCACACTGTTATACACTTTTTTGGCAACTTCCGGTCAGTCCCTCATAGCTCAGTCAGTAAAGAATCTGCCTGCAGTGCAGGAGACCTGGGTTCGATTTCTGGGTTGGGAAGATCCCCTGGAGCAGGAAATGGCAAACCACTCCAGTATTCTTCCTGGAGAATCCCATGGACAGAGGAGACTGGTAGGCTATAGTCCATGGGGTCATAAGAGTTGGATATGACTTAGTGACTAAACCAACCAACCTGTCAATCTAGAATGATTTTCAAAGCAGAAAGTTTAAAAACAAAACCAACACTCTCATGGTGGCCTCTGTGTCCAAAGCCCAGTTCTGGGTTAAATGTATGTGTGGACCATTCCACCAACCCACACTGCCCTGCACTGCACACTGGAAGATGTGGAAGCCAGTCCTTCCTACACATACACAAACATCCCATATGCACACACATCACCCCCAAACTGAGGATTCTGTGTGTGCAGCAGAGCTCACTGACAGCTGGAAGGAGAGACACACAACCTGCAGCTTAATAAGATAACTTCAGCTTAGGAGACAACCTCAGCCTGCCCTGGTGGCTCAGATGGAGAAGAACCTGCCTGCAATGCGGAAGACCCAGGTTCGATCCCAGGGTCGGGAAGATCCCCTGGAGAAGAAAATACCTACCCACTCCAGTATTCTTGCCTAGAGAATTCCATGGATAGAGGAGCCTGATGGGCTAAAGTCCATGGGGTCACAAAGAGTCAGACGCAACTGAGCGTCTAACACTTTCTAGGCAATACCTCAGCCATTTCACAGCACAGTTGACCCCCTAGACAACACTGGCTGGAGATAGGTCCCCTAACAATGGGTGTTTTCAGTAGTAAATATAGCTAGGTTTGTGGTGGTTGGATTCCTGGATGTGAATGTAGGGGACCCCTGATGGGTGGGGAGAACTGCAAGTTATATGAGGGCTTTCGACTTTGTGGAGGGTCAGTGCCCCAATCCCCGTGCTGCTCAAGTGTCCACACTATTGTCTGGTCATCCCTCTCCCCGATTCTCTCTGCTCTTTTCCCTGCATGCCCTCCTCCTTCAACATCAGAAAAGGAAAGGCAAACGCAATAGAGGTGAATTCCCCAAGTCTAATGTGAGCAGTTTCCTTATCTCACCTAGGGTGTTGGCTGGGAAACTCTTCTACCCTCAGGCAACTTATCAAGGTGCTTATCCACATTAGGACAGTCCTGCTTTCCAGAGATATGAGTCAAGCTGCTTTAGACAATGGGTCTCCCCTTGGGTGGCTGCCAGAGGGGCTCCTGGCCTGCCCCAAGCAGACTCTGGGAGACCTGGGTGATCTGCCAGCCTCCCAATGGCTCATCTGGACTTCTAGTTTGCTTTCCAAGCCCCTTCCTTCCTTCCTTCCTCCCTTCCTTCCTTCCATCTATCCATTCACAAATATTTGGCTGAAATGCAACCCTGAGGACCCCTAAACTAAAGAGAAGCCCATTGGCTCTGCATCTCAGGAGGCAAGCCCTACACACAGAGACTCTGAGTCCCTGTCACCCACAATGCATCCCTTGTTCCAAAGGAAAATGATCCCTTGCCCTTTCCAGAGTCATGATTCTGAATTTTAATTCTGTAGAATATATATTTTGGAACGCGAATTGATGAAAACCCAGAAAGACTTTGGGGAGAAGACAGAAACCATGAAAAGACTCTCAGCTTCCATCTGGGGATTCTGTTTCCTGTTGCTGTTTTATGGCAGGTAGCCTTTCTAAACCCTTCAGATTCAGAAGTTAAAGAAGTATTAGACATGTATTATGTTACAAGGTTATAGACAGCTAACCTTAAAAGGTAAATGGAACCCACTACACATTTATTCTGAACTCTTGACTCTTGAAACCAGGTAAATTTATTGCATAAAATGATTGCACAACTATTCATTCAGGTCCATTCATTCAACAGACATTTGTTGAGTGCCTTGCACGTGGCAGGCCTGACCCAGTACCGGGAAGAAACAAACAGCAGATTAAAAAGCACACACACACAGGAGGGACCTTGGCCCTCGGGGAGCATGCATTTTAGTGATATTTGTTGTGAACACACCATGAGCCTTCAGGTTTTAGAGATGCCAGCCACTCTGGAATGCTGGGGAACATGAGGCTGACAACAGATGAGGCGTTCAGTTTTAAACAGGGAGGTCAGAGAAGGATCAGAAGAACCGAGATCAAATTTTACGGGAGGCAAAACTTTTCCTTTGTCCTCAAAGGGTCTCCAGCTGCGCCTGAGAATTAAATGATGTAAGACAGATGAATAGGTTTCCCAGGTGGTTCAGTGGTAAAGAAACCATCTGCCAATGCGGGAGATGCAGATTCGATCCCTGGGTTGGGAAGATCCTCTGGAGAAGGAAGTGGCAACTCACTCCAGTGCTCTTGCCTAGAGAATCCCATGGATAGAGGATCCTAGTGGGCTACAGTCCATGGGATCGCAAAGAGTCAGACACGACTTAGCAACTTAGCACTCACCCAAGACAGGTTAACAGGAGTAACACAGATTGTTGCATGGACTTGGGTACCCCCAAGGGAACAAAGACCCAGTGGAGGGACCAGGTCTGGGTGTTTACCCACCAAATTGAGCAAAGACAGGCAACTATGGAAAAGTAATAAAACATGGGGAGACTAAAGGAAGATAGGAAGTATTTGAACAGGTCTGCTTGTTCAGATTTCTTTCTGCCTCCATGCCCCATCTCTGTGACAAGACTGTTTCTCTCCTCCTAGTACCAGGAAAGCAGCATGTGGGGGTTTCATCTCCTGCTTTCAGGAAGAAAGAAAGGGAAGGGGCTTAAGGGGACCTGCTTGCATCTGATCTTTTCCAAATGCCTTCAGCTCAAAATAATCCTTATGCCAAAGCGAGGTCTTTGGGATGGCACATTCTGCCATCTTTCAAACTCCAAAGTCCTCGAGGGACACCCTGCTTAGGGTGTGAGGGACAATAAGGGGCTGTGTGGCAGAAGCAGGTGGGAGAGAGGTGGTCACTTGACATCTGGGGGTGGATGGGAGACACCAACTCTCATGGCGTCTGTGGGGCTCTGCATGGGGCAGGGTGGTGTTTTGAGCAGAGGAGAGATTCTAGTCACCTGGGCTGGGTGGAAGCAGGGGAGGGTCGGAGGGGTGGTCAGAGCACTGGGAACTGAGCAGGGTTAGTTACCATTGACCTTGGTAACTAAGGTGTGGTTACCATTGACCTTGACAAGAGCAAGAATGGAGTAGCTCCTGCGAAGATCAGGACATCCCAAGCTCTCCTCAGGACCGGGCAATGCTGGACCTCACTTATCTTAGGTTTTAGAGTAGGGTTACCAGGGAGAATATCAGCAAGACAATGAAGGATAGGGAAGTCTAGTGTTCTGCACTTCATGGGGTCACAAAGAGTCGGATACAACTTAGCAACTGAACAACAACAACCATGATGCTGAATTTAGACCTTTTTTTAACGCTGAACCTACTGGAGAAATATAAAAATGTAAAATAATACCCCTTTATCTGTTCTGTGCCAAAAGATTTAGGGATGTCATTTTGTTTTAAGGCAGATTTAATTTTAGAACTAACAAAAGAAAGCTAAAAAGTGAAGCTTAAAAGACTTGCAGAATTCCAACGACATCGACTCATTTTATTATAAACAATAATCATTGCACAAATCGGTGAAAAATATTAACACCTGACATTTATTTTGTATTTACTATATCCCCAGCACTGTGCTATTTTTCAGCACTTGACATGGATCATTTCATTTATTCCTCATAATAATAAAATTAAGAAGGAACTATGTTTAGGCTCAAGTTAGAGATGAAAAAATAGAAGCTCAGAGAAGGTGAGTAAACAGTTGGAGGCCACACAGCAGGGAAGCAGGGTACCACGTCTACTGCTACTTTACGCTTCCTCTGGATGTTGAATAGCAGTGGGACACTTGCTTGGGACGTAGAGACAAATGGAACAGTCCATAAGCCCTCAGCATTTATTGCAGACTTTTGATCCTACAGAATTTTTTTCCAACAACAAAAAAGTAAACCACCTTTTTGTTTGCATTAGTTTCGTGTACTATTTTTTAAAATTATGTACAGAAAAAAAAGAATCCTTTCCATTGACCTCTTCACCTCTTCAGCAGACCAGCCCGCAAGTACTACCAATCATGGGCTGCACTTTCCAGATTTTTACCCCAAAATATGCTTGTTATCACACTCCATTTAATCAGACAATGTAATCAAGCATTAATTATTTATTTGTCTACTTATTTCCCCAGTGTTTCTTCATGTAGAAGCAGGAAAGTAGAGGTCATAATGATAAAGTTCTGGGCCATTTCAGAATGCTTCCTGAACTTTTGCTTAACAGTAAAATGGGGCTTCCCTGGTGGTGCAGCTGGTAAAGAATCCACCTGCAATGCGGGAGACCTGGGTTTGATCCCTGGGTTGGGAACATCCCCTCGAGAATGGAACAGATACCCACTCCAGTATTCTGGCCTGGAGAATTCCATGGACTGTATAGTCCATGGAATCGCAAAGAGTTAGATACGACTGAACAACTTTCACTTCATTCCCACGCTTGTACCCTGCCTCTTCCCTTCTCACAAACATCCCACACAATTTTAAGAATTCTCTCCCACACCTTCTCTGTCCCCAAACTCTTCCTCTGAGGCCAAGTCCACCAGCAATGCTGAATGGCTCATTATATAAAAGTACATTTGCTCTGCGTTCATACCAAAGGTCAAAGTATAAAGACCCGTATAACAACAACAGTGTTTGCCAAACAGGTTAACTGGCATGTTCGAAAACGGACACTCCTTGGCAACCCATTGGCTGAAGCCAGAATGACAGCAATCAATCACATCTCAGGCAAAAGAGCGAGGCTGTTTAGGTACTTTTTCGGGACGAGTTATCTTTATGACGTGCAGAGGAGCCAATCTAGTCCCTGTAAAAGTGGATTAAAAAATAATTTACTACCAGTTGCTAGTCAGGCTTCGGTGCAACAGAAGTAAATAAATACAGAAACAACCAGCTATGCAGAAGAAAACCTTGGTATCTGCTCTCCAATTCTAATATTTAACAAAGTAAAGGTTAACTTTCACTCTCCTTTTCCTTAGAATTGAGTTGATTACAGTAACACCCGCAGTTGAGGATCTTAGCACCAGGGCTACCTCCTAACCTATTAGGTGTTAAATTCTCTTTACCTTAGAGCAGGCCCACCATCAGTTCAGGCAAATGGCCCATGGATGTTGAGTCTGGAAATTCTGGGATCAGATCTGCTTTTGAAAGATCCTCTTAGTGCCCCCATCTCCTCACAATAGAGCTATCTGAGTTCATTATCAACACCTACTGCATGAGTGAACAGTTGTTGAAAACAGTAAAATGTTCTAGGAAGGCTTCTTAAAACGAAGGGCTTCAGAGATGTCTTTCCATTGTTCAGGTGAGATACCTGCAGGGTGATAGTAGAAAATCACCCTGACATTTATTTATGTGAGACTCAGGATATAAAAATCACACTCACCCTTCATGGATGCTAGAGAAGCCAGAAAAATGAATGGTGAAGCGTTACAGGCGCCAACATCCAGCGATTCCACAAAGAGCTGTGGAGGGTCCCTTCTGTCCCAGGTACACTGGATACACAACTACTGACAAAGACCCCTTGTCGCAGATTTTCTGGCAATTCCAACCTTTAGTCAGCATTGCATCATCAAACTCCTTTTTCACTTGGGAAGCTCAAATACGTCAATGTTTACCACGTGGCTTGTAAAGATTTTGCACTCAAGTTAGAGGGGCAGGGACTCATTAAGAGGTAAGGTTCATGACATCACATTGGAAGCAGTGAGCAGACAGAATAATTTCAAAAGACGATAACAGCACTTGCTGGCTTGCCTCATTTAGTGCTGTCCTGCAAGACACTCATTTAGTATTTTTTGTTGTTTCAAAATATTTTTACATTGACCACATATATCTCTGTGTAAATCTATTACATTTCCAAATAATATTAATAATATATATCGTGTCTGTCCCACGCATCCATGCCTCCTGGATCAAAAACAGACTCTGGAGGTAAAGCCTGTAGCCAAGAGAGCTAAGTAGAAGGTGCTCAAACACTTGCACCAAGCACTCACGTAGCTTCCTGCCCTTGTTCTATGTAAGCACCATACACTTGGCAGGACCCTTTGTAACTCTGAGCCACACTGGCTGATCGAAAGCTGATACTGTAGGCGGGCTGAGGAACAATGCTGCCCTCGATGTTAAAAGGCCAGAGGCTACGGGCCCCTGAGTGTCTCCCAGGAACCCATCCAGCAAGCAGCTGTCAACCACACAGAAGTCCCCTGACATCCTGTGCAAGAGGCATGGTGAGCATCTTTGGCTTCTGGAGGAGCCACATGACCGACAGCTAAACGTGGTACTGGAAGGTCCGGAGACTGGCTCATCCCACTCCCAGGCGTGTTTAGGAGATGAAATAGCACTTGCCTTAGGAAGAGCAGGCAGGACCTCCCGAGTCTTGGCAGGGCTATCTTACACCCATCAGTGCCATCGAGGACACCGATGATGGCAAAGCCCAGCCAGATGCAAAGCTCGGATGTTAGAACAGACACACAGCTCAGCTTACACCCTGTGTGGCCACTTGCGATAATTAGGAGACGGGTCTGGATGGAGCGGGGATAAAGAACTGCAGAAGAAAACATCTGGGAAGAGGTACGGGGGTAAGTGAAAGTGTTAGTTGCTCAGTCATGTCCGGTTCTTTGCAACCCCATGAATGTAGCCATCAGGCTCCTCCATCCCTGGAATTCTCCAGGCAAGAATGCTGGAGGGGGTAGCCACTCCCTTCTCCAGGGTATCTTCTTGACCCAGGGAATCTTCCTGACCCGGGGATCAAACCTGGGTCTCCTGTATTGCAGGCAGATTCTTTACCATCTGAGCTGCCTGGGAAACCCACCAAGGAGGCAACTAAATCGAATCTGAGGCATTTAGACTTGACAGTTGTGGGCCCAGGAGTTAATTGCTCTTCTCATTTTCAACTAAATGCAAGTGGCCTGCCTCCTTCTCTATCTCTAACTCCTGATAAACAAGGATCAAGAGTTTAACTGGTGGAAACTGCCCCCACACTCTGGGTGGAACAGGGTCACATCTCATTTTGCAAGTCTCCTGTGCTCCAAGAGCCTATGAGCAGAAGTTCAGCATCTCCTTCTGAAGACGTCCACCCCCCAACACACATCCCACCTCCCCTCGTATTATATCATCCAAGATGGCAGGGAGGCTCAGGAAGCAGGAAGGGAAGGGTCAGTTCAGATTCCACAGAGAACCCGGAATGGACATGACAGTCACCTGCCTCCTTGAAAAAGTAAGCCCTACCAAAATCAAGCTTTCACATTCCGGATCCTTCCAGAGGCTGCCAGCCATGTCCACTGCCTTAGGATTGAGGTTGGCCAACAGGTGGGCTCCAAATACTGCCCATCTTTGGAATCCAGCCCCGGCGCTGCCTGGGGAACAGCCTCACCAGCCCTGCATGGCAAGGGACAGGTTCACTTCATCGTGAGCCACACGTGAGGGCTCCTCCCCCTGCCCTGGTCAGCAGAGCTGCCTGGACATCCTGGAAGGAAGACAACCTTCTGGGGTGTCCCTCTTACCTCTGCCTTCTGAACGAAGGCCCTTCGGAGGCTCCAAAGTGACACGTCCTTCAGCGGGAGGTCTTCCAGTGAGTCCCAGAAATATCTGAAAAGAGTAAAGGAAACGCTTTACAATCTTTGCTGGAACTTCCTATGTGAGAACCAGTTTGGAAAACCACAGGTCTATCTCCTTTGCTTTATCTCCTTTGAGTAGTTCATCCACATCACCTTCTCTCCTCTTCAAAGAGGCTCTCCCCTGCCTGCCCTCCACCCCTTAAAGCCCCTTCTTTTCCCTCCAAGTCTATTTCCGTTTCCCCTTTCTACATCTCTCTTTTCCTTTAAAAAATGTGCTTTTAATCAGTATTTGAAATTTCTAAACACAAATTTGTGATATAAATACTGGCAAAACATTGTAGCTGGATGAGCATTAGAGCAATAACACAAAATTACCCAAGAAGACACTAAAGAGGTCGTTATTGTTCAAGCAGAAAAACTCATTTCAATGATTTAAAAGAAGTTATTGAAACACACTCTTTTCCCAGTAACCTTCAAATATTTATCTTCTCCTCATAAAGCATATAAATCGTCACAGAAACCCAGAAACAGTGTTAAAACTAACCATCCAAGGTTTTAACCAACAAACCTATTACAGCTGGTATGTGAGGGGTTTTTTTTCTTTATTTTATTGGAGTATAGTTGATTTACAATATTGTGTTAGTTTCAAATGAGTTTCTTTCAAAAGCAACTTTGTACTATTAAAAAACTACCCCCCAAAATGAGTATGTACTATACACAATAATGTGAAATAAAATGAGAAGAGGCTTGGAGAATGAATGGGGAGACACATAAAAGGCACGTTCATGGACACAGTTCTCTGGTTGTGTACGGGAGGAAAACCCATCACTGGTTTGTTGGAAGTTGTGCTCAAAGGCCATTGCTCCCCTGAGGTTCTGGAGGCACACCCCCAAACCCATCCTCAAAACTGCTGTCTTCTTTCTTTAGTTTTTGTTTTCCAGTGTGCATTTTGTTTTCGAGTGTGGGAGCATGCTAAGTCACGCGGTCGTGTCTGACTCTTTTGGGATCCCATGGACTGTAGCCCACTAGGCTCATCTGTCTGTGGGATTTTCCAGGGAAGAATACTGGAGTGGGTTGCCAGGCCCTCCTCCCGACTCAGGGATCTGACCCACGTTTCTTATCTCTTCTGCACTGGCAGGCAAGTTCTTTACCATTAGAGCCACCTGGGAAGCCCCATCCACACATATTTATTCACAATCGGAAACTAAGACAATTGCACTAAATTTTAAGATTTTGAAAAGTAAAAACAACATGGAATGAAATTTTCCTGGAACAGTGTAAACCATACCTTAAAAAAAAAAAGAATGAGTGAACTGAAAATGATTTTAATCATCCAGTGGCACCAAACTTGTATTTATTTGTATCTAGTAGAGACCAAATCCTTCTGGAGAAATGAAAAATCAGTCATCTCCATTAAAAAGAACTTACTGAGGTGAAATTCCAACAGAAAGTAACCCCTTTAAAGCGAATAACTCAGGGACACATAGCTGGTGCACCACGGCTCCTTCCGCTAAACTCTCCTCCTCCCATCTCCCCCACAGCGCACCCTTTCTGCCCCTCCTCCTCAGTAATCTACTCCACTGACTTCCATTTCTCACCTCCCCACCATCATGTCCTGAGCCCCTTGGTTCTCCCTCACACCCACCATATTTCCCCCCTCCGCCCCTGCCCTTGCTGTCCTCCATAAGCCACTGCCGACCCCAGAGCGGGCCTCAAGATCCTCCTAAGAGTTTCCTCCTCTTTCTTCAACCCACTCCATCTGTCAAAACTCACTTCATTTCATTCTTAACTTTCTCCCATTGCCCCATTCATCTATCGTCCCCCAGGTCCCAGCGCCCCTTGCAGGCTCCCCCTACTCCCCCATCCATCTTCCCACGTGGTCTCTCAGCGCCCCCTGCAGGCCCCGGCCCCACTTCCCCGTCCATCTCCCCACGTGGTCTCTCAATGCCCCCTGCAAGTCCCACCCAGACTCCCCCGTCCATCTCCCCACGTGGTCTCAGCGCCCCCTGCAGGTGCCTCCCACGCCCCCCTCCATCTCCCCACGTGGTCTCAGCGCCCCCTGCAGGT
>SJYQ01009468.1:35352-57223 GCA_006410935.1 Redunca redunca | reverse complement strand
CCCACGTGGTCTCAGCGCCCCCTGCAGGTCCCCTGCACGCCGTCCCCTCAGCTCCCCCGTCTCAGTGCCCTTTGCAGGTCCCCCTCCACTCTCCCTTCATCCATCCCCACTGGCCATCGTCTCAGCACTACCTGCAGCTCCCCTGGCAGCTCTCACCTCCCCTCCCTCACTTTCTGCCTCCTCCATCATCCTCTCCCCAGGCCACGCCCCTTGCAAGCTGCCCCCCCTTTCCCACTCTGCGCCTGCGCACTGCCGTCTTTGACCCTCGCACCCAGTCGGCGGGCAGCAGCAGGCAGTGGCCTGCAAGCATGCGGCACGAGGCGGATTCCAATGGACTTGGTGGGCTGCACGTCCAGGCCACGCTTCTTGGGTGAGGATCCTCCCCAAGGGTGCCAGACTCCAGCCTCCTCTGGAGGAGGAGCTGCTCCGTGTGGACGCGGGAGTGGGAGTTGGCGGGATGGCGGGACTTCCCGGGAGCTGCACCAGAGAGGTGGGGGAGGGGCCCAGTCACGGAGGGGCTGAGCGGGGAGAGGTGGTCCAGGAAGGGAACGATGCCCCAGGCCTGGACCGGGCATGTAGTGAGCCTGAGGCCTGAAGGCCAAGGCTGCGTGGGTAGAGGCCCTAGGCCTGAAGCCTCCATGGCTCAAAGGGTGCTCAGTCTGTAATTGTGCCCTGGTGGAAAGCTGGTTCAGGCCACCCTTCTGGACCTGGAGTGTGCATTTGCTGAAAGCCTGGCCAGTCTCAAGCCTTCCAGGCCTGGAATGCGCATTTGCTGAAAGCTTGCCCAGGCTCAAATCTTTTGGTTCTAGAATTTTCTAGACAAACACCTACTTTAGCCTAAATCCTGCTTAGCCTCAACCCCTTCTCAGCCTAGGCTGAGTTAACTTAGTCCTGACCCATGTGAGCCCCCAAGTCTTTGGGGGCTGGAACCTTATCGAGCTTTGATCAGCCCCAAATCCTACTAGGCTGAACCCCCCACTGTGCCCACCCAGACAGGCTTGCTTCTTTCTCTGACAGAGGCGGAGTCATAATGGCAGGGGCTGAGCTCTCTGTCCCCCCTGAGCAGTTCACCCAAATCAAAGAACCAGAGCTGATACCAGACAGGGCCCTGGAGGAGGAGGAGGAAGAGGAAAATGACAATGACGGGGTGTGTGGAGTAAAGGAACCGTCAGGCTCTTCGGGTTTGGAGGTGGAGAGTGCTCAGGGGCCCCTCCAGACCACGATCCTGGAGGAGGTGCCAGAGCTGGTGCTGGCTGCCCCGGAGAGCGAGAGGCACATCCTGACCCTGCGGACCGTGCACTTCCCCTCAGAAGAGGCTGAACTGCAGGACCTCAGCTGGCTGGATCCCCAGCAGGAGGACGAGATGCAGGTGACGGTGAGCCAGGCTGGTAGTGGGGTGCAGTCGCTGGTGTGGCTCGAGGAGGCAGCCCAGCAGAGCCTGCACCAGTGTGTCCTCAATGTCCAGGAGGAGGTATACTCGCTGCAGGAGATGGAGGTGATGCAATTTCAGCTTCTGGAGGAGAATGTGACCAGGGCTGGTGAAGACTGTAAGTCTGCAATGAACCTGGAAGAAAGCACTGGATCCGTAAAGGTACACCTGGTTTTAAGAAAAGGAAGGGGGAGCCAGAAAACTGTTTTTTAGAGTTCTCCTTCCCTGGGTTGGGAAGATCCCTCAGAAAGGCAAGGCTATCCACTCCAGTATTCTTGCCTGGAGAATCCCATGGACAGAGGAGCCTGGCAGGCTATAGTCCATGGAGTCGCAAAGAGTCAGAAATGACTGAGCGACTAACTTGTGCGATACTATATATGGACAAGCAGTTTAAATTTTGTATTTTAAACACAGGGACTTCTCAGGTGGTCAGTGGTTAAGACTTCTCATTTCAGTGCAGGGGTTGCAGGTTTGATCCCTGGAAGCTAAGATCCCATATGCCTTGTGGCCAAGAAACCAAAACATAAAACAGAAACGATAACAAATTTAATAAAGACTTTAAAAATGGTCCACATCCAAAAAAAAAAGATTAAATTGTTATAATAAAAATATGTCCCAGAAAAATCATGGAGGAACTTGTGCAGTTTTTTTAGAGTTTAAGAAGTTACACTAATTAGAATATGATAAGATCCTTTGAGTTTTTAAACTATATTAATGTTCCATTCAAACCCTTGATGCTTAATAATTACAGTTTAAGCATTTTGGTTGCAACGGACAATTTTCTGTACTTTTTTATGTTTTCCTCTGTGGATTTTATGGTTTAATCAAGGTGAAGAGTTAAACCAGGCTGTAATTAACAGTATTGTACTTGTTTGAATACTTGTTTTTGTGCATTAGCTCCAGAAACATCAGGAAGAGGAACAGCTGCTGGCTGAAGGTGGATTCAGTGAAAAAGCAGAAGAGCAGTTTTATCTTGTGGAAGCAAGGCCAAGAGATGAAGGAAGAGATGAAATTGTTTTGACATTTTCAAACTTAAATATGGAAGAACAAAAAGAGAAACCTCAACTGGGTCAAGCACACCTTGAAAAACCCAGCGCTACGAAAAATCAAAAAAAGGCAAAGGGTAGGCCAGTTCACTTGGTGCAAGAAGCTCTGCAAACAACAGGGCAACTGATTCTCTTTAGTGGGGAGAGGGCAATTTGAGTTTGTAGTGGTTGCTTTGGTCGTTTTCAGAATGGCAGGAAACTTTGAACTCTGTATTGTGAATCAAATGCAAAAGAGTTTTGCGTTTTGTGACTAAATGTTTTAAAAGCATAGTACAGATACTCCCTTTCTACTTAGGTGCACTTAAATAGAAGCTTGGATTTCCAAGGTGGCTCAGTGGTAAAGAATTTACCTGCTCATGCAGGAGATGCGAGTTTAATCCCTGGGTTGGAAAGATACCCTGGAGAAGGAAATGGTAACCCACTCCAGTATTCTTGCCTGGGAAATCCCATGAACATAGGAACCTGGCAGGCACAGTCCATGGGGCTGCAAAGAGTCGGAAACGACTTGGCGACTAAACAACAGCAACAGATAGAAGCTTGGGCCCCATCTGCTCCCTGCTTTGCACCCCTGGGGGTTGGGAGGTCTGATGGAGACCAAAGCAAGTGTGTCAGTGGACAGAGTGATGGGAGATGGACAGAGTGATACCCAGAAGGCAGCTGAGACATCTTCTAAGGGGAGGGGATGTTTAGGTGAAGCTAGGAAAGAGGATAAACCTGACTCTCAAAATTTATTTGTTCAGGTTTTTAAAAAGTTTAGTTTCTCTCTTATCTAAATCAAGAGATTTCACCCTTGAAATTTCAACTTTTAGCTCTTTTATAAAAAGCTGTATCTGGCCACCCTTGGCTGTTTCCTCCATCTAGCAACAGTTGGTCAGAGCTAAAAAGTGATTCAGTTTAGAAAACCACACTGTCACCACTGTCCCTTCTTACTTGTGGTTAGCATCATCTCAAAGTATTTGCAATTTCTTCTTTGACCCATTGGTCTTTAGGAGTATATTGTTTAACTTCTATATATTTGTGAATTTTCCAAATTTCTTTCTTTTATTGATTACTGACTTCAGTCTGTGATGGTCAAAGGGCAGATTATTTCTCTCTTTTAGAATTAATTGACACTTGTTTTCTGGTTTACCCTATTGTCTGTCCTGGAGAAGGTTCCATATACACCTGTGAAGAATGTATATTTTGCTCTTTTTGACTAGAGTGTTCGTAGAAGTCTATTCTGTCAAATAGGTTTATGTTGAGTCTTCTGTTGCCTTGATGATATTTTGCCTAGGTGTGCTCTTCATTGTTGAAAGTGGGTTGTTGAAGTCTCCAACTGCTATTGAAGGCTCTCTGCCTACTTTCAGTTCTTTCAGTTTTTGCTTCAGGTATTTTGGGGACCTATTATTAGGTGCACAAGTGTTTATAATTGTTATATCTTTGGGATGATTTGACTCTTTTATTATTGTATTATGTTCTTTTAAAATGCTTTCTTATTTATTTTTGGCTGCAAGGGCTTTTCTCTAGTTGCAGCAGAGCAGGGATACTCTCTAGCTTCGATGTGCAGGCGTCTCATCGTGGTGGCTTGTTTTGTTGTCGAGCACAGGATCTAGGTGTGTGGGCTTTAGTAGTTGTGGTACATGGGCTTAGTTCCTCTGCAGCAGGTGGGATCTTCCCTGGATCAGGGATTGAACCCCATGTCTCCTACATTGGCAGGTGAATTCTTTCCCACTGAGTCACCCGGGAAGCCCTACATTACGATCTTATCTGTCTCTTGTAACAGTTTTTGTCAGAGTCTATTTTGTCTATGAGTATAGCCACCCAGCTTTCTTTTGGTTACCGTTTGCATGGAGTGTCTTTTGTTGGGTCACCACGTTAGGTTTAAAAAAAAAAAAGGATGTGCCAAGTTACTTTGATGTATTTAAGTGGAATTTGAGCACCTAAAGGAAAATAAAAACACATAAATGTTGTCTCTCCCTCCTGCAGAAATAAAACGAACCTTCCACTGCAACTTCTGCAAGTTCACCTCTTCTAGAATTTCGAGTCTCAATCGTCATATGAAAACTCACAGCACTGAAAAGCCCCACGTGTGTCACCTTTGCCTGAAAGCTTTCCGTACAGTCACCCTGCTTCGGAATCATGTCAACACCCATACAGGTAAACAGCTGAGGGGGGCATTTCCCTTGCAGGATGCGTGTTGAGACTTGCGTAAGAAGGCAAATCCACCTGTTTCTAAATAAAAATGGTGTCTTTTTTTAGACTTTAGTTTTGTCTTTTTTTCTTCCACTTTGGTTAAAAACATTAGATGATCCAAAGATTTTTCTCATATCTCTCTGGAGCATTTGGTTTAAAGAGCCTCTTCTGAATTTTTAAATCATTTTGAGACTGAGTATTATACATTATAATTGCCTAGAAAAATTGTTGTTAAATCTTGTTTGAAAGAATAAACTCTGTGATTTTACAGGAACCAGGCCCCACAAGTGTGCTGATTGTGACATGGCATTTGTCACCAGTGGAGAACTCATCCGGCATAGACGTTATAAACACACTCACGAGAAACCCTTTAAATGCTCCGTGTGCAAGTACGCTAGTGTAGAAGTAAGTTCACTCTTTGTACGTAGTGTCTTATTAAGAAGTTTCTGTAAATCAAACTGGTAATAGAATCTCTTCCAATATCTCGTTCTCGTTTCTAAATTTAATTTTTTTTAAACATGATTTCTTTTTTTTTTTTCTTTGACACCAACTAGTGAAAGTAATTGGAGAAGGCAATGGCAACCCACTCCAGTACTCTTGCCTGGAAAATCCCATGGACAGAGGAGCCTGGTGGGCTGCAGTCCGTGGGGTCGCTAGGAGTCGGACACGATTGAACGACTTCACTTTCACTTTTCACTTTCATGCCTTGGAGAAGGAAATGGTAACCCATTGCAGTATTCTTGCCTGGAGAATCCCAGGGACAGAGGAGCCAGGTGGGCTGCCATCTATGGGGTCGCACAGAGTCGGACACGACTGAAGCGACTTAGCAGCAGCAGCAGTGAAAGTAATATATTATGGTGTACAGATTACAAATAATCTATGGTCCTTGAGAAATAATTCTCATATATTTGTTTAAACATTCTACCCAGCATTCCGTGTGGCACTCATTCCACAAAATCAAAATGTATTTGCTCTAACATAGAACACAGATCTGGTTTGAATTTTTGCCGAAATCTTTGAGCTTTCCTCAGTGGTACTTGGTTCCGTGCAAAGCAACTTGCTTAAAGATTTAAACGTGGCCATTTCTGTTCTTAAGGACAGAGAGCACCTTTTTGAATCTTCAGTTTTATCATGATCGTTTCTACTAGATTGGTTTATTTATATATCCCAGAAAACTGAGCTCATTCTCAGGGAAATGAGAGCAGAAGAGTACAGTTACTTTTTAAATGTTTTATTTATTTATTTTTGTCTGTGCTGGGTCTTCGTTGCTGCATGCAGGATTTCTCTAGTTGCAGCGAGTGGGGGCTCCTCTGTAGTTGTGAAGCAATAGTCTCTAGGGTGTGTGGGCTTCAGTAATTGCGGCTCCCAGGCTCTAGAGCACAGACCCAGCTGCTTGGCGGCATGTGAGATCCTCCTGGACCAGGGATCAAACCAGTGTGCCCTGCGTTGCAAGGCGGATTCTTAACCACTGGATCATACTTACTTTTGAATGTCACTTTTCTGCAAGTTTTAAGGACTCTACGGTCCAGTACAGCACATGCTGGGTCCTGAGCCCATTGAGCAAGGAAAAGACACTCGAACTCAACTAAGCCAAGGGGGACAGCGAAAGTTTAAATGCAGTAGTGATGCAACTGTATTTCATCAACTACGAAATTTCACAGACAGTGTCAGAATTTGATTCCAAAAATAATTTTCTTTTTTGCTATTACTGTTTTTAAAAATTGTTTCTCATCTGAGTTAAAGGTTGTAACTGTATAATGAAAATGTAACCAAAAGTGTGTGTAGGGGGGCTCTAGCTGCTTGCCACTCAAAAGCCAATAAACAGGCCAGGTTGGTGGAAAGGAAAGTTTGCTTTATTTCAGGTGCCAGCATAGCTCAGTCAGTAAAGAATCTGCCTGCAATGCAGGAGACCCACGTTTGATTCCTGGGCTGGGAAGATCCCCTGGAGAAGGAAATGGCAACCCACTCCAGTATTCTTGCCTGGAGAATCCCGTGGACAGAGGAGCCTGGCGGGCTACAGTCCATGGGGTCACAAGAGTCAGACACGACTTAGGGACTAAACCACCACCAGCAGCAACTTGAGGGAGAGGGTGGCGGAAATCTGTCCAAAGGCCAACTCCCCCTACCCTGACAAGCAGAGGGTGAGAGCCTTTATAGACAGAGTTGGGCAGGGGGGAGCTACATGCAGAAAGAGCAGTCATCTGTAACACTCATCTTCAAATTGGTCGTCACTGGTTGGACCAGCATCATCTTGGTTGTTTTAGGTAGTTAATCTTCAGTTCCAGGATCCCTTTGTTCCCATTTCTTTGAGGCCATTTCTCAGAATTGTGGCAGCTCATGTCCTGGGTGCCATCTGGTCTTCATGTAGTTAACTTTTCCACCTGGTGTTTTAGTATCTGTAAGACAGTTCACAGGATATGGCCCAGAATAGTATCTATAGCCCTTGAGAAAGAATTAAAGGTCCTCACTATGCTTAATGAAAACACCATTATTATTTAGTCCCTTCTCACTTGGTTTTTTGTTTATTTCAGCATTTCTCGCTCTCTGGTTGAACTTACTCTTTGACTATAAAGTTTTCCACACAAAAGGCAGGCAGAGAACATCAGTTGGGGGCAGCAAGGACCATAGGATCCTAAAAGTGAAAGTCACTCAGGTGTCCGGCTCCTTGGGGCTCCCATAGACTGTAGCCCCCCAGGGTCCTCTGTCCATGGAATTCTCCAGGCAAGAATATTGAAGTGGATTGCCTTTCCCTTCTCCAGGGAATCTTCCCAAGCCAGGAATTGTACCTGGGTCTCCTGCACTGCAGGCAGAATCTTTACTGTCTGAGCCACCAGAGAAGTATAGGCTCCTGCTCCATTTCAAAAACACAAATGGGGGTTTCACAGAATGAAGCCATCTGAAGGTTGTAAACGTGGCGTAGACTTTTGGTTGCTGTCCTCCCAGTTCTCAGCACACACTCCTAGGTTCGCTGAGACCCGTCTCTGGAGTTGGCCTCAACCCCGACCCTCTGATGCTGCCATCCCCTTGTTTTGTTTTTTTTTTTGCACTTTCGAAGTCTAGTGTCCTGGTCTGCTTTAAGAAAGAGTAGCCCAAGCCCCCTCCCTGACATCACCCCTATACCCAAGTGCCAGCACGAGTGAGTAAGGCTGGGGTACAGGTATAGCAGCTTCTGAACTCCTCTCTCTCCCCGCCCTGGCTTTCACAGCCATCCAGAGAAGGTTTACACACAGCCTTCTTTGATAGGCTTCTCTGGTGGCTCAGGCAGTAAAGAGTCTGCCTGCAGTACAGGAGACCTGGGTTCAATCCCTGCATCAGGAAGATCCCCTGGAAAAGGGAATGGCTACCCACTCCAGTATTCTTGCCTGGAGAATTCCATGAAGAGAGGAGCCTGGCAGGCTACAGTCTATGGGATCAGAGTTGGACACGCCTATGTGACTAACACTTTTCTTTGATCATTCACACCGTGCAACTTATCAAACATTTCATGCTATGATTTTAAAAGTTCTTTTTGTTTTGCTTTCTGGTACACTCAAAGATATCTTTTTTTCTTCTAAAAATCTAAGCTGGGACTTCCCTGGTGGCGCAGTGGATAAAGAATCAGCCTGTCAGTGCAGGGGTTCGATCACTGGTCTGGGAAGATCCCACAAGCCACAGAGCTACTAAGCCCGTGGGCCACAACTACTGAGCCCACGTGCCACAACTCCCAAAGCCCGTGTGCCTAGTACCTGTGCTCTGCTACAAGAAAAGCCACCGCAATGAGAGGCCAACACACTGCAACGAAGAGTAGCCCCCATTCACTGCAGTTAGAGAGAGCCTGTCTACAGCAACGAAGACCCAGTCCAACCAAAAATAAATAAAAATGAAAATATAAAAGCCGAATTGTTTTGGTTTGGCTCTTGTTTTCCAAGTCTTTCCCTGTTCTAGAATGTTCTTCAGGCTTGTGTGTAGTTGCCGCACATTAGGGAACCCAGCCCAGTGCCACCCTCCTAAGATTACAAAGAGGCTGCTCGGGGCTTTCTGATGTCTGTATTCCAGGCATGGGTGATTACTTTCTGTTCTATTAAAGGTAGATCAAGGCCCAAAATAAGTGATTACAGAGTAAGAACAGTTCTTGAAGGTAATAAAATAGGCAAAAAAAAAAAAAAATCAAATGAGAGGGGGCGTGTCTACCTTTTAACTGAGTAGGATACATACATTCTAATCAAATTAGAATGTAGAGTATTTTTTTTCCTACTTAAATGTTACTTTTCTTCTACTTAAAAGTTACTTCTCTGGTGGTACAGAGGATGAGAATCTGCCTGCCAGTGCAGGGGACACAGGTTCGATCAATCCCTGATCTGGGAAGATCCCACAGGCCATGGAGCAGCTAAGCCCACGCGCCACAACTGCTGAAGGCTGAGCACTTACAGCCCGTGCTCCACCCTCGCTCTCTGCAACGAGAGAAAAGCCTGTGCAGCAAGAAAGACCCAATGCATTCAAAAATAAAATAATTAATTTTTTAAAGTTACTTCTCATGGAGAAACTACTGCCGCGTGGAACCTATTCTTTTGATAAAAGATAGTTATTTCACTCTTCGCTTCGGGTTGTGGCATGTGGGATCCAGTTCCCTGACCAGGGAGCGAACCTGGGCCTCCTGCATTGAGAACGTAGAGTCCTAGCCACTGGACCACCAGGGACGTCCCTGGAAGCTCTTCTTAATTACCAAGGAGGCTTTCCTCCATCCCTGGGCTGTTTAGGGTCCACAGGACTTGGAGCTGTGAAGTGCCTCCAACGGACGCAGGTCCATTCAAGAGCTCGTTTCAAGTTTCTCTATTCACACAAACAATAGTTCTGTGGCCTGCGCGCTTCTGCTTCTGCAGCATAATCTAAATTTTGCCACTTTTGAGAGGATGTTGCCTTAGAAATGAAAATAAAATCGTGTTTGCACTGAGCTTCTGGATTTCCATCTTCTTTTGCAAAGCAAAGCTGAAGGTGAGAGTCTCTTGATCCTCCCGCTCATTATCACCCAAGGATCTCAGTGCACACAACTCAGATGAAGGACACCATCCAACCCAGGAAGGAAAATGAAAGGCTTAGCGTGTTTTCCGGGGTGTGAAATGGGCTCTGATGTTAACGTTGGACTCATTTACATATATTTTATAATGCTGCTTTATTCGAGTCTGTAGGTTTGACGTTTCCATTGCAATAAATATCTTTCCTTTGTTCACCAGGCGAGCAAGTTGAAGCGCCACATCCGCTCGCACACGGGTGAGCGCCCTTTTCAGTGCTCCCTCTGCAGCTACGCCAGCAAAGACACCTACAAGCTGAAGCGGCACATGAGAACACATTCAGGTGGGAGTCTCTCCTGCTACGGCCAAATAGGCAACGCATTGCTTTCTCTGAGGGCTTCCCAGGGGGCGCCAGTGGTAAAGAACCCGCTTGCCAACGCAGGAGACATAAGAGGCGCGGGTTCCATCCCTGGTTCAGGAAGATCCCCTGGAGGAGGGCATGGCAACCCACTCCAGTATCTTGCCTGGAGAATCCCGTGGACAGAGGAGCCTGGCGGGCTATAGTCCATAGGGTCGCAAAGAGCTGGACATGACTGGGCCACTGAGCACACAGGCACTCGTGGGCCTTGAACCGTGAGCAGCCACCAGATGTTTGTTAGGAAAGTCGCTCCCTCTGGGCCACTGTCCACACAGCTGGACATGATGTTGTCCAGCTTGATTTAGGAATCTTGCGCTCATTGGAGAGTCAAACGTAGGATGAAGGAGCTGTAAAGGGAATACTGGGGGAAAGAAAGGCTTTCAGCTCCAGGTGTCCTTTGGGGAGCACCAGGGTTTTCGGGGTGGAGCACCTCAGCAGAGGGTCACTGTTGTCTTCCGTGTCCCAGGGGAGAAGCCCTACGAATGCCACATCTGCCATGTCCGCTTCACCCAGAGCGGGACCATGAAGACCCACATCCTGCAGAAACACAGCGAGAATGTCCCCAAGTACCAGTGCCCACACTGCGCCACCATCATCGCCAGGAAGAGCGACCTGCGTGAGTGTCTGGCGTCCGGAACTTCCTTTATTGTTTTTTTCATTGGCGTGTAGCTGCTTTGAGCTTCCCTGGTGGCTCAGACGGTAAAGAATCTGCTTGCAGTGCAGGAGCCCTGGGTTCAATCCCGGGATCAGGAAGATCCTCTGGAGAAGGAAACAGAAACCCACTCCAATATTCGTGCGTGGAGAATCCCATGGACAGAGGAGCCTGGCAGGCTACAGTCCATGGGGTTGCAAGACTTGAATATGACAGAGCCACGAAGACTTTCACTTTTCATAGCTGCTTTACAGTACAATGTGACTTAGCTATATGTATTCATATATCCCCTCCTTCTCTCCCACCCCGCCCCATCCCACCCTTCTAGGCCAGTCCCAGGTTACCCCAGAGCACTGAGCTGAGCTCCCGTGCTGCACAGCAGCTTCCCACTAGCTATCTGTTTTATACATGATAGCATTTACATGTCAGTGCTACTGACTTCTTTTGGCTGCGCTGTGTGCAGCTCTGGGAAACCTGAGGAGCCCTGGGCCTGATGCCAGAGAGGCAGTAGGATTCAAGAACTGCTCTTGGGGTTGGGTTGGGTTTTTTTTTTTTTTTTTTCCCTTGATTGTTGTTTCTTTCAGAGGTCCTATGGTGCCATCTTGTGGCTATATCGCATAATTGCAGTTTCAGAGTTTGGTCCAGGTCCTGTCTAGGTACACAGATGCGGTCTCACGGGCATTTGTGCTCATAATGGGCTTCCTCCAGGTGTTACTTGGCTACTTGGCTCTGTATTGGGTCTGTTTCTTTACAAATTACGAAGGGGATCAGAGACAGAAAGCGAACTTACCCCAGAATCCCGTGACCAGGATGCCAGGACATGGCCTCGTTGCAGGTTCTGAGTCTTTTATCAGTGTTCTGTCCAGTGACACTCAGCAAGCTTTTCTTAACCCCCTGCTGTGACCCTGAAAAGTTATGGGGACTAAAGTTACAAAAGTAAGAAGCGAGACATGATTCTTTCCATAAGGAACTTGCTCCAGTGAATCAGTCCTCTTCCTGTGACATGAAATCCACGTTGTGACCAGGTAAACCATCATAACAGAGGAGACACCTTGAGCACGTCTGAGTGCTGGGTTGAGCACTGGGATCATATGCCACCTTCAGGGGAAACTGGTTGTAGTTGGCGTCAGGGGTGGGGGACAGGTAGAGTGAGTGAGCCAGCCTCTCTCCTTTGTTCCAGGGTTCCTGGTCCCTCAGTTTCCACTGCCTCTGTCCTCTTCCTAAAACACATAACACTGTGATGCTCAGACTATGCCAGCAGAGACAGAGTCCCCAGTTTGCCCAGAGAAATTCTAGAGATGAGAGACACTATTTTGAAAACATTTCTGAAAGGGTAAAGGTGTTTAGTGAAGCCTTAGCTTCTATTTTTCTTCAAAATCTTTGTCAGTTGCAAAACACAGCCCAGCAGGACCTTGTAGGGCGTGAATCATGAGCCAGTTGCCACAAAGGGACATTTTCGACACCACCACCAAGAAATACAGGCTGAGTCAGTGACACCCTCCATACATGTCACGAGATATTCTGTAAACAAGCTCAGCCTTCCTTTTTGTCTCTATAGGAGATACCAAGCCCTTTAAATGACTGAGTCGGCACACCTGGCATGTGTACCTCCACCCAGCAGTTGTTGATTTTAGTGTAGCCTCTGACACAAAGGATCACAAAGCCAACTCGCACAAGACTCAGTTGACAAGAAATTATCTTAGAGTATGTCTGTCAATTATGACATAGGAAAATTCAGAAGATTGACATCTAGCAGAACGTCTGGGCTTTTAAGTCAGAATACAGAGGCTAGGGACTTCCCTGGTGGTCCAGTCATTAAGACTCAGAGATCCCAAGGCAGGGAGCCCAGGTTTGATCCTTGATCAGAGAACTAGATCCCGCATGTCCCAACTAAGACCTGGTGCAGCAAAATAAATATATATATTTTTCAATTATGCAAAAATTGCCAAGGTTATATCTTTGTTACGTAAAACCATCCTAGGCGACAGAGTGGTAAAGAACCCGCCTGCCAATGCAGGAGACGTGAGACACGGGTTCTATCCCAGAATTGGGAAGATCCCTTGGAGAAGGAAATAGCAACCCATTCCAATATTCTTGCCTGGGAAACCCCATGGACAGAGGAGCCTGGTGGGCTACAGTCCATAAGGTTGCAAAGAGTTGGACACAATCAGCGTGTGCACAGACATTCACGTAAAACCATCTTAACATTATCCTAAAAATCCACCCACATAGTAAGGTTCTCCAAGTGCTTCGTTTAATGAACATGTTGGGTCCGATACATCCTACCTTATGTGCTTAACTCCATGAGACAGAATATTAGCATGAGATGTCAGTACACTGTGCACTTAAAGCAGCAGTTTTCAGCTGAGAATGACTTTAAGGGTGGGGAGGTGGGCATTAGGCAGTATCTGAAGGCGGCTCAGACAGTAAAGCGTCTGTCTATGATGAGGGGGACCCGGGTTCAATTCCCTGGGTTGGGAAGATCCCTTGGAGAAGGAAATGGCAATCCACTCCAGTACTATTGCCTGGAAAATCCCATGGACAGAGGAGCCTGGTAGGCTATAGTCCATGGGGTCGCAAAGAGTTGGACACGACTGAGCAACTTCATGTTCACGTTAGAAGGCACTTTGGTTATCACCCTAGGGAGGAAGGGATGTGACTGGTGCTAGAGGGTGGAGGCCAGCAATGCTGTTAAACATACATCGTGCAGCACCCAGGACGCCCCCACCCCTCCCAGGAAGACAACAGCCAGCTTCAAGTGTTACTACCAGCAGACCCCATTCTATTGCACTTTGCTTTATTGTGCTCCTCAGAAGCTGTGTTTCTTACACACTGAACATTTGTGGCAACCCTGCCTTAAGCAAGTCTATTTGCACCATTTTTTTCCGACTACACTTGTTCACTTCTTGTCTCTGTATCACGTTTTGGTATAAATCTCACAATATTTCAAATCCTCCACCAGCAAAAAGATTAGGACTTGCTGAAGGCTCAGATGACAATTAGCATTTTTTAAAGCAGGAAAGTAGGTTTAAATTAAAGCGTGGATCTAGTTTTTTAGACACAATGCTACTGTGCACTTAATAGACGATAGTCTAGCATAAACATAAGATTTATAGGCACTGGGAAACAAAAACATCCACGTATTAATATTTGTTTTACTTGGTTTCTCATAATGGTCTGAAAGGGAACCTGCAGTATCTCTGAGGTCTGCCTGTAGTTCCAAGGCTGAGAAACTCTACTTGAAGGGTAGGGGAAAATCAACCTCACAGAAAATAACTTCTTGTACATGACGCTCCATGATGCTTTTAGGTGTCCATCTGCGCAACCTGCACACGTACGAAACTGCAGAGATGAAATGCCGTTACTGCCCTGCTGTGTTCCATGATCGCTACACCCTTATCCAGCACCAGAAAACTCACAAAAATGAGAAGAGATTCAAGTGTGAATACTGCAGCTACACCTGCATGCAGGTACTGTGTATCAGGGAGTCCAGGCAGGTGCTGGGGGGCAGGGGGAGATGGAAGAAGGAAGGGCTGGAGTGGGATTCCCTTTCACTTTGAACATATTCTGGAAAATCATGCCTTCCATAAAAGAGACTATTCAGAATAGCCAAAAGACAGCTGTGCTTGAGCCAAGAGTTGTTTTTACAGTGTGGGTTCAAAAGTGTGGCTCACAGACCCCTGGAGGTCCTTGAAGCCAATCAGAAGCATAAGGTCAAAGTTACTGTCATTAAGTAGTTATGCTGCCAACACTCTCTGCCCTTTCGCTATGTGACATTGGCATTGATGGTGCAAAGGCAGTGGGGCTGCCCAAACGTGAGTCAGAGCAGCCACACCAAGCAGGACTGTTGTGTGTCTTGTTTTTTGATTAATTTACTTATTTTCGCTTGTGCCGGGTCTTTGCTGATGCGTGTGGCCTTTCTCAGGTTGTGGAATTGGGAGCTGCTCTCTAGTGGCAGTGCCTGGCTTTCTCCTCGCGGTGGGCTCTCGTTGCGGCACACGGGGCTCTCATCGCCCAGGCTCAGTAGTTGCAGCACGTCAACTCAGTTGTCCCACAGCACGTAGAATCTATATTTTTGTCTTGATTCCCCAAATGAGTGACTCATATAAATCTTAGTTAAAATTTCTGGTGATTTCTTTGCTGAGAACAATGATTTTCACCACTGTGCTTTTAAATCGATATGGAGATTAGCTGTAACACCATCGGGTAATAGCCAGGAAAACGTGTAGATGCTTGACTTCCTTCGACCCCCAAATAGCCGCTGAATTGAAACTCCAACGATAGGTTTTCAAGTTTGCAGGATCTGTGTGCTCTTTGTAAACTCGGATCATGGTAAATAATTAAGAAATGAGGCTGCAGCTACATGAGCTCTTCTGGAGAGGAAATTGATTTTGGTTTCACTCTTCCAAGTGTGGTCTGCTTCATCCCCCCAGGAGTGAAGGGCCGGCTAGGATTAATCGTGAGAACTTGGTAACCTGGGGGCAAGGACCGGGTAAGACCTTGCTTCCTAGAGGCCATACTGTGCTGCCTCCATGGTAGAGGTGTGGCGAGAATGCATTGGCTTTGTTTTTTCTTAAAAATGCACACATCTTTGGAGGAGGGGGGAAAGGTATGCAGTTAATAATGGGGCTTCCCCAGTGGCTCAGCAGGAAAGAATCCGCCTGCAATGCAAGAGATGCAGGTTCAATCCCTAGGTCAGGAAGATGCCCTGGAGGAGGAAATGGCAACCCATTCCAGTATTCTGCAGGCTACAGTCTATGAGGTCACAAAGAGTCAGACACGACTGAGTGACTAAACACACACAATAAATAATGCCTGGTACTAAAAGATTGTCAGTAGCTAAGCCTGTTTGTTTCCCTTGCCTTCCAGGAACGTCATATTATAGTTCACATACGTACCCATACCGGAGAGAAGCCATTTGTCTGTCTCGCCTGCAATAAATGTTTCCGACAGCAGCAGCTTCTAAATGTGCACTTCAAGAAATACCACGATACCAATTTCGTCCCGACTGTTTACGAATGCCCCAAGTGTGGCAAAGGTTTTTCCCGCTGGGTAAGCTCATTCAAGTCACAATAAATCCTCCTTGAAAAGATCCCGGGATCCCCCAGGCACAGTGTCACACCCAGGCAGTTTAAACTTGATTATAGAAACTTGCTAGGATTTAAGATAGCATCTGTCATGCCTTAGGAAGGTGGTTATTAGTTTCTTGGAGTTACGAAAGTCTTGGAAATCTTATATAAATGCGTGGTCTCCCTTCTGTGGAAAAAGACAATCCTGCAGACAGAATCTTGCAAATGGCTTTAGGGAGTCCTCAGACGAAAGAATCCCTGCTTCTCAGGTAACATTTTAAAGAATTGTCCTTGTGGATTCGATTTAGGCTACTTCATAGAGAGAATGCTGTTTTTCATACGTTTTGTAGATACTCTTAGATTCATGCCATTGGTACTATGCCGAGAAATACACTTACTCTTCTATTTATCATTTTTTAGATGTTGTATTGGTTATCTATGGCATAATGAATTACCCCCAATGTACTGGCTTAACACAACCCGCATCGGTCCTGTCTCATTTTCTGTGGGTCAGGAAGTTGGGGTGGTTCTGGCTCTGAATCTCTCCTGGGTCCCAAACAGCATGTTGTCAGGGCTGCAGTCATTTGAAGGCTTGACGAGGGCTGGAGGGATCACTTCCAAGCTGGCGCCCTCAATGCAGCTATTGGCTGGAGGCCACAGCTCCTGATCACGTGGATCTCTCCGCTGAGCTGCTCAAGTATCCTCATAACCAGAACGAGTGAGAGATAGCAAGGAGGAAGCCATGGTGCCTTTTGTCCCCTAGTCTTAAAAGTGACACGACCCTAATTCATTGCAAATGCATCACATAATTCAGGCCCTATTCCAGGGATGGGGGATGAGTCCCTTTTGAAAAAAAAAGTGTCAATTTATGGACATTTTAAAAGCACCAGAGGTGATTAGCCAGATTCCTAGATATGATATAAGCTTCACTCTAACTTTATAAAAGTTTAAAATGATCTGAATTTGACTGTTTTAGGGAAGAAACTGTCTTTCCTCTTAAAAGACGATGGTAGGGTCGTTGTGTGTTTGGGTAGTGTCATGGGACAGTTTTAGAGAGTTAATGCTAAAACTTCAGAATTTCAAACAGAGGCAGTGGCAGTGCTCCAGAAACATCTTTCATGCTGAGTTAAAATTGTAAAGAAGCCACAGAGAAACAGAGAAAAGAATAAGTCAGCCTCATAGACTCCTTCAGAACATAAAATCGGAAGTTTGGAAACTTTTCCTCGTATTCAAGCAAGCACACTGGGACTTGCGTCTAGAATATATAAAGAACTTTTACAGCTCAATAATAGAAAGATAAGTATTCTATTAAAAACAGGCAAAGGATCTAAGTAGACATTTCTCTAAAGAAGATATACAGATAAACTACAGGCTTGTGAAAAGATTCTTCACTAAGGAAATGAAAAGCAGAATGATGGTGAGTTACCCCATGGGACCGCCATCAGGATAACTGTGATCCAAGAAGATAATAAAGATGTGCAGAGATTGGACCCCTCATACACTACTGGTGAAATTTTTAAATGATGAAGTCACCTTGTAAGAGAGCCTGGCAGGTCCTCAAAAAGTTAAACATAAAGTTACCATGTAACCTGGCAATCCCACACCTAGTCATGTACCCCTGAGAAGTGAAAACTTATGACTACATAGCCGTTCACAGCAGCATTATTCATTAAGAAGTGGAGACTACCCAAATGTCCATCAACTAACAAACAGATAAAAATGCTGCCCATCCGTTTGATAGAATATTTGTTGTTGTTGTTCAGTCGCCAAGTTGTGTCCAACTCTTAGGGACCCCGTGGACTGCAGCACACCAGGCTTCCCTGTCCCTCACCGTCTCCCAGAATTTGCCCAAGTTCATATCCTTTGAATCAGTAATGCCATCCAACCATCTCATCCTCTGTCACCCCCTTCTCCTCATGCCCTCAGTCTTTCCCAGCATCAGGGTCTTTTACCAGTGAGTTGACTCTTCGCATCAGGCAGCCAAAGTATTGGAGCTTGAGCTTCAACTTCAGCAACGGTCCTTCCAATGAATATTCAGAGTTGATTTCCTTTAGGATGGACTGGTTTGATCTCCTTGTAGTCCAAGGGATTCTCAAGACTCTTCTCAGGCACCGCAGTTCAAAAGAATCTATTCTTCAGTACTCAGCCTCATTTATGGTCCAACTTTCGCATCTGTACATGACTACTGGAAAAACCATAGCTTTGACTATATGAACCTTTGTCCACAGAGTAATGTCTCTGTTTTTTAATATGCTGTCTAGGTTTGTCACAGCTTTTCTTCCAAGGAGCAAGCGGCCTTTAATTTCATGGCTGCAGTCACCGTTCACAGTGATTGTGGAGCCCAGGCCTATTTACAGCAGTTTGTTTTATACAGTACATCATGTCCAGCTAACAAAAAATTCCAAGGCATGCCAAAGAGCAAAAATAAATAAAAATTTGAAAAGAGAGATCGAGCATCAGGAGGTCCAGGGACCTTGGAATTATCAGACCAGGAGTTTAAAACAACTATGATTCATATGCTGAGAGCTCTAACAGAAAATATAGGCAGCACACCGTGTAAGCTGAGCTGGAACTCCTAAGAAAGAACTGAAAAGAAATGCTAGAGATCGATAACACTGTAATAGAAATGAAGAATGCTCTGATGAAGTCAAAGAAGAACCAAGTGAGTAGAGAAATATTCCAGGTTTATGGATAAGAAAATTCAGTATCATCAAGATGTCACCTATAGACTCAGTGCAATTCCCATCAAAGTCTTGGCAAGTTACTTTGTGGTTACTGACAAACTGATTCCAAGGTTTACAGAGAGAGCAGAAGGCCCACGATATCGAAGGAGAAAAATGAAGTTGGGAGACTGATGCTCCCTGACTTCAAGACTTAATATAAAGCCTTAGGGATTTCCCGGGTAGTCCAGGGGTTAAGAATCTGCCTTCCGGTGCTGGGGACGCAGGTTCGATCCCTGGTCAGTGAACCAAGATCCTACATGCCGCAGGGCAACTCAGCCCTGGTGTCACAACTACTGAGCCCCGTGCTCTAGAGTTCCCAGGATGCAACAAGGGATCCTGAGTTGCTGCCACTAAGACCCGATGGAGCCAAATAAATAAATAAACGTTTTTTTTAATGTAAAAAAACTGTTAAAAAATAAAACTTCAGAGTGTGATACTGGTGCAAGAACAGAACCAACAGATCAATGGAACAGAATAGAGACCCCAGAAATAGACCTCCAAAAACACAATCAGCTGATCTTTGAAAAAGGAGCAAAAGCGAGAAAGATACTCTTTTCAACAAATGATGCTGGAGCAATGGGACACCCACATGTAAAAAAAAAATCAAGATCCAGGCCTTACACTCTTCTAAAAATTAGCTCAAAATGGATCACAGACTTAAAGATTAAAAAAAAAAATGATCCACCCCCCAGAATTCTGGAAATAAAAGCAAAAATAAACAAATGGGATCTAATCAANCTCAAAATGGATCACAGACTTAAAGATTAAAAAAAAAAAAAAAAAAGCTGGGAAAGTCCTAGAGTATAACATAGGGGGAAAAGTTCCAGATGACCTTGATATGGTGATGTCTTTACAGAAAAAACACCAAAGATATGATCCATGAGAGAAATAACTGATACAGCCAGCTTCAATAAAGTTAAAAACTTCTGTGAAAGGCTATATCAAAAGATTGAGCACATAAGCTACAAACTAGGAGAAAATATTTGCAAATGTCACATCTGATAAAAGATTTATCCAGAATACAAAGAACTCTTAAAACTCAACCACAAGAAAATGACCCAATTAAAAAATGGACCAAGGATTTTAACAGGCACCTCACCGAAGAAGGTATTTGTCATTCTTGTTCAGTCGTTAAGTCGAGTCTGACTCTTTGCAACCCCACAGTCTGTGACACTCCAGGCTCCTCTGTCTTATACTATCTCCCAGAGTTTGCTTAAATTCATGTCCATTGTGTCATGATGTCATCCAACCATTGCATCCTCTGTTGCCCTCTTCTTTTGCTTTCAGTTTTTCCCAGCATCAGGGTCTATTCCAACCAGTCAGCTCCTCGCACCAGCTAGCCAAAGTACTGGATCTTCAGCATCAGTCCTTCCAATGAATATTCAGGGTTGATTTCTTTCTTTTAGGATTGACAAAGGTCCATCTAGTCAAAGCTATGGTTTTTCCAGTAGTCATGTATGGATGTGAGAGTTGAACTATAAAGAAAGCTGAGCGCTGAAGAATTGATGCATTTGAACTGCGGTGTTGGAGAAGATTCTTGAGATTCCCTTGGACTGCAAGGAGGTCCAACCAGTCCATCCTAAAGGAGATCAGTCCTGAATGTTCATTGGAAGGACTGATGCTGAAGCTAAAACTCCAATACTTTGGCCATCTGATGCGAAGAATTGACTCATTTGAAAAGACTCTGATGCTGGGAAAGACTGAAAGTGGAAGGAAAAGGGGATGACAAAGGATGAGATGGTTGGATGGCATCACCAACTCAATGGACATACGTTTGAGTAAACTCCTAGAGTTGGTGATGGACAGGGTGGCCTGGAGTGCTGCAGCCCATGGGGTTACAAAGAGTCAGACACAAATGAGCAACTGAACTGAACTGAACTGACTGGTTTGATCTCCTTGCAGTCCAAGGGACTCTTTAGAGTCTTCTCCAGCACTACAATTTGAAAGCATCAATTCTTCAGCACTTACCCTTCTTTATGGTCCACCTCTCACATCTGTACATGTCTACTGGAAAAACCATAGCTTTAACTAGACAGACCTTTGTCAGCAAAGTGATGTCTCTGCTTTTTAATATGTTAAGTTTGTCACAGTTTTTCTTCCAAGGAGCAAGCATCTTTTAATTTCATAGCTGCAGTCATGGTCCTCAGTGATTATGGAGCCCAAGAAAATAAAATCTGTCACTGCTTCCACTTTTCCCCCATCTATTTGCTGTGAAGTGATGGGACCGGATGCCATGATCTTCTTAGAAGGCTATATAGATGGCAAATAAGCCTATGAAAAATTATTCCCCATCATATGTCATCAAGGAAATGCAAATTCAAACAACTGCTATTTTACCAAAACATGTACAATAGCTTGTTAGAATAAAAGTCATTTTGTTTAATACTTAAAAAAAAAAAAATGAGATGCCACGACACACCTATTGGAGCAGCCAAAATCCAGAACGGTGACAGCACCCGAGGCTGCAAGGATGTGGAGCAGCAGGAGGTGCCGTGCGCTGCTGGTGAAAGTGTGTGAAACAGGGCAGTCGCTTTGGAAGACAGCTTGGAAGTTTCCTGCAAAACTAAATCTACCCATACAGTACAATCCAGCAACCCTGTTCTTCGGTATTTACCCCCAAAGAGCTGAAGTTCAGTTCAGTTCAGTTCAGTCGCTCAGCCGTGTCCGACTCTTCTCGACCCCATGAATCGTAGCACGTCAGGTCTCCCTGTCCATCACCAACTCCCGGAGTTCACTCAGACTCACATCCATCAAGTCCGTGATGCCATCCAGCCATCTCATCCTCTGTTGTCCCCTTCTTCTCCTGCCCCAATCCCTCCCAGCATCAAAGTCTTTTCCAATGAGTTGGCTCTTCGCATGAGGTGGCCAAAGTACTGGAGTTTCAGCGTCAGCATCATTCCTTCCAAAGAAATCCCAGGGTTGATCTCCTTCAGAATGGACTGGTTGGATCTCCTTGCAGTCCAAGGGACTCTCAAGAGTCTTGTCCAACACCACAGTTCAAAGGCATCAATTCTTCGGTGCTCAGCTTTCTTTATAGTTCAACTCTCACATCCATACATGACTACTGGAAAAACCATAGCCTTGACTAGACGGACCTTAGTTGGCAAAGTAATGTCTCTGCTTTTCAACATGCTATCTAGGTTGCTCATAACTTTTCTTCCAAGGAGTAAGCATCTTTTAATTTCATGGCTGCAATCACCATCTGCAGTGATTTTGGAGCCCAAAAAAATAAAGTCTGACACTGTTTCCACTGTTTCCCCATCTATTTCCCATGAAGTGATGGGACCGGATGCCATGATCTTCATTTTCTGAATGTTGAGCTTTAAGCCAACTTTTTCACTCTCCTCTTTTACTTTCAGCAAGAGGCTTTTTAG
>SJYQ01009468.1:0-26357 GCA_006410935.1 Redunca redunca | reverse complement strand
AAAGGGCACCTCGGCAGCCCTCTGGTGGCCTGGCAACGGCTTTTGCCCCGCTGGGAATGGAAGGAGACAGAGCTCTGGAAGCGACAGGTGACCTGTGTTCTGGAGTCTGCTGGGCCTCCTCCGTGGTTCGGCACTGAGATCCCACACTCAGGTGGCCTGGGACAGCTGTTTTGTGGTGGCGGAGCATAAGGGGAGGGAGACAGCTGTACGATTCAGGGTCTGCCAACCGCACAGCTGTTTCTACCAGGCTGACGGTAGACGTGTCATGTAGAGAATGGGCATTTGAAAATGCATTGGTCTGACTACATTTGCCCTGCGTCGGGGTAATAACACAGACCCATTTCAGAATAAGAAGAGCTGGATCTTCTTAAAAATTATCCTTACCCTGTACTGCAACAGGATGTATAACATCAGGATGGATAGATGAATGGGTAGGAACAGATAGACACTTGCTCACATTCTTTTAAAATTTTGATTTTAAACATTTTCTTGAAGGGACCTCCTTGGTGGTCCAGTGGTTAAGACTCTGCCCTTCCACCGCAGGGACATGGGTTCTATCTCTCGTCAGGGATCTAAGATGCCACACCTTTCATGGTATGGCAAAAATAAATAAATAAGTAAAAATAAACTTAGTAAGCATCTTTAAAAAAAAACAAAATTTCATGAAGAATCAGAAATTAGTCATGGAAATATGGAGCCTTCAAACGCTGCCCAAATGGAAATTAGTTTACTAATCACAATGTTTTATCTACATGATATGGATAGAGTTCTCAGTGCTATTTTCCAACACTACATTTTTTTACATACTTTTTTATTTTTGAGGTATAACTTACAAATAGTAAAAGTTCCCCTTTTAAGTGCACGATTCTGAGTTTTGACAAGAGAACGGTCGTGTAAACACACCCCCAAACCCCACAGTGCTCCTTTGTTGCTACGCTGCTCCTGGCCCACAGCAAAAACTGTTTTCTTTCTGCCCCGACAATCACCGTTTCCAGAATGTCCTGTACATGGAATCACATGTTTCTAATCAAATACACTACATTTTTGAGTCTGGCTTCTTTCATTCAAGGTACCGACTTTGAGAGTTAGCCTTACTGTTTCCTAGATTATTTGTTAATTTATCTTTATTATGGGGTAATATTCCATTGTATGGCGATTCCAAAATTTGCTTTTCTATCCACCAGGTCAAGGACAGTTGAGTTGTTCCCACTTTGGGTAGATTATGAATAAAGCTATTATAAAACATTTGTGTACAGGTTTTGTGCAAATCTATATTCTCATTTCTCCTGAGGTGAGATCTCTGGGTCATAAGACAGATGTTTGTTTGCCTTGATAAGAAACTACCAAACCAGTTCTCAAAGTGGATGCGCCTGTATTCCCACCAGTAAGTGGTCAAGTCACCCCACATCCTGGCCATCACTTGGTATTATCGGGGTTTGTTTGGTTTTGTTTTAAGCTCTCCTAGTAAGTATAGTGTTATCTTACTGTGGTTTTGGTTTGTACTTTACTAATAACTCGTGAGTCTGAAAACCTTTGCACAGATTTATTTGCCATCTACATATCTTCTCTAATGAAATATCTGGTCAAATCTTTTAACCATCTTTTCAATTAGTTTGAGAGTTTATAGATTCTGAACACAGATTCTTTATCAGACATATGCTTTGCAAGTATTTTCTGTCTTCTCTTTTCATTCTCTTAATAGTGTTTTTCAAAGAGCAGATTTTTCTTTTAATTTGACGGTGTCTAATTTATCCTTTTCTTGGGATGAATCACTCTCTTAGTGTCTTGGCTAAGACATCTTTGCATAATACAGGCTTACAAAGATTTTTTTCCCTAGGTTTAGTTCCGAAGTTTTGTAATTTTATGCTTTGCATGGGAGTCACGCATCTATTTTGAGTCAAATTTTGTTTATGATACAAGGTGTGGATCAAGGTTTCTTTTTCCACACGTGGATGACCGATTGTTCCAGCACCATTTGTTGAAAAAACTATCCTTTGTCCATTGAATTCCCTTTGCAGCTGTGTTGAAAGTAAACTGGCCACACATGTGGGATCTATTTCTGGATTCCACTCTGTTCCACTGATCCAGGCTTTCATCAGTACCACACTGTCTTGATTACTGTAGCTTTATAGTAAGCATCGAAATTAGAGAACGGGAGTCTTCCAAATCTCTTCCTCTTTGCCCAAATTGTTTTGGTTATTCTAGATCTGCTGCCTCTCCATGTAAATTTACAAACCAACTTGTTGATTTATACCAAAGATGTACAAATTCCTACATTTTGTTGGACAAAACTACATTTTGGAAGGGAAGAATTTACAGACTTGTTTGGGAAGAACCTATCATTTTAACAATACTGAGTCTTCTGAATCCTATGAACAGAGGAGCCTGGCAGACTACAGTCCCTGGGGTTGCAAAGAGTCAGACACGATTGAGCAACTAAGTGAGCACACACTGATTCATGAACACAGTATATCTCTCCACTTGTTTAGGTTTTTAATTTCGTTTATCATTGTTTTATAGACTTCAGTGTACAGATCTTGCACAAATGTTGGAATTTATCCTCAGTTTTTTGTGAGATTTTTCTCTTTTTTTTGGTACTATTGTAAATTGTGCTGTTTTTAGAATTTCAGCTTCCTACTGTTCATTGTTAGTACAGAGAAATACTGCTGAGTTTTATATATTGACCTTGTATCCTGCAACCTTACCAAACTCACTTATTATTCATTCTGGCAATTTGTTTGTAGATTCCTTGGTGTTTTCTAAATAGACAGTCATGCCATCTGCAAATAGAATGATTTTTTTTCCCCTCTCCAATCTAGGTTTTTATTTTCTTGCCTCATTGCACTTGTGAGGGCCTCCACTATGACACTGAATACGAGTGGTGAGAGTGGACATCTTTGTCCAGTTCCCAGTTTAGCGGGTGAGGATTGAGCCTTTTGCCATTAACTAAGAGGTTAGCTGTAGGTGTTCTGTAGATGCCATTTAATGCGCTGAGGACATTTCTTCCTAATATCAGTTTGCTGAGAATTAATCATGAATGAGTACTGAATCCTGTCAAATGCTTTTTTTATATCAATTAAGATGATTATATGCTTTGTCTGTATCTGTCAATGTTTTAGATTACATTGGCAGATTTTCCACTGTTGAGCAGCCTTGCATTCCAGGATAAACTTCACTTGGTCATGATGTATTATACATTTTATATTTTGCTGGATTTGACCTGATGATATTTTGCTGAGGATTCTTTTATTTATGTACACTAGCAATATTGGTCTATAGTTTCCTTTTCCACTAATATGTTTGGTGCTAGCCTCAAGAAATGAGTTGGGAATTGTTCCCTCTTCTTCAATTTTCTGGAAGAATTTATGTAGAATTAGGATTATTTCTTCCTTGAATGGTAATAATTACCAGTGAAGACATCTGCTCTGAGCTTGCTTTGCTAGAAAGTTTTGACTATGCATTCCATGTCTTTAATAGCTATGGTTAACTATTCCTTCTTGAGTGAGTTTTGGTTTTCTAGGTCTTTCAGGCTGCTAAGTCACTTCAGTCGTGTCTGACTCTGTTCAACTCCATAGATGGCAGCCCACCAGGCTCCCCTGTACCTGGGATTCTCCAGGCAAGAACACTGGAATGGGTTGCCATCTCCTTCTCCAATGCATGAAAGTGAAAAGTGAAAGTGAAGTCGCTCAGTTGTGTCCAACTTTTAGCAACCCCATGGACGGCAGCCCAACAGGCTCCTCCATCCATGGGATTTTCCAGGCAAGAGTACTGGAGTGGGGTGCCATTGCCTTCTCCGATATTTCAGGCATTAGTCCATTTCACCTAAGCTGTCAAATTTTAGGACGTAACATGGTTTGTTACCTTCCCTTACTATTTTTTCATGCCTGTAGAGTCTTTAGTAATGTTTTCTCTTTCATTTCTAATACTGCTAATGTTTATCTTCTCTCTTTTTGTTATTATCCGTCTGGCTAGAGGTTTATCAATTTTGTTGGCCTTTTCAAATTGTCAGATTTCTGTTTCATTAATTTTTCTCTTTCATTTTCTCTGATATTAATTACATTGCTTTCTGCGCTTATCTTTATAATTTCATTCCTTCAGCCTAAAGTTGCTGTTCTTTTTCTAGCTTCTTAAGGTAGAAGTTTGGATAATTCATTTGAGATGTTTCTTATTTTCTAACATAAGCACTTGGCGTTATGAAACTCCCTCTCAGCGCTGCTTTAGTTGCATTTTACAAATCTTGATATATTCTTATTTTTAGTTCAGTTCAGAATATTTTCTACTTCCCCTTGAGATTTCCACTTTGACCTAGAAGTGCATTTAATTTTTAAATATTTGGGAATTTTCCAGATACCTTTCTGTTTGTGAAGTCTAGATTTATTACCTTACGGTCAGAGAATAAGCACTGTATGCTCTCATTCCTCTTAAATTTGTTAGGGTTTGTTTGGTTGCCCAGAATACAGTCTGTCTTGGTGACAGTTCCATGGGCACTTGATAAAACTGTGTATCCTGTTACTGAGTGGGCTGTTCTAACGCATCACTTAGGTCACATCACTGACACTGCCATCCAGGTCTTTTCTAGCCTCACGGATTGCTTGTCTGTTTTTCAGTAACTTAGAGAAAAGTTTGAGGTCAACCAGAATTGCAGATTTGTCTATCCTTTCAGTTTTTGCTTTGTGTATTTTGAAAAGGCATATTTTTGTTCAGTTGCTCAGTCATGTCTGACTCTTGGCGACCCCCATGGACTACAGTACACCAGGTTTCCCTGAACTTCACAATCTCCTGAAGTTTTCTCAAACTCATGTCCATTAAGTTGATGATGCCATCCAACCATCTAATCCTCTGTCACCCCCTTCTCCTTCTGTCCTCAATCTTTAGAGACCTCGTGTTATTAAATGCTGCCCCCATCACTTGCTAAAATCATTTTGCAAAGCTGCAAGTTGTTAAGAAATGGGTACTTAGAATAGAGGCTTTGAACTTTAGGGCCACTGGGAAGGGCAGAGTCTTCTTCATTGCCTGAGGCAGAGCATTTGAGCTCAACTACCAGCTGGGCCTCTCGGTCCTCCGGGGATCAGAGATGACTGGACAAGAAAGGTTGATGCCAGGGTGGGGCACAGAGTCTGTGCTCAGGATCCTACCCCACCACCATGTGACCTTGGACCCCGATTGCCTCAAGTCAATCAACCCTCATAAATGGGCTGTCCGCGCTAGATGCTGGTGAAACCAAAGTGTGAATCTTGCTCCAAGGATGATTACCTTTGTTTTTAATATAACTAATTCAATGATAAGTTCATACAATTCAATTTTAATGTTGCCCATGTTTCACAAATGATATGCAAAATTCCTGCCAACTCAGCCATCATTTTGTGTGGATTTACTGGAGNAGTAGACAGAGCCTGGCATAGGGTTTGCTATAGCTGGACTGGCAGGGGCTGGGGCTGGGGGCCTTTTCATCCATTCCTCCTACCGAGGGCATGGAAGTGCAAAGACCTCTTGTGGTTTCTAAATTTGGTCAGAGCGCAGGAGGCAGTGCAGGGTGCCTGTGTGCTAAAAATACCAGCCAGGGTCTGGGGTGGAGGCCATGCATTCACAGCAGACAAGAAAGGGGAGCCCAGGGTGGCAGATCGTCGGGATCCTTGGCAAAGCATCCTCAGGTTTTTCTGAAGAGCCTCGGCCCAAGGAGCATGTGCATGCCAAGTCTTTTCAGTCGTGTCCAACTCCGTGCAACCCTATGGACTGTAGTCCACCAGGCTCCTCTGTCCATGGGATTCTCCAGGCAAGAATACTGGAGTGGGTTGCTGTGTCCTCCTCCAGGGGATCTTCCCGACCCAGGGATCGAACCCAGGTCTCTTATGTCCCCTGCATTAACAGGCAGGTTCTTTACCACTAGCACCTCCTGGGAGGCCCAAATGACCAGGGTACAGATTCTAAAAGCTGCTTCCAACTGAGTCACCATCACGCTGTGGGTCACGTTAACCCGTTGTTTGATGCCACCTCAGGATTTGGACCCTATCTGGGTACCACTGCACAGAAACTTATTTTCAACTTACTTTTTAAATATATAATTTTATTTTTTTATTTTGTTTTTAGCTGTGCTGGGTCTTCATTTTTACATGAAGGGCTTTCTCTAGTTACGGAGAGCAGGGGCTACTCTTCGTGGCAGTGCTCAGTTTCTCATTGCGGTGGCTTCTCTCGTTGTGGAGCAAGGGCTCTAGGCCACACGGGTTTCAGTAGCTGCAGCACATGGGCTCAGTAGCTGTGGTTCCCAGGCTCTAGAGCACAGGTTCAACAGTTGTGATGCACAGGCTTAGTTGCTCCACCGCATGTGGGATCTTCCCAAACCAATGATCAAATCTGTGTCTCCTGCATTGGAAGGCAGATTCTTTATCACTGAACCACCAGGGAAGCCCTCAACTCACTTTTAAAAAATCAAATTCATTTATTTCTAAATAGAACTTCACAACACTACAGTAAATAGAAACCCAGTATCGCTTGCCATAAATAACTATGATACATAGATAAGTAAATCATATGCATAATGATTACACATAATGTTATTATTAACAGTTCTGAGCATTTGCTCTGTGCCAGTCTATGTTCTAATCTGAAATATGAACTCGATCCTTATAACAGCCCCCATTCTACTGTCACTCCATCATGTAGACAAGAAAATGAAGCTCAGCGTAACTCCACCTTAAAGTAGACAGGTCACTACCAAAACAAAGTCAGGAACTGTCTTGATCACCCAGGTGCCCATGGGTGGGGAACCTCAGCTGTACTGGACTTTGAATTCACTTCCGGCTTTTGATTTGCTCATTCACTCATCTCTTTAACAAGTGTTTACTGAGCACTTACTGTGCGCCAGGGCTGTGGAGTGGAGAGGGCATTGGGGGAATTCTGTCTCTGCCCTTGACGAGCTCTGTCTGGTAGTGGGGAAGGTGCATGTGGTGGGTGCTTCAGAGCTGCTGTGCTGGGAACAAGAGAAGGCATTCACCAGCCTAGGCTTAGGGGTGGGGGTGGGGAGTGATGCTGGGCCAAGTTTCTAACCTTTTCAGGAAGAACAGGAGCTGAGTGGAATAAAGAAAGCAGAGAGGGGAACGTGGCAATTCAGGTGCATTAAAAAGGTGAATTCAAGTAATTTTCATGTCCTCACTGGAGACCCCTATTATGAGCAAATTGAAAGAAGAAGTTAAACTCAGTTTCTTCATCTGTAAAATGGGAATAATGGTACCAGCGTCACAGAGTAAAATCCATGACGAGGATGGATGTGTCACAGTTTAGGAAGCATTCTGGCAGTTCTAGCCACAGAATAAATGCTCAAAATGTCACTAATAATAATGATGATAATTATTCTTGTTTCTGGCAAGTGATCGTGTTTTCTATGTACCAAAGCAGTACTGTAAAGTTCTTTTTAAGCATTTTGTTATTTTTAAAAAATGAATTTAAAAGTGGCATGCTTCACCTAAAACTATCACAAATTTGTAAATCAACTATCATTTTTAAAAAATAAAGAAAGTGGCCCTCTTGCAGTGAGTTTAAGCTACTATTCATATTACCATGTTTGTTTTCGTTCGCATACGTTCAGCAATTTTACAAGCACATACGAAAAACTTAACCTGTAACTTCCACCTGTCCTTTCTGTCTTCCCTGGGCTTTATTTTGAAAGAAGTGGAAATCTAAGACCATCCTTTCAAACTAATAGCAACACATTTACATGACAGGGGATTTAATTCCTTGCCAAATGACATGAGCAACCTCATAATGAACAGTATTTCTAAGTAGCACAGCTCACAGCATGCGGCTCCCTAAATCTGACTGAGATGGTGGGACAGCCATCTTTCATGAGAAAGTTTCTCATAGAAAAGCCATGGTTTTGCAAGGACACCTATCAGAGTAGCCAGCAGGAGCTGAATTTTTCCTCATGTCTCCAACCTACAAACATGCTCCCACTGTCTGTGAGGAAGGTGGTATTTGGGGGAAAATTAAAAACCTGGAAGTCATTATCAGGAGCCCATGGGCAATGGGCTACTCCTGGTCCAAGGGGTTTACACTCATGATCTCACATCTTCACAACCATCTCTTGGGAGAAATGCCATCATTATTTACTTTTTACAAAGCAGAAAGCAAGGCACAGTGAAGTTAAGAAACACGACCCAAGCCACACAGCTCATAGACAGAGCCAGGATTCGAATCTGGACAGTGAGATGCCCGAGGCTCTAAGACAGAATCCATTTATACTTGCCTTTTCCAGCCCCTGGAGCCTGCCAAAATCCCGTGGCTCATGACCTCTTCTACCTTCAAAGCCAGGAAAGGCTGGCTTATTTTTCTCCCTCTGACACTGACTCTCCTGCCTCCATTTAAAGGATTTTGTGATGGCATTGCGGGGGGGTGGGGGGCTTCCCTGGTGGCTCAGACTGTAAAGAATCTGCCTGACAATGCAGGAGACCCAGGTTCGATCCACAGGTCTGGAAGATCCCCTGGAGAAGGGAACAGCAACCTACTCCAGAATTCTTGCCTGGAGAATCCTATGGACAGAGGAGCCTGATGGGCTGCAGTTCATAGGGTCACACAGAGTCAGAAACAACTGAGGCGACTTAGCACACACACGCAGTTGCACATGCATATTGATGACATTGGTCCACCTGGATAGTCCGGGACAATCTCCCTGTTTTAAAGTCAGCTGATTGGCAACATCACTTCCCTCTGCAACTTTAACTTCCCTGCCATGTAAGGGAGAGTCACCAATTATAAGGATTAGGATGGGGACAACTTTGGTCACATCCTGGCATTTCTCCACCTGGACGCACCCTTTGGAAAGGACAGCCTGGACAGTCAGGTCTCCATCAGAAGGGATTAGGGTGAGGAAAAGGGTGGGGAGGGCTGGGAGGGAGGAAGAGAGGGAGAAAGAGACAAAGAGAAGAGACAGGAGAAGAGAGAAATCAGAGCAGGAGGGAAAGCCAGCATCTCTCCCCACCACTGAGGGGACCCTGGCTCCTCTCCTGCCCCTGACAGGGAGTCCCTAACTCGGCCCCTTGGAAGGAAGTGGCCCCAGTCTCCGCTTCCAAAGCAGGTGGCCGGAATGATGCTGCCCGAGGCCTGGGGAGGCTGAAGGCTCCTTTGCATATGCAAAGAGCCTCCATGTCCAGAGCAGAGGCCAGGGCAGGATCTGGCAGATGTTGGGAGGCTGGTTCAGGGATCTTCAGCCCCCACACCGCCTCCAGAGCTTGCTGTCCCTGGGCTGTTTGTCCTCACACTCAGCCTGGCCCTGAGGAGGCTCCTGACCTTGCAGCCAGGCCTGCCCCGAACAGTCACACTACATTGCTCCCAAGAACTTCACTGAAGGAGAGAAGGAGGAAAGAAGGCAAGAGTAGGGGAAAGAAGGAATGGAAAGGGGAAGGTTGTGGACGCAGGACCCCACTACAGTGTCAGGATAGCAAGGCAACATCACAACAGTCTGAGCAGTGAGTGGGAGAGATGCCGGGCTAAGGGGGCCATCTGAGGGGAGTGGGGCTCACCCGCCCCTGTGTTCAACCCTCCATGGCAGCGTCTCCCTGGTCCATGCAACCACCTGTGAGGTAGCGCTCCAAGCCCATTTCACAGATGGGGAAACTGAGGGTCACTGGGAGAAAGAAGATAGAGAACCCAGGACTCAGATCCCAATGCTGAGAACCCCTTGGAAAGCAGCCACCACTCATGTGTGCATCTCAGGACAGTGACAGTAGCTGATCAACTGTGCTGACAGGACTAACTATTCTGGTGTTTTGAGGCCACTTGGCAGTGGCAGGTTGAACTCTGGTGGCACCACAGGAAAGGGAATATGCCACATCAAAGGCAGCTGGGGTGGGGGAGGGGGTTACAGCACCCCGTCTTCATAAAAATGTCCTTAAATTTGCTTTTACTACTTTTTTAACAGAAAAAAGAGAGGCTTTGAGAGAGTGAGTTAATTTGAAGGGAGAGTTGTTAAACAGAAGAGAGAACTTTTCTGCTGGGATGCGATGGGATTTCCAAAAGGACCTCACACCTGGGCTGTGAACTTCTGTGCAGCCAGAGCCCTCACATGTAAAATGGGTGGGATGCGGGGTGGGAGGGAGGGAGGTCCACAAGGGATGGGAAATCTGTATGCTCATGACTGGTTCACTTCGTTGTCCAGAAGAAAGTAGTGCAATATTATAAACCAACTATGTCTGCGTGCTCAGTCACTTCAGTTGTGTCTTTCTCTTTGTGACCCCATGGATTATAGCCCACTGGGCTCCACTCTCCGAGGGATTCTCCAGACAAGAATAATAGAGTGGATCACCATGCCCTCCTCCAGGGCATTTTTCCTATCCAGGGATTGAGCATTTGTCTCTTAAGTCTCCTGCGTTGGCAGGCGAGTTCTTAATTACTACTAGCGCCACCTGGGAAGTCCCATAAAGGAACTAGACGTCACTGAAAATAATTTTAACAATGTTGAACAAGATGAAAAAAATAAATGAGAGATTTGCCTGAAATCACCCCTGCCCTCAAGTCCAACAGGACCAAGTCGACCCAGGGCCACAATTCAAATGCCCCTTGGGGTGGGCAGGTGAAAAATGGGCATGTAAGGAGAGTCAGGAACTGCATTTTCATGTGAATATTCCTCTTACATCAGTTCAGTTCAGTCACTCAGTCATGTCCGACTCTTTGCAACCCCGTGAACCATAGCACGCCAGGACTCCCTGTCAATCACCAACTCCCGGACTCCATCCAAAACCATGTCCATTGAGTCGGTGATGCTATCCAACCATCTTATCCTCTGTTGTCACCTTCTCCTCCTGCCCTCAATCTTTCCCAGCATCAGGGTCTTTTCAAATGAGTCAGCTCTTCGCATCAGGTGGCCAAAGTATTGGAATTTCAGTTTCAGCATCAGTCCTTCCAATGCACACCCAGGACTGATCTCTTTTAGGATGGACTGGTTGGATATCCTTGCAGTCCAAAGGGCTCTCAAGAGTCTTCTCCAACACCACAGTTCAAAAGCATCAATTCTTCGGCGCTCAGCTTTCTTTATAGTCCAACTCTCACATCCATACATGACCACTGGAAAAACCATGGCCTTGACTAGATGGACCTTTGTTGACAAAGTAATGTCTCTGTTTTTGAATATGCTATCTAGGTTGGTCATAACTTTCCTTCCAAGGATCAAGCATCTTTTAATTTCATGGCTGCAATCACCATCTGCAGTGATTTTGAAGCCCAGAAAAATAAAGTCAGCCAGTGTTTCCACTGTTTCCCCATCTATTTGCCATGAAGTGATAAGACTGGATGCCATGATCTTAGTTTTCTGAATGTTGAGCTTTAAACCAACTTTTTCAATCTTCTCTTTCACTTTCACTTTCATCAAGAAGCTCTGTAGTTCTTCTTCACTTACTGCCGTAAGGGTGGTGTCATCTGCATATCTGAGGTGATTGGTATTTCTCCTAGCAATCTTGATTCTGGCTTGTGCTTCCTCTAGCCCAGTGTTTCTCATGATGTACTCTGCATATAAGTTAAATAAGCAGGGTGACAATATACAGCCTTGACGTACTCCTTTTCCTATTTGGAACCAGTTTACTGTTCCATGTCCAGTTCTAACTGTTGCTTCCTGACCTGCATACAGGTTTCTCAAGAGGCAGGTTAGGTGGTCTGGCATTCCCATCTGTTTCAGAATTTTCCACAGTTTATTGTTATCCACACAGTCAAAGGCTTTGGCATAGGGATGCTAATTTACAATTTTCAGAAACATTCCCATTTGTTGGAAAAGATCATCTGCGGCTGGATTTCCCTTTTCATCATCCCTCTCAGCTGCTCTGGGTTCCCTCTTGGTTCTCCTCAGACCTCTGTGTCTCTCTGAGGCTTTCTGGGGCCCAAAATAGCTAGAAGCAGGCTATTTTTATGGGACTCTGATAGCACAGGTTGGAGGAGCTGGGGGCCCAGGTGCTGGGCTTGGAGTCTTTTATCAGCCTTTATCACCCAGCTCTGAGCTGTTGGACTCAGAGTGCCTGGAGGCATTGAAGAAGCCCAGGAATGTTCCCACTGGCGACGTCTGAGGAAAGTCAGGCAGCCTGGGGTAGTTATAAATAGGACATCCGTGCAGGTGGAGCCCAGCCGGCAGGCTGCGGGAAGCTGGTTCCTGCTCCTTGAACCCTTCCATCTTTTCCTCTGCCAGAGCCTCGGGCGCCCATTTCCCTAACATTTGCATGGCGGTTGCCTGGGTCTCCAGTCAAAGTGCATGCAAATCCAAGCTCTGTGCCCAAAACTTATCTTTTGATGAACACTGTTCCCAAGACAGCCTGGACCCGAGATGCCCAGGGAGAGAAGGAGCAGGTGTTCTTCCATCCCTCAAATACATACTAAGCACCTACTGTGTGCTTAGCCTGTGCACCTAGCACAGGCAACGTGCTAGAGGCTGGGTACCACAGTGAGCAGCCAGCCCGCACCCATGGGGCTTCCAGTCAATGGGCACACAGCCAGATAGATCCATCAAATGCCTAAGATGATAGCTGGGGTGTGTGTGTGGGCAGGGATGTGTACATGCTCAGTTGTTCAGTTATGTCCGACTCTTTGCAATCCCGTGGACTGTAACCCACCAGGCTCCTCAGTCCATGGAATTTTCCAGGCAAGAATGCTGGAGCAGGATGAGATTTCCAACTCCAGGGGATCTTCCCTAACTGAGGATGGGTAATACTTAAAACAGGATTATGCAAGAATGCTCTTAGCAATTTTATTTATAAGAGCCCCAAACTAAGAATAATTCAAATGCCCATCGATGGGATGGAGAAAAAAAGGGCCGTGTATACAGCTGTGGAATATTCCTGATCCCTGAGGAAAGATGAGACACCAGACACAGGGATGCATCTCGACATGAGAAGGAAGCCAGACCAGAACACTCTGTACGCTTCCATGCACAGATCATTCAAAGGCAGGAACTGTCTATGTGTGGAGCTGAAAATAAGGACAGCGGTAACCCCGGGGTGGAACAGGAGGCCCAGAAAGGCACCAGGAGAACTTTGAGGGTCAAGTTCTCTTTCTGGATCTGGGTGCTAGATACCCATGTGTGTTCCCTTTGTGAAGATTTGTGCATCTGGTCAGTTAACATCTGTGCCCTTTTCTGTTTGTATATTTTACATCTTGATAAAAGTTTACATAAAATAATAAAGAGGAAAGGGGAGATGTGGGGCCGTCCAGGAAGTAGGGCTACAGAGAAAACACAGGACACCCAGTTAAATTTGAATTTCAGTTAAACAAGGAATCACTTTTTTTAGCAAAAATATGTCCTGAATATCACTGGACCCACCCCGCGTGCTACTGAGAACCACAGTCCCAGGACCTCGGCTCTCTCCACCACCTCTCACGGTCTCCAGGTGGTCTCCATGGTTTCCAGCTGATCTGCTCCCCAGATGGGTTGCTTTGGGGTGCTGCCAGGCCATGAACCCAGAGCTCTGGGCACCCCCCAGGGCAGCTCAGCTCTGCACCAAGACTTGGAATCAGGAAGTTGAAGGCCCCAGCAAGTCCCCCTCAAGGCCTTCCCTCTGTCCAAATGAAAATACTAAGTGGGAACATCAGAGCTAGATCCTCTGGAGTCTAATGGGTAATGGCCACAATATAGTTCCTGAGTGCTCAGCAAATGTTATGAGCCTCTGGTTTGATCAGTGGCAGCACTGACTGAATGCTGACTGTGTGTCCACACAGGCGTGTGCAATTCCCGCTTTGAACGGAGAGGTGATGCTTTGTAGAAAGTTGGTTGATTGAACGAATGAGCTCTCCCACTGCTATCACAGCCCCCACCTACCACCTGTGCGGTGACTTTGGAACCCTTCCCTCCTTAAGCCTCAGTTTCCTTCTCTGCAAAACAGAGGTGATGACAGTCACTGGCTCACTTGGAAGGGTTTCTCAGCCTCGGCACCACGACCATTTGGCCTGGACCATTCTGTGCAGGAGTATGTCCTGCACTGCCAGGGGCTCAGCAACATCAGGGTCTCTACTCACAAGACGCAGATAGCAGCCGCTCCTGGCCGTGATGACCTAAACATCTCCAGATGTCACCAAGTGTCCTCGGGGAGACAGGATCACTGGCTGAGAGCCCCTGGGTTGTTATGAAGATTAATGAGATTATGTCTGCCGAGGACCTAGCAGAAACCCCAGCATGGGATGATCGCTGTCAAGTTGAGGAGCCTAAAAGTGCCAGGATGAGGACTTGAACTCAATGTGTCTGACCGCAAGGCCTGACTGTGCCCACGGACACCCCAGGGATCTTGTTGGGTGCTGATCTGATGGGACAGGTCTAGGGTGGGCCCAAGATGAAGCCCTTGTATGAAATGCATGAACCCTTGCACTCGACACTGCCTGTGGCCTTGAGGTGCTTATGGGCCAGTGTTAGTCGCTCAGTCGTGTCCGACTCTTTGTGACCCCATGAACTGTAGTCTGCCAGGCTCCTCTGTCCATGGAATTCTCCAGGCGAGAATACTGAAGTGGGCTGCCATTCCTCTCTCCAGGGGATCTTCCCAACCCAGGGATCGAACCGAGGTCTCCTGCACTGCAGGCAGACTCTTTACTGTCTGAATCACCAGGGAAGCCCGGTCCAAAGGGGAATAAAAAAGGACACACACCACGGGACCTGCCATATGACAGGAAGGTGGAAGGTTTACATAATAAAAATTAGGTGGCAGTCGGGAAGCAGTACATACGTGAAGCCTTCAGTTTGCAAAATTCAGATCAGTAAACTATAGCCACTGTAGGCCGCTGTCTGTCTGTGTTAATAATGTTCATGGGGCTGCCGCCTGTCTGTGCTAAACTTTTGCCGTGTTTTGTGCCTCATGGCTTTTTTTGGCAATTGATTTTTAAAAATTATTTATTTATTGGTTTCGCTGAGTCTTCATTGCTATCTGCGGGCTTTCTCTAGTTGTGGTGCAAGGGCTTCTCACTGCGGTGGCCTCTCTCATTGCAGAGCACAGGCTCNCATAGAAAGTAATCACCATACCAGCAGCAACCATCTACATGCCAGGGCCCCAGCAAGCAGCCAAGGACTTCCCCGCGCAATCTCCTTTGCCACAGATACCAGATGGGGTTACAAAAGTGAGAACACGGGCTTCTGATGGTCCAGACCTGGAGGGAGGGAGAGTCAGACCAGGGTGGCCTGGATGCAGGAAACGAAATTGAAGATACAAAGCAGAGGATTTGGCATTGGACACCAGGGAGACTTGGCTTCCCTGGTGGCTCAGACAGTAAAGAGTCCACCTGCCAGTGCAGGAAACCCGGTTCGACCCCCAGGTCAGAAAGATCCACCGGAGAAGGAAATGGCAACCCACTCCAGGATTCTTGCCTGGAGAATTCTGTGGACAGAGAAGGCTGGCAGGCTATACAGTCCATGAGATTGCAGTCGGACACAAGTGAGCAAGTAACACTTTCACTTTTTTTGACTAGGGAGACAAAGAGCCAATAGCACCCAATCTCGGACATATCAGCTTCAGATGCACTGTTTCAAGATACCTTGTGGCAGGGAGACAGGCTTTGATAAATTGCTCTCTGGGTTAGAAAGCAGCAGATTCCAGCTGGGGGCCTGGTCTGGGTGATTGCCCCCTAAACTTACCCAGAGATGGCCCCAGGAGGCCTCCCTGAGTCACACAGAACTGACGAGTCTCGAGAGGCACCATCTTGGGATGCCTTTGCTCTGTGTACACGGTGGTGCGAGGTTGCACAACCCCAGGGGCACCGCCCCAGGGTGACCTGCAGAACGTCAGCTTTATCTCCTTGATCTGTGCTGTCAGGACCATTATTATCCCCTTTTGCTGGTGAACAGAGCAAGGCTCAGAGAGCTGATGTAACTTGCACTTTGGCCAACAGCTAACACAGGTGGAGAGGGATTCATGGCCAGCTCCTGTCCCTTTCCAGAACAAATGACTTCTACCCCACTGGCCTCTCCCCTGAGGACTCACTTTCATCTAAACCCACACAAAAGATGCTAAGCATTCTCCCACACCCTCTGGTTTCTTTGCCTAGGAGAGCTGGAGGCCAGCCTTAAGGAAGTTCCCTGGGACTTAGGGTTTATTAGAATCGGAAGAAACTGCTTCCTCCCAGGACAAGACACCTGAGCCTGCTCTCTGTCCATCCACCTGGGCCTGTGGGGGAGGGGCAGCCTCCAGGAAGTCAGGCTGTTGGGGGTTCAGTGCTGTGCCAAGGTCTGATTTCATCAAGGAAATTGGCCAAGTCAGATTGCAGGATGTAAGAGAAGGTTCCTAAAAATCATGTAGCAAGAGGGGTAGAGAGGCAGGCGTCACACCCTCCAGGGGAAGGCATGGGGGAAGGGGACACCATAAGCATATGTTCATCCTTGCACATCTGCAGCAGCGGGAATCAACACACTTCAATGGGGATGTAAGCTTTGGTTCAACAACAAGGTGGAAGATGAATTACAATCACAGCCATTTATGAGGTCTGTATTCATTTCTCCATGTCTGATGCAACAACGGACTACAAACCAGGTGGCTTAAGACAACAGAAATTTATTCTGTCCCAGTTCTAGAGGTCAGAGTCCAAAGTCAAATTGTTGGCTGTGCCTCTCTTCCTCTGCAGGCTCTGGGGGACAACCCTTTCCTGGGCTCTCCTGGTGACCCCAGGTGTCCTGGGCTTGTGGCCATATCACTCCAGTCTCTGCCTCCATCACCACATGGCTCCACCCTGTGTGTCCCCTTCTCTTCTCTTCTTTTCTAAGGTCACTTGTCACTGGACTTGGGGCCCACCTGGATCCAGGATGGCTTCGTTTTGAGATCCCTAACTTGATTACATCTGTAAAGACTCTTTTCCCAGTAAGGTCCACATTAGCAGGCTCCAGGGGGACGTAACTTTAGCCAGGGGAGGGGCCACCCTCAACACACGACTTCGCCATTCCCACGTCCCACAGGCTGAGTGGGCAAGGGAGGGTTTTCTAAGCACAATCTCATTTGCACACACTGTTTTGTACATAAAAATATGAGCTCTCTGTGGAACAGTGTGTTGGCTGTGAAGCTGCACCCCTGCTGGCCAAAGTCATTGCCTGGTATTTCCTTCCCTTGCCACCCCTCTCGGGTACAAGGGAGAAAGAGGGAGGGAGCTTGCAAACAGCACGTCCACTACTCGTTAGGGATGTCCTATATGGGAAGGGAATGGCTGCACAGTCACACACATGCACACACACCTATGCACATACAATTCTGAAAGCCAAGCATTTACAGATAGGGAATCCGAGGCTGGGATGACTGGAGGGAGGATGATCGGAAGTCAGAGGATCAGAGTGATGGCTTCCATGCCCAAGGGGAGTCGGTTGACCCCCGAGAGTGCATTTCAACCCACCTTGAGCCTGGCCTCAAAAGGACACCTCCCAGAACTTTGGTTGAGAGGCTTCTGAGAGAAAATCCACGCCTGCGGCCATTTTACTCGCACACCTAGCCATCCGAGCAGATCCAGACCTGCTTCTCAGAGCAGAGCTGCAACAGGTGCTCGGCAGGCAGCATCAGTTTGGAATAAGCTTATCTTGCAGAGATTAAATCCTCTCTCAGGGCTGAATTAAAGTTCGATGAAATATATTTCTTAATGCCTTGCTGGCCTCACAGACCCTTCTGGGAGACAAGTCCTTCAAAATTCCTTCCTATGAGCCCATACCCTCTCCAAATCAAGCAGCCGTGTCATCCGAGGCAGGGCACACCAGAAGCAGGCCAGAGGAAAACATAAGTTTTCTTCTGGTAGGAAGTTTGGCATCTCCACTGCCAGGATTAAAATTCTGGCCCTGTTTCAGACTAACTGAGAAGCAAAGGCTGTTTTCATCCATCCATTCATTCATCCATCCATCCACTCAACCAGCAAGTATTTTTTGAGGGCCTGCTTAGCCCTGGGGCTTGCATGACCTCACCCTTTAGAGGGAAGGTGGGCATGAAACCAATAACACAACAACCACATAATCAAGCCATGGGGGCTTAGAGCTGGGGGTGGGGTGCTTCAGGGTGGGTCAGGCAGAGCTGAAGGCTCCTGTTGGAAGGAAGACCCTCCCTGGAGGAAGTGATGCTTGAAATGAAACTTTAAGGACAACAAGGACAGACCTGGAGGAGGTGGACCTAGGGAAGGGGAGTCATCCCAGCAGAGGAACAGGAGGTGCAAAGGCCCTGAGGTGGGAAGACACCAAGGTAGGAGGGCCTGAAAGCAGGCTGGGGCAGGGGCAGGTGGAAACCCCAGGTAAGAACTCAGGTGTGCCCTGGGGTGGACGTGGCCAAAGCACAGAAGGGCTTGGATTTAATTCTGTGGGCAATCAGAAGCCTTTGGAGCATTTTCAACTAAGCTCATAATTTGTAGATAATTGTAGATGTCCATGCAGGAGGAAGAAATAATGCAAAGAGATCCTGTGTAATGTCACCTCACATCCCCCAGTGATTTGTTTTGTTGTTTAATCACTAAATTGTGTCCGATTCTTTTGTGACCCCATGGACTATAGCCCACCAGGCTCCTCTGTCCATGGGATTTCCCAGGCAAGAATACTGGAGTGGGTTGCCATTTCCTTTCTCCAAGGGATCTTCCCAACCTAGAGACTGAACTCGAGTCTCCTGCATTGGCAGGCAGATTCTTTACTGCTGAGTCACCGGGGAAGCCCCTCCCTCCATGATTATATCTTGCAAAACTATACTGTAGGGTCACAGCCAGGACACTGATATGGACACAAGCCACCCATTTTATTCAGACTCCCCTAGTTTGCTCACTGGTGTATGTATGTGTGTGTACCTGTGAATGTGTATATATGTGTGTATCTGTGTCCCTGTGAGTGTTTGTGTACGTGTGTGTACATGTGTATGTAAGTGTATACACACATGTGTTCAGTTCAGTGCAGCGAGTAGGCTTGTGGGGCTACTCACATATTTATCTACCATTTCACAGTAAAAGAGTTTGTAAGCATGAAATATGACAGATGGGGTTCAAGTCCCCACTGACCACTCCTATTACTGGTCCCTGTTGCCTCTCCCAGAGTGACCCTTAAGAGATCTCTTTGGTGTGGAGACCTCCACAGCTCCGCACTGTAGGCGGGAAGATGTAGTATCATTAATTTTCTAGGATGGCTAGAAAGGAAAAACAATACCACGTGGACTGTCTGTGCCTGTGGTAAGATGTAACAAGAAGGGAATTTCACATCTGTGATCTTCTTTCCCCAAACCCCACACCAGTCTAACCTTGAGGAAAACATCAGGCAGACCCAGATTGGAAGGTGTGTCACAAAACGCTTGAGCTGTACTCTCCCAAACGCCCGAGACCACCAAAACAAGGCATGATGGAGAAAGTCAGCAACCAGAGGACTAAGGTAACAAGAGCACTAAACGTCACGTGCACCCTGGATGTGTGCTGGCGTGGGCACCTGTGGACTCTAAATACAGTCTGGAATCGAGTGAATAAAGATGCCAGGATTGGTGCAGAACGACATTATGGGAAATTCAAACTGAGTGAGAGACATGGGCAAACACTCTGTACTATCTTTGCAACTTTTAGTACTTTTAGTTGCAAAGATAGCACAGAATGTTCTCATATGTCCCACACTCAGAGTTCAAGGGCACCCCCTTGAAGTTCACAAAGGACCCCAGGGAGCTTATACATTCCAGAGTATGGAAAGTACAAAATTCAAATTTACCCTCCAGCATCTTCTACCCCAAATTTACTACCTAGAAGCTAGGACACAATATGGATTTTCTGCCACCTTTGGGAGTTCTTTTATAAAAGAACCTTCCAGTGCCTGATGACAGGCTCATCTTTGCAGATGAGTTCTAAATCAGAGGGAAGTCTCTGAAAAGACCCTCACTTGGTCATATTTCAAATAACATAAAACCCATATATTCAGAACTTCTGGGCACCAGGCCCTCTGCCTCCTCACCCCAGCCCACCAAATAGGAACTGTCTTTAGCTCCATTTCCAAGAGGAGGAAACAGGCCTGAGTCACAGCCACTTGTGATTCGAGTGGAATTCAGTTCTTGCCACTGATGGTAACACACGGCATCACCCCCCACTCCCCAGGGCTTCTCTCCCACAGTTCTTCCTTCCCTGCTTCTTTCCTCCCTTCCTTCCTTCCTCTGTCCCTCCCTCCCTCTTCACCTCTCTCTCTTTCTTTCCCTTCCTACTTTCTTTCCTTCTCTCTCTCTCCAGACCAGCAGCATCAGCACCACCAAAACACACATTGTCAGGAGCCCGCAGGGCAGTGGTGGGCACGTACCATCCTGAGGGGTCCACTTAGAGCATCTCCCCTCATAAGGGATGTTAGTGAAAAGCCTCCAGGCCCATCTGACTCCAGACGCTGTGCTGGGCTGGGATGGAAACTTCGGGAGGCTCCGTGACTAGGATCAAGGACACTTGGATCTCACACTTCAGCCAGGCATTTAATTGGCATCTTCCTCTTTCTAACCTAGGAAATGGCTTTAAAAAGCTCTGCAGAACCTAGTCCTGGGAACCCTGGCTCTGCCGATCCATCACGTCCCCAGGGAGGCCACTCAGCCAGCCCAGGAGAGGCCTGGGCTGGCTCTTGGCACTAACCACAAGAGGCCTACTCTGGTGGGTCCCATGGGTGTCTCACCCCCACCCTAATGATACAGCCGCGGACCCTGAGTACCTCAAAGTCTTACACCGTCTCCTGCACAGAGCAAGCCCTGGGGAAGGGATACTGTGAAGGGGAAGATTGTGAACACAGGACTCTGTCTTGTCTCCTCTGATTCCGGAGGCAGGAAGCACTCTGTCCAAATTCCCTGCTGTGCAGCCTGGATTTAGCACCACCTCGGCCTGTTGCTCCTGACTCCCAACCTCGACTCCCCCATCTGTAGAACAGACTGACCATCATTTCCATCCCGTGGGGGTGTCGTGAGGACTAAGCGAGATGCTGCAGCAAGGGAGGCCAGGCTGGCACCGACTCAGTGAATCTATAAAAGGAGAAAGGCCAGAAATTAAAGGAAAAACTGTGTGTAAGCTAAGTCGCTTTAGTCGTGTCCAACTTTGTGACCCTATGGACTGTAGTCCCGTAGGCTCCTCTGTCCATGGGATTTCCCAGGCAAGAATGTTGGAGTGGGTTGCCATGACCTCCTCCAGGCAATCTTCCCCACCCAGGGATCAAAGCTGAGTCTCTTACATCTCCTGCATTGACGGGTGGGTTCTTTACCACTAGCACCACCTGGGAAACCCAAACAGAAAGGTGGAGGATCAAAAATGGAGCACGGCAGGGCAGCTCTGATGGGGCCCCTGAACCAGGGATGAATGAACCGTTCCCAGTCGGTACACCTCTCAGGAGGAAGTAGACATTTGAAAATGTTTGTGGAAAACAGGAGTTCTTCCCATGTTGAGGGGAGGCAACCTCAGGGTCCCATTCAGCCCCATAATCCTATGCCAGGGCCCAGTGAGAAAAGAAAACTTGGGGCCTTTGTTCAAAAAGTATTGAGACTTTCTAAACAGTGGCGGCAGAGCATTAAAGTCAGTATGAGGTGCTTCAGAGAGGGCCTGTGTGACCACCCAAGTCACACGCCCACGAAGCCAGCCTGGCTCAGGGGTCTCTCTGCCTTCAGAGAGTGAAATCTGGAGACCGCTGTTAGCAGATACCTTTACCCAAGCAGTCTAGCCACACACTCCTTCTCCTCCAACAGTTCCCCGAAGTGCACATTGATCTAGGGGTCAGAGTGGCCCACACCATTAACAAGGGGGAAAGTGGGAGAAGGGGAAGGGACCCTGGGAAAAGTCAAAGTGTCACCACGCAGCTCCAGGAGATAAGCTGATGATAGCCAGCTGCCACCAGGCATTTGCCATGATGCCATAAACGGCACTTGTCTACTTCCTGTGGTCTAGGAAGGAAGTCAGCTCCCACATAAGGGACCCCTGCTCCAGTCCAGGCAGTGGGTGGGTGCTTAGAGCCTTCAAGCACCCCCAGAGCACGCTGCAGGATGGAGCCAGCCACCGACAGGACCATGGAGCACAGGGATGAACAACCTTCCCAGAGCGTCCCTGGTGCCTCTGGCCTCTGGGAGCCTGCAGATTCAGGGGCAGGGGGAGGCTCCTGCCTGAGAACCTCAGTTCCTCTGGAGGACTTCTGATGGGGGAGCACAGCAGAGGGGAAGGAGTTGGGCCCCTCAAAACAAAATGAAAGGACTCTGGCACTGGGGACACTCCAGAGCAGCCAGGGCCCTGTGGGCCATGGGGAGTTGGGGGAGGCCATGTGGCAGGAGGAACAGGGGAATACAGGGTGAGGGATCCGCTCCTCACCTCGCGCCTGAGGCAGTGCCAGCAGAGGTGGCCGCAGACAGAGACCAGGCCCCATTCTCAGGAAGTCAAGGCTCCGGGGCAATTACAGACAGACAGCGCTCCCCACCCCCGCCCAACCAACATGCCCCGCAGTGTGCAAAAGTTCTCCCAATAGACAAGAANCCATGGAGCACAGGGATGAACAACCTTCCCAGAGCGTCCCTGGTGCCTCTGGCCTCTGGGAGCCTGCAGATTCAGGGGCAGGGGGAGGCTCCTGCCTGAGAACCTCAGTTCCTCTGGAGGACTTCTGATGGGGGAGCACAGCAGAGGGGAAGGAGTTGGGCCCCTCAAAACAAAATGAAAGGACTCTGGCACTGGGGACACTCCAGAGCAGCCAGGGCCCTGTGGGCCATGGGGAGTTGGGGGAGGCCACGTGGCAGGAGGAACAGGGGAGTACAGGGTGAGGGATCCGCTCCTCACCTCGCGCCTGAGGCAGTGCCAGCAGAGGTGGCCGCAGACAGAGACCAGGCCCCGTTCTCAGGAAGTCAAGGCTCCGGGGCAATTACAGACAGACAGCGCTCCCCGCCCCCGCCCAACCAACATGCCCCGCAGTGTGCAAAAGTTCTCCCAATAGACAAGAAGAAACTACAGGGCCCAGCCATGCAGTCTCCCCAATGCTGCTCTGTGTGGCCTCAACTAATCTGCCACCATCAGAACCTCCATCCTACAGAGGAGGAGCCTGAGGGTCAGAGAGGAACAGCATCTCTGGAGTCACACCGCTGATCAATGGCAAAAGCAGTATTTAACCCAGATCTGAGTCACCTTTGGGGTCTTCTAGGGCATCCTAGGTGGCACTAGTAGTAAAGAACTCGACTGCCAATGCAGGAGACATAAGAGGTGCAGGTTCGATGCATGGGTCAGAAAGATCCCCTGGAGGAGGTCACGGCAACCCACTCCAGTATTCTTGTCTGGAGAATCTCATGGCTATAGTCCATGGGGTCACAAAGAATCAGACACTACTCAGGCAACTTAGCACACATTCACGCTTCTTTCCAATCTTAGGAAGTCCTCCTCTCCTCCAAGGATGGCTATACTCCTACTTGCCCACCCACCCCTGAACTCTGTACTCCAACCACCCACCTTGGGGAGGGCCCACTGATGCATACACACACACACATACAGATACACACACAGACACACACTGGCTTTAGAGTTTCCCCACAAGGGATTTTATTGGTGGTCCAATGGTTAAGAATCTGCCTTCCAATACAGAAGACATGGGTTCAACCCCTGATCAGGGAACTAAGATCCCACGTGCCTTGGGGTAACTAACCTTGCGTGCTGCAGACACTGAGCCTGCAAATCACAGTGAAAGACCCCGCATGCCTCAAGTAAGACTCGACGCAGCCAAATAAATAAATATTTTAAATAAAAATATTAAAACAAGAATTTCCCCTCAGTTGGCTTCTTGCCCTGGGTGGTGTGATGGGAGATGTTCACACACACACACACACACAAACACACACACACACCCTTGTTTTTGTCTCATTGAATGCAGAGATGACTACATCCCCACTCCCATATCTTTTGGAAATAGCACTTAGAATTTTCTTACAGGACTCTCTACCTCAAGTCAATTCCCTATTGTTTGGGTAGTGAAAAAGTTGGTTTAAAGCTCAACATTAGAAACTAAGATCATGGCATCTGGTCCCATCACTTCATGGCAAATAGATGGGGAAACAGTGGAAACACTGGCTGACTTTATTTTTCTGGGCTTCAAAATCACTGCAGATGGTGATTGCAGCCATGAAATTAAAAGATGCTTGATCCTTGGAAGGAAAGTTATGACCAACCTAGACAGAATATTCAAAAGCAGAGACATTACTTTGTCAACAAAGGTCCATCTAGTCAAGGCCATGGTTTTTCCAGTGGTCATGTATGGATGTGAGAGTTGGACTATAAAGAAAGCTGAGCGCCGAAGAATTGATGCTTTTGAACTGTGGTGTTGGAGAAGACTCTTGAGAGCCCTTTGGACTGCAAGGATATCCAACCAGTCCATCCTAAAAGAGATCAGTCCTGGGTGTCCATTGAAAGGACTGATGCTGAAGCTGAAACTCCAATAGTTTAGCTACCTGATGTGAAGAGCTGACTCATTTGAAAAGACCCTGATGCTGGGAAAGATTGAGGGCAAGAGAAGGTGATGACAGAGGATGAGATGGTTGAATGGCATCACTGACTCAATGGACATGAGTTTGGGTAAACTCCAGGAGTCGGTGATAGACAGGGAGGCCTGGCGTGCTGCAGTTCATGGGGTCACAAAAAGTCAGACACGACTGAGCGACTGAACTGAACTGAGGGTCCATTTCGAGGGTCCAAGGGTGGACATGTAACTCAGTCCTGGCCCATCAGCTTGTCCCATCCTCCAGGCCTCAGCAATTGATTCACAGGCAGGAAGATGACCCAAATCAATCCAGTCTGTTAACTCTGTGAAACTGTTGGAAAGAAATAACCTGGGTTTCTATTGGGAGAGGAGTGGGAGGATGTAAATCTTGAGCTGCCAGGAGTTGACTGGAAAGGAAGACAGAGCCAGTGATGGAAAGAAACCAAGTCCTGGTGACAGGATTTGATCTCCTAGATCCAGCTATGCCTGAAGCCAGCCCCAGACCATTTCAGTTACATGAAAATCATTTTTCTTAAGTCTATTCAGTCAGAGTTTGTGTCACTCATGATAGAAAGAGCCCTGAGCAGTGTTCTGTCTTTTTCTTTTGGAAGGATACACACACACAGGAGCAGACTCCACACTTGGCTCTCAAACACAGTGCCCAGAACTTGGAGAAACTCCCAAAGCTGGCCCAAGGAAGGCTTTGGAATGGAGCCTGTGCCTCTCACTGACTTTTCTTTCTAAGGCAATCTGACCAGGAGTTCTTCCAAAGAGTGCTCTTGGCCCCCTCATGTAGCACAGAGAGCCTCCAACCCTCGTGGGAGGCAGAATCCTGTCTTCTGGAGCAGACACCTGGCATAATATCTTTCCCTTGAATTTGAGCAGGACTGTGAATGAGATGGAATATCAGTTCCAAGAAGTCCCAAGTCAATCGGTTGACTTGGAGTTTCTCCAAGGGGAGGTTACCTGGGATGGGCCTGGTTTAATCAGGTGAGGTATTAAAAGAGACAAGGCCCTCCTGAAATCAGAGTTTGAAACTGAGAGGCCTGAGAGAGAGGGTCACATGGTAAGGGTCTAGAAGTAGCCTGTAGAAGCTGAGAGTAGTTCCCACCCAACAGCTACAGGACAAAGGCATCTCAGTTCTGAGTCTTTGACAACTTGAGGGAGCTTATTGCTCAGTCGCTCAGCCGTGTCTGACTCTCTGCAATCCCATGGACTGCGGGATGCCAGGCTTCTCTGTCCTTCACTATCTCCTTGAGTTTGCTTTAACTCATGTCCATTGAGTCGATGATGCCATCCAACCATCTCATCCTCTGTCATCCCCTTCTCCTCCTTCCCTCTTTCTCAGCACCAGGGTCTTTTCCAATGTGTTGGCTCTTCGCATCACATGGGCAAAGTACTGGTGCTTCAGCTTTAGCATCAGTCCTTCCAATGAATATTCAGTGTTGATTTTCTTTAGGATTGACTGGTTTGATCTCCTTGCAGTCCAAGAGACTCTTGAGAGTTTTCTCCAGCACCACAGTTCAAAAGCACCAATTCTGAAGATAGTCTTTCGGTGGGTAAGCCTCCCGATGAGAACCCAGCTCAGCCCACTCCACGGCTGCAGCCTTGTCAGACTCTGAGCAGAGAGCTCAGCTAAAATGTGCCAACTTCTGAACCACAGGCACCCTGAGTGCTTGTTCAGCCACTAAGTTTATAGCTATTTGTTACACAGTTTTGAAGATAAACAGACTTCTCCTCTGCCTGGCTCACCTTCTCTTTGTTCAGGTCTCAAAGGTCACCACCTCATAGGTCTTCCTGACCCCTGCTGTAGGCAGAACCCCCACCCCCACCCCATCCCATCAGCCTCCAGTCTCTTACCCACTCTAATGGCCTTCTAGCCCTTCTACCCACCACAGCATGGTCACCACAAGCCTGCTGATTCTTTACCCATCTCCCCTGTGGATATGGAATTCCAGGGGAGGTGGGGGGTGAGGGTGGGGGTAGG
>SJYQ01009463.1:22692-135337 GCA_006410935.1 Redunca redunca | reverse complement strand
TAAGAGCAAAGGGTCACTTTCAGCTAAAAGGTGATTCTCTCATACAGCAGAAAGTTGTTTTTTTTTCCTTAGAAATCCTATTCCCTTTTAAAAATTAATTTTTATTGGAGTATAGTTGCTTTACAATGTTATGTTAGTTTATACTGTACAGTGAAATGAATCAGCAGTACATATATACATATCCCCTCCCCTTTGGACTTCCTTCTCATTCAGGTCACAGAAATGTTAGATGAGTAGTTAGCTGTTAAACTCTTCTTCCCTTCCCACAACTCTGTAGGGAAACAAACACACACACACGGTGTCTTGATGAGAAGTGGCTCCTAGCTTTGCCCTTGGTCGTCCTCGTGTTTCCATGTACCTTCAGTGAGGCTGGGAGGAGATTTATCTTGTTCTGACCCACCTCTGGCTCCCTCCTGCTGCCTGCAGAGATGGGGAGGGCTGTCTCATCGCTGCATCCCACTCCGGTATGCTCACGGCTGGAGCCATCAATGACCCTTACAGGACCGTGATACTGTCCCTAAAAAATGAACAACTGAGTCTCTAGCTTCAAAGCTCTGTGTGGCAAACAAACTCCTGGGTTTTCTTCTTTGATTCATGCCTTCAATCAACACACATTACCAAGTCTTGTCATTTCTGCTACCTAAATAGTTTTCTTAATATGTCTGCCTTCAGCATCATAAGCTTTCACTTGGGTCACTGAAGTCTCCCCACCCTTAGAAGCCTCTCACCCATTAGAAGCCAGAGAAGTATTTCTAAAGCAAATCAGCTCATCTCTTTCCCATGTTAAAAGCCTGCCAGGGTGCCCTCAGGATAGAGACCCAGCTGTTAAGTGAGTTTTAGGATCTCTTTCTCTGTGTGACTTTTACCTGTTTCTCCAGTTTCATCTCTTGTCATTCCAAATATAGTCTGTGCCATCCTGAACTACTGTTTATCTCCAAGAAGCTTTGCTTTTCACTGCCTCCAGCTGTTGCACTTAGACCCCTTCTTCAGAAATACATTCCCCCCAGTGTCTTACTGGCTCAGAAGTATTTATCTCTAGGACTCATACATGGCTTCCTTTAGAAAACCTTCTAGACTGCCAAAAGAACAGGTTCTGCTGTGTTAGATGTCTCTCCTGTGACTGTTATCTCCAGCTACTTGCCTTGCCGTGGGCTTTATCATATAATGAATGTCTGTCTGTGTCCTTCTCTAGGCAATAAGCTCAACAAGGATAAAAATCAGGTCTGCTCATTCACAGGTGTGTCCCCAAGATTTGGCAGACTTCCTGGTCAGGGTAGGAACTCAGAAATGTTGAACTTCAAAAGTATTGAATTTACTGACCATCTGTGCTGCATCTGGCAGCTGTCTGGATACTTGTATTTTCATCTCTGTGGAGCCAGTTTAACCCGTGAGAATACCCATGCCTTCCTGAAGGAGTTCAGTGGATACTCCGATACCTTGCTGTTGAAGGGGAAAATGCAAGACAAAGATGTGGCCTGAGGCTGTAGCTGAAAGCAGCTATTTTGAATTCTTATTTTGGGAAAAAAAAAAAGAGGATGGAAAGATAGATAAGAAAAAGCAAGAGATGTTTATTTACTTAACAAGCTCCTACCTGATGCCAGGTACAGTTCTAGATCTGGGGGTTGTGATGGTGAACATAACGGTGATCCTGGCAGGAATGTGGAGATGGAGGCCTGAGAGAGCCATCAGCTAGGGGTGTTCAGGCACACCTTCTCAGTAGAGGTGAAGAAGAGCAGATGCCTTGGGAGATGAGTGGGTCAGAGAGGACCAGGTCAGTCATCTGCAGCCAAGTGCCAGTCTTTGAACCTAGAGCACACATGGCTTCCAGCTTCCTGCTGAGAGTGGGAAGATGAATTCTCAGCTGGTCCACTAAGCAAACTGCTGGCATTGTTTCAGTCTCATTTCAAATGCTCCTTCCTTTTGAGGCCTCTCTCCTCCATATAGGACTGATGGGTTGTTGGGAGATGGGTCCCTTTCCTGAGCTCACTCTGCATTTTGCTGTGGCCTCTGGTTGCCATCTACATGCCTTCCAACAACTCTGCCCCTTCTTCCCTGACTGCTAGGCATTCCTGGATGTAGGCTCACCCCAGGGCCTTTGCACTCAATATTCCCTCTGCCTGTAATATGCCTCCCATCACAATAAACTGTGGAAAATTCTGAAAGAGATGGGAATACCAGACCACTTGACCTGCCTCTTGAGAAACCTATATGCAGGTCAGGAAGCAACAGTTAGAACTGGACATGGGACAAAAGACTGGTTCCAAATAGGAAACCAGTCAATAGTATGTCAACACTGTATATTGTCACCCTGCTTATTTAACTTGTATGCAGAGTACATCATGAGAAACGCTGGGCTGGAAGAAACACAAGCTGGAATCAAGATTGCTGGGAGAAATATCAATAACCTCAGATAGGCAGATGACACCACCCTTATGGCAGAAAGTGAAGAGGAACTAAAAAGCCTCTAGATGAAAGTGAAAGAGGAGAGTGAAAAAGTTGGCTTAAAGCTCAACATTCAGAAAATGAAGATAATGGCATCTGGTCCCATCACTTCATGGCAAATAGATGGGGAAACAGTGTCAGACTTTATTTTGGGGAGCTCCAAAATCACTGCAGATGGCGACTGCAGCCATGAAATTAAAAGATGCTTACTCCTTGGAAGGAAAGTTATGACCAACCTAGATAGCATATTCAAAAGCAGAGACATTACTTTGCCAACAAATGTCTGTCTAGTCAAGGCTATGGTTTTTCCAGTAGTCATGTATGGATGTGAGAGCTGGACTATGAATAAAGCTGAGCACCGAAGAATTGATGCTTTTGAAGTGTGGTGTTGGAGAAGACTCTTGAGAGTCCCTTGAACTGCAAGGAGATCCAACCAGTCCATTCTAAAGGAGATCAGTCCTGGGATTTCTTTGGAGGGAATGATGCTAAAGCTGAAGAAACTCTAATACTTTGGCCAGGTCATACAAAGTCATTGGAAAAGACTCTGATGCTGGGAGGGATTGGGGGCAGGAGGAGAAGGGGACAACAGAGGATGAGATGGCTGGATGGCATCACCGACTCAATGGACGTGAGTCTGAGTGAACTCTGGGAGCTGGACAGGGAGGCCTGGCATGCTGCAATTCATGGGGTCACAAAGAGTCGGACACGACTGAGCAACTGAACTGAACTGAAGATCTTTTCATGGCTCACTCTTTCACACTAGTCAGGTCTCTGCTCAAAATCACCCAATCAAGGAAGCCTTCCTTGACCACTAAGTAAGATAGCTTTCTCTCTCTCACTTTGTAAACCATTTCTCCTGCTTTGTTTATTTTCATAGCACTTGTCATCTTCTGATGTTATTTTACCTACTTGCTTATTATCTATCTCTCCCAAAACAAGAATGTGAGTTTCACGAGAGCAAATAATTCCTGGCTTTTGAACTCTGCTGAATCCCCACTGCCTTGGACAGAGCCTGTCATAGCAAGCACCTGGTAAATGTTGAATGAATGAGTGAGTAAATAAATGAGTGAGTCATAGCTTCATTCATGATTGTTCTGGTGAACTTGTATTCTGTTTTCACCATGAGACTCATCTTTGCATCCCAAGAGTCAGAGATACTTGTATCCAAGGCCAATGTCTGATGCATAGTTGTTTGTTTGATAAACGTTTGTCCACTGAATGAAGGCATGATGTGTGTTTCCAGTGGGGTCCTGCAGGTATGAGCGGGACATGAATCTTACCTGTGCTAGGGGTCTCAGCATTCCAGGAGTGCTCCGAGTCACTGAGGCAAGGCAGATTTTGGCAATTAATATTAACTATATGTTTGTCCCACAGCTTGATTAATGCCAGCATTTGGGAAAACAGAGATTCTCCCTCTCCAGACACATATACTCAGTCAGTCCCATTTCTGGGCAGCAGCTGGGAGTCTTGTTAAATAGCCACAAATTTGTTATGGAGAAGGAAGTTTACTTGTTAGATTTGAAATTAAATATTTGAAAAAATGATAAATGCACTTTATGTTCCCAATTTTCTCCTACAAAGGCTCAAGAAGTGTGTCCCCAGGGTGTTTCTTGGGTCAGTAAGCCAAAGATTAGAAGGTTCCAGTATTTATTTCCATTGGTTTGTATGTCATTGATTGGCCTTCCTTCAGTTAGAAAATTTTAATTTGTTGCTTTCTGTGGACCAGATACTAAGGGACAAAGTTCTTAACATTCATAGTTGGACTCTGCCCTCACAAACTTATATAATCTAGTGGGAGGAGAACTTAAAAATTATAAAAGTAATGTGTACGAACATTGAGGCTGTAAGAATGTCTAGAAGAGGACCTTGATTGATCAGGGGTTTAGAGAAGGCCTCTCCGAGAGAAGCCATAGACTGGGTATAGATTCTTAGTGAACTGTTTTCCCTGAGATCACTTCTACAGAATACCCAACTTTTGAGGGTCAGTATCCATCATTGATTGAATTGTGTCCCTCAACTCTTTTATGTTTAAAGAAGACTGAGCACCAAAGAATTGATGCTTTTGAATTGTGTTGTTGGAGAAGGCACTTGAGAGTCCTTTGGACTGCAAGGAGATCCAACCAGTCAATCTTTTTTATTTTTTTCCACTACATGGTGTGCCAGTTTTATTTAGATTGACTTGCAAACACAAACTTTTAAGATTGCATGTATTGTATGTCATTTATCAATGACCTATATCGGACTGCTGTTTTTGGAGGAGTAATTCAGTAGTTTATGCCATTTTAAAGTATGCAATTGCCTTGACAATTCTGTAGAACTACCCCCCCGCCCCCCGCAGCAAAAGCAATTATAAAATGCAACCAGTCAATCTTAAAGGAAATCAATCCTGAATATTCATTGGGAGGACTGATGCTGGAGCTCCAATACTTTGGTCACCTGATGTGAAGAACTGGCCGTTTGGAAAAAACCCTGATGCTGGGAAAGATTGAAGACAGGAGAAGAAAAGGACAATAGAGGATGAGATGGTTGGATAGCATCACTGACTCAATGGACATGAGTCTGAGCAAGTTCCAGGAGTTGATGATGGACAGGGAAGCCTGGCATGTTGCAGTCCATGGGACTGGAAAGAGTTGGACACCACTAAATGACTGAACAACAACAACTTATATGTCAAAGGTTAGAACTTCTAACCCTTAGCATCTCAGAATGTGACTGTAGTTGGAGATAGAATCCTTAAAGAGGTAATTAAATTGAAGTAAGTCCTCCTGGCCTCCTGCTTTGTACTCTGACACCTCTTCTAGTGCAACCCTACCAGGGCAGTGACTAGGTTGCACTGGGGTGGGAGAGGGATGTGTTCCCTGGCTGCCCTCTGCTCCCCAGCAGGAGTCTGGGCGCACACTCAGGAGGTTCAGGATGGCGTGTGCATCCCACAGTGTCTTGAGGTGAGATGACTGTGCTCCTCTCCATCCGGCTGGTGGCTTGGAGAGGGACGGTTCCACCACCTCCCATTCAGGTACTGGATATATCTTGGCGTGGTATTTGCAATTCCTGGGGGGCCGCCCTTCTGCTGTGAGTTGGGATGATGGGCTGTGGGAAGGAAAGATTGGTTTCCCTGCCCCTGGCCAGGGCCCTGTGTTTTCATTTTGTGCTGCACTCTACAAAAATTATAGCTAGACCTGAATTTAAAATTGCTTGGCTTGCAAAAGATTAAAGTGAATCTGACACATGTTAATGACAGGCTAGAGATACTGCACAGTTAGCCAGAGGTAGAAAGCAATTATTATGAAGCATTATTTTTAGTTTTGCTCATTTACAGGCAGGGCTTCCCAGGTGGAGCTACTGGTAAAGAACCCACCTGCCAGTACAGGAGATGTAAGAGACATGGTTTTGATCCCTGAGTCCAGAAGATTCCTTGGAGGAGGGCATGGCGATCCACTCCAGTATTCTTGCCTGGAGAGTCCCCATGAACAGAGGAAGCTGATGGGCTACAGTTCATAGCATCGCAAAGAGTCGGACATGACTGAAGTGAATTAGCACAGCATATATACAGGCAAGGGAGATTTACATTTTTCTCTTTCCACAGTAGAACTTAGAAATGGACTGGAGTTGGGAGAATCAGGTTTTATAACACCTGGTCCATCTGTAACTTAGATTAGTTACAGGAGCCCTGGCCTTCGTTTCCTCATCAGTAAGATGAAGGGGTTGGAAGCTCTCAGCAGATTCTTTTAACTCTCATATGTCATAAGTATGTTTCTGCTCCTATCTTGTAGTATTAAGAAACAAAGTTGACATTCTTCATTCAAACCAGTGTGGGTTAACATGACATGAGATTTGCACACACTGGTGTCTCACACTTAGCTGTGAAGATCTTTTCCCCCCTATATATGTATATGTATACTTTATTGCAGTATAGTTGATTTACAGTGTGTGTTAATCTCTATTGTGGTGGTTTAGTCGCTAAGTCACGTCAGACTTTTGCGACCCCACGGACTGTAGCCTTCCAGGCTCCCCTATCCATGGAATTTCCCAGGCAAGAAAATACTGGAGTGGGTTACCATTTCCTTTTCCAGGGAATCTTCTTGACCCAGGGATAGAACTCCGTTCCTCTGCATTGTGGGGGGACTCTTTACCAACGGAGCCACCAGGGAAGCCCCTATTTCTACTGTACAGCAATGTAATTTAGTTACACATACATTCTTTTTTCTTCTTTATTGATTTATTTTTTCTGCTGTAAAATTTGTTGAGCTTTATTTGAGTTAGGAAGCAGAAATAAGTTTTTCATGCTCTTGCTATCTTTTAAAGAAAAAATATAGAGGTGCTGTTAACATTTTGAATCAAATGTTATCAATCTTTCTTTACCAAATCCATACATTTTTTTAAAAATTTTCTACTCCATTATGGCTTACCATATGATATTGAATATAGTTTCCTTTCAGTATAGTAGGGCCTTCTTGCTTCTCCATTCTGTATATAATAGTTTGTACCTGATAATCCCAAACTTCCACCCACCTCCCCCACTTGGTAAGCACAAGTCTGTTTTCTATGTCTGTGAGTCTGTTTCTCTTTTATAGGTTAATTTGTATCATATTTTAGATTTTATATAAAGGTGATATCATATAGTATTTTTCTTCATCTTTCTGACCTACTTCACTTAGTTTTATAATCTCCAGGTCCATCCATGTTGCTGCAGATGGCATTATTTCATCCTTTTGATGGCTGAATAATATTCTGTTCTGTGTATGCACCACATTTTCTTAATCTGTTCATCTATTGATGGGTGTTTATGTTGTTTCCATGTTTTGGTTATTGTATTAATAGTTCTGCTGTGAATATAAGGATGCATGTATCTTTTTGAATTACAGTTTTGTTCAGTTGTATACTCAGGAGTGGGATTCCTGGATTATATGGTAGCTCTGTTTTTAGTTTTTTGAGGAACCTCCATATTGTTCTCTATAGTAGTTGCACCAGTTTACATTCCCACTGACAGTGTAGGAGGGTTCCTTGTTCTCCACACCCTTGCCAGCGTTGTTATTTGTAGGCTTTCTAATGATGGCCATTCATTGTAAGCAGCACCTTGTTATAGCTTTGAACTTGCATTTCTCTAACGATTAGTGCTGTTGAGCATTTTTAAATAGCAGAGGTCTTGACCCACCTCTCTGGTGTCCCTAGAGCCTGGCTCTAAGTGCTCTCTCCTTCTGGGCCTTCTGCCCCTGTATTCCCTCACCCCTTCCCACACTGCGTGTGTGAAACAGCACAGGCTTCTGCTCCCTCTCTTCATCCTACCCCTGACCTGGAAGGGCCCACAGGACCAGCATTTCAGGGCCTTAAGCTGGGGCTGCAGAACTTCAGGGTCATGAGTTAGTGGGTGTTTCTTGTCCCTCATCATAGTCAACGCATCAGAGGGAAGGAGTGCAGCCCAGCACTGAATCTGGACCCAAGATCTAATACTGGGAAAGGAGAGAGGTGAGGGCATGATATGGTACCTAGTTAAAAAGACTCCATGTATATTTGTTGTTGTTGTTGTTGTTGTTTTAAAGAACATTTATTTTTATTCACTAATTTACAAAAAGGAAAGGCTGAACACTAATTATCAGATCTCCAGCTTCTGAAATATGGAAACACGGTGTCAATGTACCCTAAACAATATGACACTGCAACAAAAATGAGGGGTTCCATCATTAATTTTTTACCTGAATAAGTTATTTCTTCCTTAAACATTTATATTCTAAAACAATTTTATTCCACAAAATTTAGAATTTCATCACTTTTAACACAATTATAATCTCAATTTCAATATACATAAAATATTAATACACACATACTTTATTCACATACCAACAATAATAAAAATGTATAATTTTGTGCTATGAGCCAGCACTGTCTTAGGCGCTTGACAATATTATTTTGTTTAATTCTACAATTTATTAGATAAATACCCTATTTATAGAGAGGAACTAAGACTCAGAAAGATAAAGGAACTATAGTTCAAGGACCCTTAATCAAGTATCAAGGGTAGAATTTAAACCTAGATACACCATATTCTCTCCACTGTGAGCTGTTTCTTTTCATTAATACTATATGTAATGTTTCTTCCATCAAAAGAATTTTTCACACTGTAGGTTTCAGAGTGTAACTTTTTTTTTTAATTTGGCTGTGGGATCTTAGTTGTGGGTTCTAGTGGATGGAACCCAGGATCCTTGCGTTGCGGGCATGGACTTATAACCATTGGACCACCAGGGAAGTCTCTCGAAAGTCTAACTTCTAATAGTTGTATGCTATTCATTCCAGTAGAAATAACCAAATTTACTTTTTTATGACTATTCTTGGATATGCAGGTTACCAAATTTTTTGCTTGTTTTTTCCATTTTTCCATTTTTGTTTTGGCTCTTGTCCTCACTCCTCTCCTCTCAGGCTCTGTTCACATAGCCGGATGTGGCTTCCCACAGTTTCTCAGTTTATAGCTCCAGTCGGGAGAGCAACCAGATTGCACGTAGAACCTCTCGGTCCAAATCTGCAACTGCCTGGAAAGGAGCAATAGGCCCAGGTTGCAGCAGGTGCCTGACCTCTCATGATAACCATGTAGACTGGTAGGGGAAGGCAGTTCCTCAGAAAACAGGGTGCTGATCCAAAAGACGTACGTGTTCACCTCAAGAAAACAATCCTGCCTGTTTGAATGTCCTTCCAGAGAACCCAGGATTTAGAACTGTCTTCAAATGTGATGAAGCAGCCCTGTTTCAATATGTTTATGTTCCAAGATAAAACAAGCCATCTGACCATCTAGCTAGGACATCCTGACCCTCTTCAAATTTACATGCTGGCTTTTTGACTTTATGTCCATCCTGTAAAGACAGCGTGGTCAAGGATGTTGGGGTCTTTTCGTTTTGACGTAGAGGAGACCGCTTGTGGACCAGTGAATTACCTGCGCCTGTAGAGTCTCTCATTCGGTCACTTCAGTGGTGCCAACCGCTTCATACAGGAAAAAACAACCAATCACGACCCTGTGGGCGCTTCCCTTGCGAGTCCGAGCACTTACTAGGCACCCGCCCCACCGGGCACCCCGCACATACACACGCACAAACCGCACAAACCAAACCGAGGTCCTGGGGACGAGGGTTGGGGAGGGGTAGAGTGAGCGTTCTTACACCGGCCTCGAACACCTATTTGTTGTTGTTTAGTCGCTAAGTCAGGTCTGACTCTTTTGCGATCCCATGGACTGTAGCCTGCCAGGCTCCTCTGTCCATGGGATTCTTCATGCAAGAATACTGGAGTGGGTTGCTATTTCCTCCTCCAGGGATCTTCCTCACCAGGGATCGAACCCGAATCTCTTGCATCTCCTGCATTGGCAGGTGGGTGCTTTACCACTAGTGCCATGTGGGAAGCTCCCATTTATATGTAAGTGATGTCAAATATGCAAAGAACTGACTCATTTGAGAAGACCCTGATGCTGGGAAAGATTAAAGGAAGGAGGAGAAGGGGATGACAGAGGATGAGATGGTTGAATGGCATCACTAACTAAATGGACATGAATTTGAGTAAACTCCTGGAGTTGGTAATGGACAGGGAGGCCTGGCATGCTGCAGTCCATGGGGTCGCAAAGAGTTGGCCACGACTGAGTGACTGAACTGAACTGAACTGATGTCAAATACAGTGGGCCTGTTATTCTTACTTGAGGACCTCGTGTTTTATCTACATTCAGAGTTATGTGTGTGTGTGTGCATGTGCACGTGTGTTTAAATGCACCCATCGTGCACTTCTGGCTCCAGGAGGCCAGGACAGCTTGCTCAGCTGTGGTGACTCAGGGTTTCATGGACGTTCTTTCCATTCTCGTTAAAGATTCCATGCTGAAAGCCCAGTGTTTTCTCTCAGTCAACAGAAGAGCTCTTTGTTTAATTTAACAGAGAAGGGAGAGTCCGTGCTCCTGAGCGGAAAGGCTTCCTCTGCTGAGAAGTTGTGTGAGGAGCAGTGCTGACGTCTATGCTGCCAGCAGACACTCAGCAGGGCAGCCACGCTTCCCAGGGGTCCCAGCTGCTGAAGGTGCGCAGAAAGGGGCAGGAGGATTGTGGCCTATGAGGCCACCCCCTCGTCCCTCCACCCTCAGGAAGCATTTATTCAGGAGTCAGCCCTTCTCCCCATTTCATACTGTTCAGGAGTCTGAGCAAACTCTAGGAGATGGTGAAGGACAGGGAAGTCTGGCATGCTGCAGTCCATGGGGTTGCAGAGAGTGGGACATGACTGAGTGACTGAACAAGAGCCCTTCTCCCCATCTCCTCTGGAACCCCAAAATTTGGCCCTTTGGTGCTTTCTGCCAGTGGGGTCAGCGAGCACTGAGACACTGAGGACCATCCCTCGCCAGGCTGTTCAGCGCTCTGATGTGACATCTGCAGTGATTCCTGGTGAGCCCGTGAGAATGTGCAGAAGGCGGACAGTGTTCAGTGCAGGTCTGCTGCAGTGGAGACTGGCTGATACAGGATCTGCAGTGATGGAGCATCCCCAAACCAAGGGCTGACCTCAGGTGTGAGAGATGAGAACGAGAAGCCTTTTTCTCGTTAGTTCTGTCAGGCTGCAGATCTCCTTTGGCCTCATTTCTCCTAGGAATATGCAGGGGATGTGCCAGGTTGAGAGAATCAAAGGCACTTCTAATTTGCATGCTTTCTGTTTCTGGGGAATAGCCCCAGTCGAAAGCAAATGCTTAGTGTTGTGGAGAAGGGGAGAAGAGCTCCCTGATCAGAGGTGTTCCTTACCTCAGGCCTGAGAAACAAAAGATCAAAGGACAGTTCCCAGAGACGGGGCAGAGGTTTGTCCTGCTCCTGTTTCTGCCTCTGAGAGGGACCTAAGTTGGGCTGGTGAGAGTGCATGTCGTGGCCAGCGTCCAAACCCCAGTGGCTCCATCTCACACACCTCGCACTAGCAGCACATGGGGATAGATTTCTTTGGCATCTCTTTTGAGTTTCAATGTACTTCTTTCAGATCCCAGGGCTTTGTTGACCATGTCTGTGTCCATGTTAGCCTAGGGTCAGGGTGAAGCCTGAGCAGGGGAACCAGGCAAGTTTGCATTTCCACAAGTCAGCAGACCTTTGGCTAGTGGCTGTTTACCTACTCCTGCTGTATCCTGTTTCTATCTTCTCATCTGTGAACTGTGGATAATGAACATTTTGTACTGAGGTGTGGGGTAGGGTGGGTCAGTGGGAGCTATAGACTCACAGTTCCTGAGCTACCATTCCAAATTCCGTAGACTGCTGAAACCCAAAAGTCTTTTAGTGAATATTTGGCAGTTTGACAATTAATTGGCAAAATGGCCTGCATTGATGTGAGACTGTATGATTTTCATATATCCTAATCAGTGAGACCTGTCGTACATTTAGTTGTGGAAGAATCCACATATTTATTTCAGGGTACTACCCTAGACCCTAGTAGGGATGCTCAGATCATATGATCCAAATTACTTTATTATAAAATTGTGGCAAAATAACATAAAACATTAAGCCTAACATCATACAGTTTTTAAGCATGCAATTCAATACAGTTAATGTGTATTCATATGGTTGTGTGATCAATTTCTAGAACTCTTTCCTCTTGCGAAACTGAAACTCCACCCCCAGTAAACAATGGCTCCCTATTTCCTCTACCCCTGCCCCCCATCCCTGGCAACCACCATTCTACTTTCCAAATTACATTTATAATTGCAAAAATCTTGACTTCCAACACACAAGCTTTGGGAAACTTCCCTAAACTTTGGGAAGAGGGCTTATGGACCTGAATGAAGGAAAGTGATTGGCCAACATTTGACAGAGAGTCCCTGGAGAAGGAAATGACAACCCACCCCAGTATTCTTGCCTAGAGAATCCCATGGACAGAGAAGCCTGGAGGGTTACAGTCCATGGGGTCACAAAGAATCGGGACATGGCTGAGCATACAAGTACCACTGCTGAGATCATCATCCTGGAGAGCCCAGTTCCTCTCATCCGCTTCTTGTCCCTCTGCTTCCCACATCAGGTGCCCACTTGTAAAAGACTGCAAAGCATGGAGAACACGTGCCATTGGATTCTGACTAGTAGCCAAGAGAGTGTGGGTACTGAAATACAGTACTTAATACACTCTTTTTTCCCTCTCTGTCATCCCTTAATCTCATTCTTTCCTGGAACATTGAGGGGCATACATAGTGCTGGTATCAGCATTTTAGTCCCATGCCATGGGGCATGATACAGGATGTTTTCACAGCAAGAAAGCGTTCAAACCAGCATGCAGACTGAACTTGTGGGGAAGATGCTGACAGCCCACTGAGGCCTCACTGGAGATGTTTGAAGCTGGATTTCTCCGTTTTGCAGAGCTCTCCAGGCATGTCAGGGAAAGCTGTACTGCTTACTTTGTTATTCCCCAGGAGGGCTCAGCACAGAGACCTGCTCTGAGTCATGTTCTAACTGGATCGAGTTCAGGAATTGTTTACGTGTCCTGTGGAAGTGAAGGGCTCCTCAAGGTTATCATTGGAAAACCTGTCAGTAGCCAAGTGTCATTATTGAAATGTCCTCTGCACCACCAATTTCATGAACTTCCAGGGGGCTGGGGTGGAATGGAAAGGTGGTTCTCTGCATGGGGCTTAGGCTTTCTTCCTCTGCTTGTAATCTCCAGGGACAAAAGTGGGTGCTCAATAAATTAGAAGCCCATGAACACAAAAATTCAGAGCATGGATAGATCCTCATAAGTATGGCAAAACCTCAAAACCTTAGTACAAGATCTTCCACTTTGAGGTTATCTGAAATATGCAGTTGGGATGTCTTTATTATCATCATCCCTGTTTAAAAAAAATGATAAATCTTCCTCCCCCAAGACAACACTAGAGAACTTTTCATATTACATATAGCCCTGGAAAAAATAAAACATGATCAGTTTCCAGACACCCTCATGGAACATTTCTAACCATAGTGACCAGGGTGCCCCTGAGTGCCAGAGCCATCGGGTCAGCTCCAGGGCAGATTTTCTGACCTTAGTGGCATTGGTACCACTATCAGTGCCATTGTGTGACCTATGCTGGACACCAGCTGACCTCTCAGCCACTTGAAGGTAAGGTGCACTTTGCTGATGAGGCCATTGGGCAGAAGGGATCTTAAGAAGGAAACAGGTGTGCAGTGGGGCACAGAGAGACCAAGACCAGGAATCTAGAGTCTAGGCCACATTGGGCTTCCCAGGTGGCTCGAGTGGTGAAGAACCTGCCTGTCAATGCAGGAGACGAAAGAGACGCAGGTTCAATCCCTGGGTTGGGAAGATCCCCTGCAGGAGGAAATGGCAACCCACTCCAGAATTCTTGCCCAGAGAATTCCATGGACAGAGGAGCTTGGCGGGCTACAGTTCCTGGGGTCACAAACAGTCGGATACAACTGAAGTGACTGAGTACACCTGCACACACGCTAGCTCAAATTTTATCTGAAAGCTAAGATTCTACATTTTTCAATGGTTACGTTTAAAATAGTCATGTGAGTACTCACATAAAGAACTTGATTTTGCTCCTTGATCCTTAAAGCCTAAAGCATTTATTTACTGGCCCTTTCATAAAAAATTTTTTTCTGACTCCTTGTTAAGACTATAAAGAGTGGTCCCTGGACCAGGAGCATCAGCATCACCTGGGAGCTTGTTGGAAAGTCACACCCTCAGACATCACCCCAGGTTTACTGAATCAAAAACTCTGAGGGTGGGGCCCTCACATCTGTGTTTTAACTGGCCCTCTGGGCAGTTCTGATGCAAGCTAACATTTTCAGAACCACTGATGGAGACTGATAGGGCCATCATTCATGAGTTCATTGATTTATTCCTTAAAAAAAGGAGGGACCCGGGGCAAATTACTTAACCTCAGTGTGCCTGGGTTTCTTCAACAGGGAGGGTGGCTGTAAGGATTAAAAGAGATAAGCAAGTATGACATATTAAAGTATGCTCAGTGCATGTTAGGGGTTCTTTCAAATGTATTGTTTAGGTCTCAGATCAGTTAAAAATCAAGAAGAACTTACCAGAGATATGAGATTTTAGTAGAACTCATCAAGGCACCTTGCAGCAAGGTAGGCCTGGAGGAATTCAGATACTGGTCGAGAAATTGATTGCTGAGGGCTCCAGACCCTACTTTCTCCAGTCAGGCTCTGGGCATATCTCCAGCCCTGACCAGATACCCCAGCTGTTTTTTGTTCCAAGGAAGTGCCCTCCCAGCCCTCTTCCCCTCTTTTGGCATCAGCACCCTTCCTGTCAGGCCTCTGGGATTCTTCATTCTTCGGAGTAGGGTCCCACCTCCTAACCCACCCTGGACATAAACTTGCATACTGTCGTCATGAATCAATATCAGGAAATTTGGGCTCATAAAAATCACTCTTGGGTGGTTGTAAAGGAATTTTAAAAGCTATGTTTTAGCACAGTGAACTGAATACTTACTACATGTTAGCTGCTGCTCTTGTTATGATTTTTTAAAATTTGTAGCTGTTACTCAAAAACATATGGTGGCAGAGTCTCAAGCTGGTTAAAGTCAGGAGAAGCAGAAAGCTCTCTTGGTCAGCTGAGGTTTCTGGATGATGTTGCTGCTCCCTTAGGGACTTTGGGCCTCCATCCTTTGCTGTAATTCCTGAGGGCCAGCTTTGCACGGCTGTGTCCTCACCTCTGACCTGGAAGCATTTTGAGCAGCTCAGTCAGAGCCCAGGTTGCTGGGGGTGGGGTCCTTCTTTGCCTGCTTTTGCCAGAGCCCCAAGAGTGGCAGGGTGAGGGCTACTTCACTTGTGAGACAGAAGGGTGTTGCTCTCCGGTTGCCAGGAGAAGAGGCAGGAACACATCCCTTGGTTATAGAATGGAGGAAAGCAAGGAGGAAATGGGGCCTCTCTGCTGTCCACTGTCCAGCAGTGGCTGACCACTGCTCAGGGGCTGCATCCCTGCCTGACTGCTCAAGCCATTCTTGGAGTCATCGTGATGTTAAGAGCTGACTCTGCGTGTGTGTGTGTGTGTGTGTGTGTGTGTGTGTGGTCTTTAACCTTATAATGATGTGCATGTGAAATCTCTGAGCCACTCTGTGATTTCAGGCAAATTTCTGAAGCTCTCGGAGCCTCATTGTCTTCACCTGCAAAATGCACGTGGTCCTTACATGGCTCAGTGTCTGTATGCGTCAGAGAGGATGAAGAGCTCAGGAAGTGCTGGTCTCTGGTAAGGCGGCTGGGAGAAGCAGTGTCTTTCTGACATGTCTCCTTGACTACGGGTGGAAGGATGGTTTAGGAAATGGCATTGATGGTGATTCTCAGGGGACTCCAGCTCACATAGCTTCTTGTGGCCAACCACAAAGCCAGCTGGGCTTCCACAAAGCACAGCCCCGTGCTTTGTATTCGGAATGTAAGGACCCAGGGTGCACAGCTGCTTTCACTGGCTGAATCCAGTCCATCTAAAACTGATGATCAGTTCCCTTCAGACCAGCTAGGAATTGGTATTGAAGTACCTCCTATAGGCCAAAAGCAATACTAACCACTTGGGAGTATCTCTTACTTAAGACTCACAACTGTCTTATGAGGAGGTGCTGTTAGTATTCCCATTTCACAGACAAGAAAACTGAGGCTTGGAAAGGTTAAGTGACTTGCCCAAGCTCATGTTGTTAAAGGTGTCAAGGGCCTGTGTAACTGTAGAACTTGTTCTGACCCACTGTGCTCCAGGACTCTTTTCTGTGATCACTTTGCTTGAAAAATTTTCATGTGACAGTTTTAATCAAATGTAATTAAAATTTTTTCTAATAAAAGGAAAAAGTAAAAAATTATTTTTCACTGGGAAAATATAGAATGATAAAATGAGGAAAACAAAAATTACTCATAGGCACACAACCAAAAATAAACCATTATTTGTTAATATTTTATTTTCTATATGTCATGGCATATGACATGATGATATAATCTAATTTAATACTGGATAAAATGTAATATGCTATAGTAATGAAACACACAATTAGGTTGTGTGGAATCTTTTCAGGCAGGTTTTATAGGAAAATCATTCCAAAACAGTTTTAAGGATTGATTAAAACTCCTCTGTTTGATAGGTTAAATTTTATTTAACCAATTTTCTAATTTGGACATTTTAGATTTTTCTCCCAAATTTTGTTATTATAAAATTCTGTGTGATTATTATTCTTGTGTTATAAATTTTGCCATCATTTAAAAATAGTACCTTTAGGTTAGATTCCTATAAATGAATTGCTGGAAATATTTTTAAGTATTCTCAAAAAGGCAATTTATATTCCTAAAAAAATATATAATTATCTACTTATATTCTCACCAGCTTTGAGCAGTGTATCTTTACCCTTCTCTAATTTCACGTATAAGATATGTTATCTCATGAGCGCTCTAGTTATTGTTTCTTTGAACGTAAGTGTGCATGTGTGTAACCCAAATTTTTGAGTCATTTAAAATTCTTCCTCAAAAATCATCTCACCAGGTTCTTTTGTCATTTTCCATTGGATCATTAGCATTTTTCTTAATAATTCATAAGAAAGCTTCTTATATAAATATATAATACATTTGTCATATTTGTAAAAAAATACTTTTTCTGTTTTATATGTTTTAATGTTTTTGATACCTAAACATGTTAGAATTTTGCTTAGATATTTTTCTTTGCAATTTCTGCCATTTCTTTTTTGCTTCCAGAGTTCCTTCTTGTCCTAGTATCAGATAAGTATTCATCTCTTTTTTTCTGGTACTTTCTTCATGGCTTGTAATTGGATTTTGAATGAGAGGAGAGATGACGGGTGTATGGCATGTGTCTTGCTTCCTCTGGTGTCTGGCCAGACATCTAATCTGTCACAGCATCCTTTCCTGCTCAGCCTGGATGCAGCCCTAGGATATTTCTCAATTGCAGCTTTAGCCAAGACCTGCAGGTCAGAGTTGGACCATGAGATTATATCTTTTCACCATCCCTTCAGTTCAGTCAGTTCAGTCACTCAGTCATGTCCAACTGCAGCACGCCGGACTTCCCTGTCCATCACCAACTCCTAGAGTTTACTCAAACTCATGTCAATTGAATTGGTGATGCCATCCAACCATCTCATCCTCTGTCATCCCCTTTTCCTCCTGCTTTCAATCTTTCCCAGTATCAGGGTCTTCTCAAATGAGTCAGTTCTTTGAATCAGGTGGCCAAAGTATTGGAGTTTCAACTACAGCATCACTCCTTCCAATGAATATTCAGGACTGATTTCCTTTAGGATGGACTGGTTGGATCTCCTTGCAGTCCAAAGGACTCTCAAGAGTCTTCTCCAACACCACAGTTCAAAACCATCAATTCTTTGGTGCTCAGCTTTCTTTATAGTCCAACTCTCACATCCATACATGACTACTGGAAAAACCATAGACTTTACTAGACAGACCTCTGTAGGCAAAGTAATGTCTCTGCTTTTTAATATGCTGTCTTGGTTGGTCATAACTTTTCTTCCAAGGAGTAAACGTCTTTTAATTTCATGGCTGCAGTCACCATCTGCAGTGATTTTGGAGCCCCCAAAAATAAAGTTTGACACTGTTTCCACTGTTTCCCCATCTATTTGCCACGAAGTGATGGGACCAGATGCCGTCATCTTTGTTTTCTGAATGTTGAGTTTTAAGCCAGCTTTTTCACTCTTCTTTTTCACTTTCATCAAGAGGCTCTTTAGTTCTTCTTTATTTTCTGCCATAAAGGTGGTGTCATCTACATATCTGAGGTTATTGATATTTCTCCCGACAATCTTGATTCCAGCTTATGTTTCATCCAGCCCAGCATTTCTCATGATGTACTCTGCATATAATTTAAATAAGCAGGGTGACAATATACAGCCTTGATGTACTCCTTTTCCTATTTGGAACCAGTCTGTTGTTCCATGTCCAGTTCTAACTGTTGCTTCCTGATCTGCATACAGATTTCTCAAGAGGCAGGTCAGGTGGTCTGGTATTCCCATCTCTTGAAGAATTTTCCAGTTTATTGTGATCCACACAGTCAAAGGCATTGGCATAGTCAATAAAGCAGAAATAGATATTTTTCTGGAACTCTCTTGCTTTTTTGATAATCCAATAATGTTGGCAATTTTATCTCTGATTCCTCTGCCTTTTCACCTTCTCTATTGAAACAAATTCTCTGATGTTGTTCAGAGAATGCACACATTCTAATAAGATCCACTCTTAACATTTCTCAGTCTGGGTCACAAGCCATCTTTAGATTTCTGGCATCTTTCTGCTGAATAGCCTCTGCTAGGACAAAGCATCTTACTTTTATCACTCATGCTGCCATTCTAACTGGCCTTAATTTTGGATTTNCCCGACAATCTTGATTCCAGCTTATGTTTCATCCAGCCCAGCATTTCTCATGATGTACTCTGCATATAATTTAAATAAGCAGGGTGACAATATACAGCCTTGATGTACTCCTTTTCCTATTTGGAACCAGTCTGTTGTTCCATGTCCAGTTCTAACTGTTGCTTCCTGATCTGCATACAGATTTCTCAAGAGGCAGGTCAGGTGGTCTGGTATTCCCATCTCTTGAAGAATTTTCCAGTTTATTGTGATCCACACAGTCAAAGGCATTGGCATAGTCAATAAAGCAGAAATAGATATTTTTCTGGAACTCTCTTGCTTTTTTGATAATCCAATAATGTTGGCAATTTTATCTCTGATTCCTCTGCCTTTTCACCTTCTCTATTGAAACAAATTCTCTGATGTTGTTCAGAGAATGCACACATTCTAATAAGATCCACTCTTAACATTTCTCAGTCTGGGTCACAAGCCATCTTTAGATTTCTGGCATCTTTCTGCTGAATAGCCTCTGCTAGGACAAAGCATCTTACTTTTATCACTCATGCTGCCATTCTAACTGGCCTTAATTTTGGATTTGTCAGTGTGGTCCTCAAGAAGGCGCTTACTTCTTTCTGGCTTATATAAACTCTTAAGACCTCTAGGACTTGACCCCTCATCTTAGTAGACATCACTGGCCCCTCTTTTGGAGCTGGATACCATGGCCTGTGGGAATTTGGCTTAGTGGTAAAGAGCTCACCTGCCAATGCAAGAAATGTGGTTTTGTTCCCTGGGTTGGGAAGATCCCCTGGAGAAGAGAAGGGCAATCTAGTCCAGTATTCTTGCCTGGGAAAACCCATGAACAGAGGAGTCTGGTGGGCTACAGTCCACGGGGTCTCAAAGAGTAGGGCATGACATAAGGACTGGGTACACATGCTCACCATGACCTGCCCTTCCTGTCTTGCCTCATTATCAATCATACCTTTTCAAAGCCTTGGATAAAGGCCATATCTGAGCACATCTGAATGAAGCTTGGGATTGGATGAAAAGGCAGCAAGGAGCTTCTGTATATTTGCCTGTTCTCTTTAATGATTGTTATACTGTAAAGGAAAAGAAAGATAAGTAGAGGGGAAACTGGTGTTTACTAGTTCATAACAGCAATGATTAAAAATAAATGGCCGTTTATTTTATATAGTCGTGCATGAGAGTTTCTGTTGTGTCCAACTGTTTGCAACCTCATGGACTGTAGCCCGCCAGACTCCTCTCTCCATGGGGTTCTTCCCCAGGCCAGAAGACTGGGGTGGGTTGCTGTGCCCTCCTCCAAGGGATCTTCCTGAACCAGAGATTGAACCCCTGTCTCCCGAAGCTCCTGAATTGCAGGTGGATTCTTTACTGCTGAGCTACCAGGGAACAAATATCATATATTTAATTGACACAATAATATTCTGAGGCCATTTTAAATATTCTTGTTTATAGATGAGAAAACCAAGGCAGGTTAGAGATCTTCCCGTTAGTAAGTGTGGAGTTGGAATTTGTATCTAGGTCAGTCTGATTCCTAAGCCTTGCTGACGGGCATCAGGAAAATAATTAGATTATCCCAAACAAGCAATGTTAAAGGATTATGTAGAGTTGCTTATCTTTCATGGTCACAATTAGGAATGTGTTAAAATGTATCAGTAGGGTTAATGACATCATCAGTTCAGTTCAGTCGCTCAGTCATTTCTGACTCTGTGACCCCTTTGACGGTAGCATGCCAGGCTTCCCTGTCCATCTCCAACTCTTGGAGCTTGCTCAAACTCATGTCCATTAAGTCGGTGATGTCATCCAATCGTCTCATCCTCTGTCATCCCCTTCTCCTTCCGTCTTTAATCTTTCCCAGAATCAGGGTCTTTTCCAGTAAGCCAGCTCTTCACATTAGGTGGCCAGAATATTGGAGCTTCAGCTTCAGAGTCAGTCGTTCCAATGAATATTTAGGACTAATATCCTTTAGGATTGACTGGTTTGATCTCCTTGTAGTCCAAGGGACTCTCTCAAGAGTCTTCTCCAACACCACAGTTCAAAAGCATCAATTCTTTGATGCTCAACTTTCTTTATGATCCAGCTCCCACATCCATACATGACTATTGGAAAAACTGTAACTTTGACTAGACAGATCTTTGTCCACAAAGTATTGTCTCTGCTTTTTAATATGCTGTCTTGGGTTGTCATAGCTTTTCTTCCAGGAGTAAGCGTCTTTTAATTTCATGGCACCAGTCACCATCTGCAGTGATTTCAGAGCCCAAGAAAATAAAGTCTCTCAGTGTTTCCCCATCTATTTGCCATGAATTAATGGCATCATACCAGTGTGGAAAGCACTGTATGAAGTGCGATTTCCCAATGAAATAATCCTTGCCATAGTTAGATAGAAGAGGGACTTTTCTGTCTTTTGACACTTGCTTCCTGCAGATCAGTAGTGGGAACCAGTCTTTGGAAGACTGCTGATTGATTTTTAGTATATTTTCCTCTTATTAAAAAAATAATAAAATTATAGATTTTATCAACTCTTACAGAGATTAAGATATTGAATGAAAATTCTATGTGAAAAATAAAAATAAGCATTCAAACTATATTTTAAGCATGTATAGGAAAAAGCACAATAGCAGGAGGATGGAAGATGGAGGAAAAAGATTCTGTGATCCTTCCCAACACTCATTTTTCTATCTATCCTTCCAAAGAGGATTAAATCTCAGCAGACACCCACCCACCCACCTACCCTGTTAGACTTTGATAGCAAATGACGCCATCTTGTGGCCTTGTGCAATTTTGATACTTAAAGAATATCACAGGTAAGCTGTTTTTACAACTATTGGCATAAACTGTATATAACACCTAGTGGTTCCAACGGTAAAGAAACTGCCTGCAATGCAAGAGACCAGGGTTTGATCCATGGGTCAGGAATATTCCCTGGAGTAGGAAATGGCAAACCACTCCACTACTCTTGCCTGAAGAATTCAATGGACAGTGGAGCCTGGTGGGCTATCGTCCATGGGGTCACACAGAGTCGGACACTCCTGAGCATGATGCACACGTATGCAAACATGTATAATCCCATTTCGCACAGAAAGATTTAGATTCAATCTATACTAGAACCCTGCGTGGTTGGTGAAGGACATTGTTGAGAGCATCAGGGTGGGAGAAGGGAAACTTCTACTATGTGACCTTGCTTGTAGTTCCAGAATTGAACTTTTGCCCATAGGCACACCTTTAACTATTGGAAAAAGACCTTGATGCTGGGAAAGATTGAAGACAGGAAGAGAAGGGATAAGACAGTTGGATGGCATCAGTGGACTCAATGGACATGAGTTTGAGCAAACTCCAAGAGATAGTGAATGACAGGGAAGCCTGGAGTGCTGCAGTCCATGGAATCCAAAGAGTCAGACACAACTTGTGACTGAACGACAACATTTAGAAAAGTTGGGAATCTAATAAGTGCTTGTTGAAAAGCTACATATCCTCTGTACCGGTGATTCTTAATACACACGTACACATTCCCAACCCTCTTGCTCCGCCACCTGAAACTGTGTGTTCTGGGTCTCACCATGGTATTGTCCCTTCCTTTCATTTGGAAAGAAGCTTTGGGAGACCCTACCACACACTAGCAAGTAGGATTTGCCTGACCTGCCAGTTGCCAAAATCCCAAATGTTCATCTGGGCGATGCTTCTGATTCTTCACAGTACTGTAGAGCTTGATCCCTCTGGATAACATATCTACCTGTGCACTCCAAGAGCTGGAAACTACTATCTCACTAAAGTCTTTCTCTGATTGTGTAAGTTATATCTGCATAGTATAATGTTTGGAAACTTCATGCAAGTATAAAGAATGTAAGATATTGGTGTATTCTTATCACATGGAGCTAATATTAACATTTCCTATTTCACTTGCATCAGTTTTCCTATGCACGCATGCATGCTAAGTCTTCAGTTATGTCCAACTCTTTGAGACCCCATGGACTGTAGCCCCTCAGGCTCCTCTGTCCATGGGACTTCTCCAGGCAAGAATACTGGAGTGAGTTGCCATGCCCTCCTCCAGGGGATCTTCTTGACCGAGGGATAGAACCCGCATCATCTTCTGCATCGCAGGTGGATTCTTCACCACTGAGCCCTGCATATGTACAAGTATGGATGCACATACACGTGCCCATGTGTTTAGGTACACACACACACATATTCAAGTGATATGTATTTCTTTGTAATGAGATACTTTATGAATTGAGAGGTTAAATGACTTGTCTAGCCATGCTTGATGTTCCTGGTTATTTTAGTTGTCTGATTATAGAAATTCTTTCTTTCTGTCCCGTTTCTAATTGACTCATTCTCGGCTTCACACTGTCTGAAAGCTTCATAGCGCTCGGTGGCCTTTCCCAGTCTGGGGTAAAAGTAGGTTTTCTGGAAGAGCCTGGAACAGCCCAAGACCTGAGTCCCTGCCAGCAGGCACACTGTCCTTCCCTCACTATGGAGTTGTTGTTGTTCGATCGCTCAGTCGTGTCTGACTTTTTGTGACCTCATGGACTACAGCACACCAGGCTTAAAGAGCAAATGGCTTCGGCAGAGAGGGTCCAGGGACAGGATGACCCCACCGGATGCTGGTGATCAGATCACAGGCTGAGAGGATGTGGGGGCACCAGGCAGACGGCTTACGATTCTAGAGGTCACAACTCTGTGGATGGGTGGAAAGGGCAGGACTGGGAGGGAGGGAGCACTGAAAACTCCTTCTGTCCACCTCACCGTCTGGGAGCATCTGACCCACATCAGAGGGTGCCCAGTGGGCAGGAACCTGGCTCCCTCCCAGGCTTTCTTCATAGGGTCCTTTCTGAGGCAGTGCTTTGGTAGGTTCCTCTCCTCTCCCACTCTTCCCGTTTAGCCTGTGGATTTTCAGCTGAAATGTATTATTTCAGTAAACATGGCAAGTGGGATAACTCCCTCCAGCTTCAGCAGTCTCAGCGGTAGACAGAATGGGGCCTCCTTCTGGGGGAGGACGGTGGCCTCATGCTGCCTGGGGAGTGGGGAGACAGGATGTCCAAGACTCACTGAACTGCCACCTGAGCATTTTGTGGACACGCCAGGACTTTGATTCAATAAGTATTATATTTATTTCTTTCTTTAGAAAATATGAGAAATTGCAGGGTCTGTGTTTTCGATTCATCTGCAGATATGTATTGAGTGCCTGAGTTCTGGATGCTGAGGGTGGATTTTAAATAGGCAGTGTGCCCTCAAGGAGCCCATGGTCTCATAGGAAAACTGATAAAGAGATAAATATTACAAACTTAAAAATGCAAACCGATAAAAACCAGCAGTGAAATTAGCAACACAGAGCAGCAGAGGACAAGAGTGATGCTAGTTGGTCCATAGGACTCGTAGGCTGAGAACAGGAGAGGGGACAGTCACTCAAAACTCAGGAGCAAAGTACAGGAAGGCCTTGAACACAGACAGCTTATTTTAGGAATTGAAAGAAGCCTGGTGTGGCCAGAGAGATGATAAAGGGAATGAACCTGAAGAGAGAGCCAGGAGCCTGCTTGAATAAGCCCCGAGCTAACATCATGTATCTGTAATAATTGCAAACCTTGGAAAGTCTGGAAAGTGGAAATCCCCAAGAAGTTGAGACCTCAGGCCACTGTCTCTAAAGCTAACGTTTAAATAATTCTCTCTTCAAGGTAGAGCTGCTCACAGAAAACTGCTGTTTCTCTAGAGAGGCAGCCGCAAAGCTGCGAAATGCCTCTAAGGAGAAAGAAAAGCATCACAAGCCTGAATACCCTTCTCTTGGATCACTGAGAGTTTATTCAGAAGTGCTGGGTTTATTCAGACAATATGCATAGACTTTCACCCCAGGGCAGATCTCCAGACTGCACCCGACCTTGAGCCAGACCTTCAGGCCCTGGGCAGCCCTGATTTGTGGTGCCCCAGCCATGAGGTGGAAACACCTTTCAAGGGGAGGAAGTGGAGAAAGGACTCTTTGTGGAACCTCTGTCCAGGGAGAGATGAGCTGCCTTGATTAGACCCGGCACTTCCTCTGGAGCCAGAAGAGAAGACAGCAGCTGGCAAAGAGCCAAGTCAAGGAAGTGCTGCCATGACAGGTGGATCTGGGCCTCCAAGAGGGTAGTTTCACGTGGCTTCAGAGAGTGAAGGCACTTCGTAAAGTGCACAGCATCAGACACATGGATACAAGATGATTTTTAAGAAGGCGTCAAAGACAAGCTGATGATTTCGAGGTGGTCACCTGACCTGAGAATCAGAGTTCAGCTCCTGAATTTCTTTAGCAGCCCGTATCCTAGCCCTTCACCCTTCGCCCAGGCCAGTGCAAATTAGCCTCCAATGTGAAAGAAATCCATGTGCTCACCAAGTGGGGGGGGCTTCAAGGTTAGTCCCCTGGACATGAACCTTTCCACCAGGTTGCTGCCTCAAGCCTCTTGTTCACAGACGTTTCTAGTGACTGCTGTACAGTGAGCCTGTTTGGTGGCCCTGCCTTAGGCTGTGTAGCAGAAGGTGACGGAGAACAGGACACAGAACACCTGGGGTCTTGGCCTGGCCCTGGTGCTAATGAGCTGTGTGGCCTGGGGCAAGTAACTCACCCTCTCGAGTTCTCCATTTTTTTTCTTCTTCATCTATAAATTAAATAGTTGGGGATGTGTTTTCTAAGATAGCAGTGGTTCTTGAACTTGAACATGCATCAGAATTCCCTGGAGAGGGATTCTTGTTGAAACACAGATTGCTGGGTACCCCTCTGCCCTGAGCTTCTGGCTTGATAGGTCTGGAGTGGAGCCCAAGAAATTGAATAGCCAACAAGTTCTTTGGGAATGCTGATGCTACTTGTCCTGGGAGTCTACTTTGAGATGGAGTATTCCTAAGGTGAAAGACAAGGAATCCTAGTGTGCTGCAGTCCATGGAATCGAAAAGAGTTGGACATGACTTAGTGACTGAACAACACAATTTCCAAGGTATTGTCAAGCTGAGTTATAGCTCTAACTCCAGGCTCTACAAAGTCAGGGTTTCCTCACTGACCATCTGACAAGGCCATTTGCAGCTATGGTACCTGTGCTGTTTCCTTGGGGAACTCTACATGGGCCTGACTCTTGATTCTGTCTTTTCATCGGTGAAGTCTACTTTCAGATGCTTCATTTCAGCCCCCTTTCCCTCTCTCCCCTGCCTGGGCAAGTTTACACACAAAGCTTTAAATATTTCAGAGAGTTCTGAGCCCTCGGATGGCAACAGAATTTGATATTGTAAAGAGGAAGAGTTCTGAGTAACGAAAAATCTCCCTCTCTAGGGCTGAATGAGATGAGAAGGCAGGGAAGAAAGGGCTGACTCTTGTGCTAAATGCCTTGCCTTAATGTTTGGTCTCATATGATCAGATAAAGAGAAATTGTGTCTAGTGAGGATTCACTGTGAGGAAGTCAGGATTGGAATTTAGAGTAGAATGGTAAAGCTGCTGCTTCTGCTGCTGCTGCTAAGTCACTTCAGTCATGTCTGACTCTGTGCAACCCCATAGACGGCAGCCCACCAGGCTCCCCAGTCCCTGGGATTCTCCAGGCAAGAACACTGGAGTGGGCTGCCATTTCCTTTTCCAGTGCATGAAAGTGAAAAGTGAAAGTGAAGTCACTCAGTCATGTCTGACTCTTCACGATCCCATGGACTGCAGCCCACCCGGCTCCTCCATCCATGGGATTTTCCAGGCAAGAGTACTGGAGTGGGGTGCCATTACCTTCTCTGAATGATAAAGCTAGTAGGGCTTAAAGATCATCCAGCTCAGTGGTTTTTCAAAACCAGTGTTTCTCCAGAACCGCATGGGGAGCTGTTTCAGGATTACTGATTGTCCACTTTCCAAAGACCACCAGCATGTTGAGCAGGCAAAGCGAGGTTGATTAGGTGTTCTGGGTACTGGGGTAAAGCAGACCTGGGGAGTATCTCATAGGGGAAGTCAGGGCAGGACACTGGGAAGATTTGGGGACCTGAGGTGGGTGATTTCAAGGCAGGTGTTATAAGGGAGGAGATGGTTGGGCTTTGGAAGAGTTTATGACCTAATAGCTTGAGACTGGTGGGCTCATCAAAGCGGGCATACTGAAATGGATCTTGATAAGTAAGCTGTCAGTCATGGTTCATAGCCTTGCCCCGAAGGAAGAGGAATGTCCAGAACACACAGCGTATTCCTCCTGCTGGAGGTAGACCTGTCTAAGACAGGAAAATAAATGTATGTCTGTTTCTAGTATAGTTTAGCATAAAAAATAAGGGGGATTGTGTGGGCTTCAGTTTTCAGGGCCTAGGGGACAGTTGCTGTGTGAGTCCCTGCCCCCTCCCCTGCCTTCTCAATCAGTTAGACCACCTGTGAATATGTTTTGTTTTCCATTTTGGTTCTCTGTATCAGAGTTCACTGAAAGAAACGGCTTTATGTTTTGAAAGGAGTTCAAAAGCCAGATCTCCATAAAAATTTCCATTTAGAAAAGAGAACAGAGACACCCAGAGCTGTAATACAGCTTGCTTACCCACAGTCACCCCGTGGGTTCGTAGAATGTGAGAGGAATGGCTCTGCCTTGTGCCATGGCCTTGGAGAATTCAGGAGAGTGATGCTGGGCTCAGCCACAAGTCACTTCCCAAATCTGTGTGTGTGTGTGTGCGCGCGCACGCGCATGTGCTCTCAGTCATGTCTGACTCTTTGCAACCCCATGGACTGTAGCCCGCCAGGCTCCTCTGTTTATGGAATTTTCCAGGCAAGGATACTGGAGTGGGTTGCCATTTCCTACTCCAGAGGATCTTTCTAACACTGGGGTTGAACCTGCATCTCTTGCGTCTCCTGCATTGGCAAAGAGATTCTTTAACACTGAGCCACCAAGAGAGCCTCAGTAGCACCCAGGAAAGGTGCCTCCCCCTTACATCACATCTGAAGGGGTCCGGAAGTTTTCCCAAGTCTTCCGTCTTTCCTTGTGGAAATGTGCTCTTGAAGTACTGTGGAAGAGGACGGGAGGGAGTTGACTCCCTGGCCCTGAACTCCAGAGCCGTTGAAATCACATCCATGTACAGGCCATTTGCCCTCGCCTGACTACATGGGAGGCTGAGTGGCATAGAGGAGCCCAGGAGACACTCGGTGGACACTGACTCCCTCTGCCTCACCCAGATTTGGGGGTGCACACGTGCTCCATCCTCTGCTGTTTTTATCCCCCGGTTTCCAGAGGAGAAACTTCAAGAGCAGTGAGGATGAGCCACGTGACAACCCCACACAGGCTGGAATTGATGTGGCCAGCACATGACCCTGGGGCTTCTCAGGGTCTCAGTGGTAAAGAATCTGCCTGCCAACAAGAATGATTTCAATTCCTGGGTCAGGAAGACCCCCCTGGAGAAGGAAATGGCAACCCATTCCAGTATTCTTGCCTGGAAATCCCATGGACAGTGGAGCCTGGTGAGCTGCAGTTCATGGGGTCACAAAGAATCAGACACAAAGGTACATGACCCAAGATCTATTAGAGATTAGGGCTCCTGTCTCCTATTCTGTTAGGGAAAGAGACATGTCAGGAGGCCAAAGGTAGACAGCTGTGAGGGAGGAGACATCTGTGCATTTTGGAGATAGAGAGGTAGGAACAGGTGGGCAAGAAGTTGAAGTGTAGGAGACTGAAGGAAGATGGGTAAGATCTAGTGAGAAAATAGGGTTAAAAGCACAGATTAAAATGTTAGCAAGCAGAAAAGTGATGGGTTTCTCTTCCTCTTACACAAAAGAAAGAATAAGGGAGTGGTTTATAGACTATGAGTATAAGGATCAATGGAGCCTGCAGGCAAAACCCAGGATTAGGGTGACAAATCTCAGGGCAAAGGGGCGGGGGAAGCATGGGCTCACACTGAGGGGATAGGGGAAGAGCAGGGTGCTCAGGCAGCCGGATTTGCAGTAGACCCTGTGCTCTGTGCTCGCCTGTCACCCCAGCCCTCCTGGTTGCCACTGTCCCTGACTTCCGTCTGATTCCTGAGGTTGCGCCCTGGGCGCTTCCCCCTTGCTCACAGCCTGCCCCACTTCAGGGAGGCCAGTTTGCTGCTCTTGCGTCGTCAGACTTTGGTGATCACTGCCTGGACTGTTGTCCTGCCTTTGTGATCCCTCAGTTGCCTGCCTTGGCTCACCTGCTTCCAGAATGACTCCTGATGAATTTTTATTATACCTTCTGTTGATGCGCCTCATTTTTAAAGTCTTTATTGAATTTGTTACAGTGTTATTTCTGTTTTATATTTTAGTTTTTTTTGGTGACAAGACATGTGGCATCTTAGTCCCTGTTCGGGGGTCAAACCCACATCTCCTACATTGGAAGGGGAAGTTTTAACCAATGGACCCCCAGGGAAGTGCCCCAGTGAGCTCTTGTTAATAACAGTAGTTGTCCCGTCTGTACTCATGATAGTCCTCTTAGCTACATGACTACAGTCCACTGAAAAGAATCAAGCTGACTTTGATATTCGTTCTAAGAAACAAGTAGGTCGATCCAGCCTTCTTAGGTGGGGCAGTGAGGGTGCCTGAGCTCATATCCCAGCCCATCCCAACCAACTCTGAGACTTGATGCTGATTATTTATTCTCTCTTGGCCTCCCTCACCCTTCATCTGGAAGATGGGGTTAATAGTAGTTTCCACTTCATAGTGTATTTCTAAGCATTGAAACTTGTTAAGGGACTTCTCTGCCAGTCCAGTGGCTAAGACTCTGAGCTCCCAATGCAGGAGTCATGGGTTCAACCCCTAATGAGGAAACTGTGATTCCTCATGCCTCATGGCACAGCCTAAAACATATATATCTGTATTATAAATATATGTATCTATATATATATGTGTGTGTGTGTAGATACATATATCTATATGTATATAGAGAGAAAGTCAATACCTTAATTAATATAAAGTGAAAGTGTTAGTCTCTCAGTTATGTCTGCCTCTCTGTGACCCCATGGACAATAGCTGGTCAGGCTCCTCTGTCCATAGAATTCTCCAGCAAGAATACTGGAGTGGGTTTCCATTCCTTCTCCTGACCCAGGGATCAAACCTGGGTCTGCTGCATTGCAGATAGATTCTTTACTGTGAGCCACCAGGGAAGCCCAATTAAAATAAAAAAGATGATTAAAAATAATATTATTAAAAACTTGTTAATATTTTTAAAACATTAAGATAAAATATATCTAAAACTTGGAACAGTGGTAAGAATAATGTAACTGTTTATCACTGCCATTATTGTTACACACAAGTAACCCAATACAGGGTCAAGAGTGATAATGCTTTTATTATTTCTGCATTGTGAAAATCTGTGTCACTGCTTTGCTTTATTCTCCTAGCACATAATTACTGGTCGATCATATTGTTATCTTGGTTGTAGTGGCATTTCATTAAGGTCACATATAAAAAGGTATCTTCCGAGTTTGATGGAAATGAGATTGCTATGTTAGTTGCACTGCAGTTTCATTTTCTTGCCATGGGAAATATTACGACCAAAGAAGTGCTTTTATCTCAAGTTACAAAAGAAAGTTTTATTGAAGCCAGGATAAGTCGGAAATCTTGTCACATTGCCATCAGAATGAAAAGTCTTCACTCACACGTCCTGCTGCTTGTTTATATAAAGAAATCTCAGCGTCAGGTCCCTATGAGCAGAGACTGTGGCATCTGAGAAGAGCTCTTTGGAGGCTCAGAGGACCTTTGAGAGAAGGGCAGTCTCCTTTAGTAAGATGGGAGGCTGAGTTTCTGCTTTTTGCTCTCAGCAAAGACTTTGCTTAAAAGCAAAGAAAGAAAGATGAAAGTGGCAAAGGGAGGATGCTGTGGAATAGACCCAGGCAAGCTGAGATAATCCAACTCAGGATGCATAATTAGGATATTTACTCTGACAGAGACATGGTCTCAGCAGTGTCTTCTATCTTGCCACTTCCCTGTTGCTATCAAGCTTGAAGCCTTTAAAATACCAACGGTTTGCATCACATGGGTGGAAATCTAGATTTAGGGAAAGTGAACCCGCCCAGGGAGGCCAGGGAGCTTTGTGCTGTAGCCACCTTGGAGCTGTAGAGAAGGGAAGAGGCAAGGTTCCCTGTCCTAACTGATCCTGCCTCCTGACTTGAGCACCCTCTTCCAACAGACTGACTGGACATTGAATTTTTATTCTTTTGTAATCATTCAACTTAAAAAACCTAACAGAATACATTACTTTTGCCTTTTTGGTACTTTATATAAATGGAATAATTCAATGCATATTCTAGTACCTGACTTTTCCCCTCAACATTGCTTTGGTGAGATTCATCCACAAGGCTGTGTGTGGTTTAAGATCATCGTTCTAAGTAGAGAATACCATCATGTGAATACTACTGATGGGCATTTAATAGTTTCCATTTGGGCTTTTTGATTAACGTTGCTATAGATGTTTTAATACATGCCTTTTTAAAAAACTATTGATTTGGCTGCTCCAGGTCTTCGTTTCAGCACATGGGGTCTCCCATCTTCTTGTGGCACGTGGGATCTTTGGAACATAGTATCAGATGCTCAGGCTTCAGTTGTGTCTGACCCCCTGGACTGTGGCCTGCCAGGCTCCTCTGTCCAGAGAATTCTCCAGGTAAGAATACTGGAGTGGGTTGCCATTCCTCCTCTAGGGGATCTTTCTGGGGATTGAATCCACATCTGCGGCTCCTGCTTTGGCGGACGAATTCTTTACTACAGAGCCACTGGGGAAGCCCTTAGTTGTAGCATGTGGAATATTTTAGTTGTGGTGTAAGAACTCTTAGTTGCAGCCTAAGAACTCTTAGCTGTGGCATGTGTATAGGAATTAGTTCCCTGATCAGGGATCGAACCCTGGGCCCCGTGCAGTGGGAGTGCAGAGTCTTAGCCACTGGACTGCTAGGGAAGTTCCTAGTACATGTCTTTTGGTGAACATAGGTGCACATTTGGGGGGGAATATGTGTGTGTTCACTGGGGACACACACACATACACACCCACTCCCTTCACAGCGAGGAATGGCATCACTGGGTCATGCAATAAGCGTATGTTCACCTTCAGCTGATGCTGGCAGTTTCACAAATGGGTCGCATGGGAGTTCCGTTTTCTTTCCATTCCACTGCTGTCTCCCTAGATTCTTCAGCCGGGCGGACACACTGCACATGGAGTAAGCACATATAGACCGGAACAACCAATCCTACTTTCAGTAGGAAGCTTTATATTCTTTTTAAAATGGAAGCTAACACTGTGGCTGCTCACCTCAGCTGCTGTCTGTCTGATGAGATTTATCCTTGGAGACATATCAAATCCATAAGTACAGAAACATGGGTCAGATCTTTGGGTCTGATTTTCTCTTGACCATTGAGAATCCTTTTGAGAGTATATTCTTGATGATTACCATCAAAAGACAGTCTCCTTGACCTGTTTATAACAGGAAGGGTGGAAGGACTTGGAATGCCTTTTCCTGAGTTCTGATAAAACATTGGAGTTGGAAAATGAAGCCACTTTTTGGAGTTGGCAATCACTTTTTTCTTTTTTTGAGGAGGAGGAGAGCTGTGAAGAGCCTATTTAAGAAGCTTGCCATGTTGATACCAGAAATGTCTTTCATTCTCTGCAAAATATTCATTCTAATCCCATTGTCCAATTGGATGAGAGTTGTTCACAATTTTAGAAGTCTCTGGATAGCTTCCACGGTGGATGTTTGTTTGCATGTTTTTATAAGCAGAGTATTTTCTTGTGGAATGTTTGACAAACATTTGAAATAAAGTGGTTGAAGCTGTGGATACAGATGGCTAAGATCATCATACAGATCAACCAACAAGTAATATTTAAATGTTTGAATTGGATGTAAATAAGTGCTTTAACTCTTCTTCCCCCTCTTTGAGTATTTCACTTCTATCTTCTAATGATTAAAAATGTTTTTATTTGATTTGGGGCAAAAGACTTTTAAAAAAATATAACTTTCATATGTCATAATAACTTCTCTACTTTTAAGGGAACTACTAAAATTTCTGTTTTCCATGCTGCCTTTTATTCATAAGTTCTAGAAAGAAAAGATGACAGAAGCCAGTGAGTAGGAGTTGTCCTATGGGTAAGGGATTTCAAATGCCACTTTGCATAATTAGCCTTCTTAAGAGTCTTAGAAAGTGACAGTGCTATGAAACCACTGGACTTAATAGATGCTTATTGGACAGTCGAGTCACCTGACCATCTTATGCCTCCCTGGTCAGAAGAGCAAGTTAATCATGTATGCAACTGTTTTATAGCTAAATTTCTAGAAATGAAATACTAGGTCAAAGAGTAACTGTGTTTAAAAATGTTTAGAACTGTCGCCAGATTGTGGTCCAGAAGGGTTGCATCACTATTCACGGTCCACAGTATACCAGAGTATCTCTTTCTCTCATCACCTCTTTAAAAACCCGTCACAAAAATAAGTTGCTCTCGGCTTCTTTATAGAGCCTTCCTTTCACCAATACCACTTTGTATTTCCTTGGCATCTATCTTCTTCTCAATGGTTCATATTTTGTATATTTTTACAGCTTACTTATTTGTTGTGGGTTTTGGAATGCATAGAGTTTTCTCTATTTGATTCTATTCCGTTTAGTTTTTTAGTTCAGTCGTTCAGTCATGTCTGACTGCTACCCCATGGACTGCAGCATGCCAGGCTTCACTGTCCTTCACTATCTCCTAGAGTTTGCTCAAACTCATGTCCATTGAGTCGGTGATACCATCCAACCATCTCATCCTCTGTAGCCCCCTTCTCCTCCTGCCTCCAATCTTTCCCAGCATCAGGGTCTTTTCCAGTGAGTCAGCTCTTCGCATCAGGTAGCCAAAGTATTGGACCTTCAGCTTCAGCATCACTCTTTCCAATGAATATTCAGGACTGATTTCCTTTAGGACTGACTGGTTTGATCTCCTTGCTGTCTAAGGGATTCTTGAGAGTTTTCCATCATCACAGTTCAAAAGCATCTATTCTTCAGCCTTCAGCTTTCTTTATTATTCAGCTCTCACATGTGTACATGACTACTGGATGTGTTTAAATCCTTGCTGTGCCACTTACTGTCTGTGTGATTATCTGGCATATCTGGCAGGCAACCCATGTCGTCTGTAAATGCAGTAATAGTTGTACTTACTGTGTAGATCAAATGACTTAACGTATACAAAGTACTTCTAATAGAATCTGGCTCAGGGCCATTATTATTAGTTTATTAGTCCGTTGCTTCCTTTTCTTCAGTGCACTTAACTGTTCTGTTGATAAGAAGATTAAAATTCTGCTCTGAGTTCCTTCTGTAAAACTAGCTGAAATTTGGATGCACAGGAAGGCAGTTTACTTGAAATGACTATTTTCTGCCTGAAAAAACAGGCAAGATGGTGCCAAAAGAAAGTGGAAGATGGGATATATGTATACATGTGGCTGATTGACTTTGCTGTACAGCAGAAACTAACACAACATTGTAAAGCAGTTATACTTCAATAAGAAATAAATTTTAATGGCTGTGATGAAGACCTTCTTCTATAGATGAAAAATGTTGACATTTAAGGCATAAGTGTAGACCATTAATGGAGTCCACTGGTACTTTTTCCAATAGAAATAAAAACAAAATTGGATTTTCAAAAAAAAAGAAAGAAAAATTGCAAACAAGGGTTGCAAATGTTGCCTTGTCTATTTAAAAATATCACCTGCATGAGCCTCTGTTTAACTATTTGCTGAACACTGTGGCTAGCATGAAGTATCTTCTGTCTTCCTCCTCATGGCTCATCTGGCAAGCCTTCAGCAAGGAAATATAAGCCCTGCAAATCTCTATGATGCCAAGACATAGGACAATCTTCCTTTGCAGGCTTCCCTGGCCAGTTTCACCTCTCTTGTGTGGTGTGCACAAAAAAAGCCAAAAAATATGTGATTTTTTTCTTATCAGTCTCTACTTAAACTTGACTTTCCAGCCTCTAAATTCATAGAATTCCTTTAACTCTGTGATGGGATGAAAATTGTATGCATGTTCTTAGATTTTTCCCTCCACAACCGGTAAATTAAAGATTCTGTTTTGACAAGCTCAGTGACTCTCCCCAGTCCTCTGAGTAGGGTTTAGTCCTACTAGACTAGTTCTCTGGGGGCTTTTGTAATGTGGAATCAGGAGGAAGGTAAAAATGGAGAAGAATTTGGGCTTAGGCAATTTTGGAGGGATGCTATGAGCTTAAGAGATTGATCCTTGACATGATTCATCATCATTGCAAGTAAATTACTTGAGTTATTTTAAATGTATTTTGTTAGTGGCTGAACTGTGATCCTTCGTTCTTATCAAAATATTTTTTCAATGAATAAAACACATTCCAATAAAAATTATGGTAAGCATGTGCAAGGTTTTAATTACTGCAGTAATGAGGAAACTGGAAGGATAACAAAGCTGATTCAGGAAGACGTGAAAAACTAGCATGTATCAGTATACAGCCAGTGAAGGAAGAACAAAAAAGAACACTGCAATGAAGAAGAAACAGCAATGAAACTGCTAAGTTTTATATACAAGTGGTTCATTTCCTATAGCGCAATAAAACCATAACCTTTGGGGTTATCTTGTCTGTTGAACAAAAAGCAATTGTAGTTTATAAGTTTTCTACAAATTAACATCTGTCTTTGTGTAGTTGTAAAATGCCTGGGCTCTTATCAGTGGTAAATAGTAAGCCAAACAAAACTTTATCTCCAAGCCTAGGGCCCAGCATACCTTGGGCGGGCTTGTTAGACAAATGTCTCAGTTATCTTTTCACTTTTCTTCCAAGTTTTGGATACTTTTTCTTAATAGTCCTTTGTGTGGTCATAAACAGTCTTCTAAGATTATTTTTGATTGCAAAAAGGCTAGTCTCACGAGGTTTTGTGTTTTTTGCCTGCATCCTTTTAAAGGAGCAGCATGTATAACACACACCACCGTTCTTGTTGTGTAGCCAACAAATCAAGAACTGTAAGAAGCCAAGCAATACAGAAGCCAGAGAATTAGCTTCATCCTGGGAGGTTTGTAAAGAATCTAGGATTGCATCTCAATAACCTGTTATTCCAAGGGTCATCTCACTAAATGTCTGTTTGTTTTAATCATTCTTATATGCTGATACCTTGGACAGTAAGGAAATCAAACCCTTCAGTCCTAAAGGAAATCAACCCTGAATATCATTGAAAGGATTGATGCTGAAGCTCCAGTACTTTGGCCACCTGATGCAAAGAGCTGACTCACTGGAAAAGACCATGTTGCCAGGAAAGATTGAGGGCAGCAGGAGAAGAGGGTGACAGAGGATGAGATGGTGGATGGCATCACCGACTCAATGGACCTGAGTCTGAGAAAACTCTGGGAGATGGTGAGGGACAGAGGGGCCTGGTGTGCTGTACTCCATGGGATCGCAGAGTCAGACATGACTTAGCGACTGAACAACAACACAGTATGCTTATTTATTCCAAAGCAAGAAAAAAAATTAAGGTATTCATTTCCACTGGATTTCATCCACAGCACCTACAACTGTATATGAATTTGCCTTTTCTTGAGACACTGCAAATTGCTAAAGTTCCTTGGCTGCCAGGAAGTGATTCTCCTTACTGCCTGTAAGGCTAAACACATACCATTTTCTCAGCTTGGCTTTATTGGCCTTAGGTCCACTTGCAACATTCAAGTTTTGTTGCTTGTCCTACCAGGTGATGAGATTTAACTCAGATATGTTACTCCATGTATGACCTAAGTTTACTAATCAATTTGTTCAAATATATCTGTGTTAAAAAACAAAACAAAACAGATCTTTAATAATCTATGCAAATAGCATATCTTGCCAGAGAGTAACAGCATTGGTACCAAGATGAAGAAGTGGGTTGTTGGCATTTTCTCCATATAGTATGTGTCAAAAATGATTTGGCTCTTAAAAATACTTTGCCAATAATACTTTTTTTTTCTGAATTTATGGTGTTATTTTGAAAAAAAAAAGGCATCAAAAAGAGCTATCATAAAAGAGCTGATACTTTATTCAAACAGCAGCCTACATGCCAAACAACAACGGCTTTGCTTCCCTTCACTTCTCCTTACCAGAATGATAATCCACTATTTAACAATAAATGTGTCAAAAATCACATAATTGTAAGGAACTTTAATTCTTTCAGCCCCCTGTTCTTTGTTTTTTAAAATCAGGGCCATACAGAATCAGCACAAAGCACAGAATATATTCTGGGGAGAAGCAAAATCTCTATTATCTGAACAGATTGCACAAAGCTAAAGAATAAATTTGATTAAGAGCAGGCAGAATGTTCTAAGACTAATTTGTCATTTATCATATTCTAATTTTGCATTAATATAATATCTGACAATAAAGAATTTATGACCATTTTTAAAGTGAAAATTGAACCAATTTTGTCAACATTTTAAACAGATTTCTTTTTTTCAGCCTTAAATTTGCAGATTTTATCAACAAAGGCATAATTTCCTTCCTTTGAGCCCTCTGTATCTTGTTCCCATGTAGGTCTTGGCTTTTGCCAGCTTTTTTTCATATTCTAGCACAAACAGATAATTTACTATAATATAGAAATACTTTCCTTTTTCATTTGTAAAACAAAACACGCCCCATTGTCTTGTATATGTGTGTGCTAAGTTGCTTCAGTCATGTCCAACTCTGCAATGCTATGGACTGTAGCCCACCAGGCTCCTCTGTCCATGGGGTTCTCCAGGCAAGAAGACTGGAGTGGATTGCCATTTCCTCCTCCAGGGGATCTTCCCGACCCCCAGGGATCAACCTTCTGTCTCTTGCATCTCCTGTATTGTCAGGTGGGTTCTTTACCACTGGCTCCACCTGGGAAGCTCAACTGGTATAGATGTAAACCTATTTCTTAGGTACTATTGTTCTCAGTGTAGTCTCAACCACTCGTCTTATTCATAGCTTTTAACTAAATGATGGTTTAGTGAGGCCCTCGGATCGGCCCCGCCAGGGTCGGCCCACAGCCACGGCGGAGCGCTGAGAAGATGATCAAACTTGACTATCTAGTGGAAGTAAAAGTCTAAAGGGCTTCCCTTGTAGCTCAGTTGGTAAAGAATTTGCCTGCAGTGCAGGAAACCCGGGTTCGATCCATGGGTTGGGAAGATCCCCTGGAGAAGGAAATGGCAACCCACTCCAGTATCCTTGCCTGGAAAATCTCATGGACAAGAGGAACCTGGTGGATTGCAGTCCATGGGGTTGCAAAGAGTTGGGCATGACTGAGCGACTAACATACACACACACACACACACAACTCATTTTTATTTCATAGCGAAAACTGGGACATAATATTTAAGAACTAACCCTCTGTTATAGAGAAGCATCCTAGTACACTAGCAAAGTTGATGAACATACAATGCAATGCACTGAGGCATACACATCTGCTTTACATGTATATGTGCCAGGAGCTTACAGCTTCAGTTCTACAATTTGGTGAGATGCAGATAGAGACACAGATATAGTCAAACCACCAACCACCTCTTGTTTAGAGTTTAAAAAAGAAAAAAGAAGCCCTGAAAGTCAGCAGACCTTGAGGATGGATAATTACTCTCCCCCCGCTTTTTTTTTTTTTTAAAAAAAAAGCTTTTCTCATAGCATATAAATAGCCATAGGCCATTACTTAATCAGACATTCAGATACAAACAAGCGATAACACAGCCAAAGTCCATACCCAAGTTTTTGGTCTCTACCTGGTGGACAGGTGTCCAGCCAAGTCGCCCACGTTCTCACTTTGGAAAGGAGATCATTGTCAAACAAGATCTTTAAGACACTCACTCTGAATGATGAACAGAATCACTAGACTTTAACATTATTATTTTTTTTGCAGATCTCAGAAATGATTTTTCTTCTATTAACCAGTAGGTTTTTTGAGTAACTAATCATATTGCCCTTTTCTCAGTAATGACTAGAACTGAAGCCAAGTTTGTAGACCAAACAAAGCCAGGAAAGACAGACGATAAGAATCATGTTTTAAATTAGTCTCATTGGGTTCTTATAAATGGAAAAGGGAGGGAAAAGAGATAGTGTCAGGATGATGTGACTTGAGAGACCCTACTGGTCCTTGGAGCTTCCCAGGGGGCACTATGGTAAAGAACCCACCTGCCAGTGCAGGAGACACAAGAGACAGGTTAGATCCCTGGGTCAGGAAGATTCCTTGGAGTAGGAAATGGCAACCTGCTCCAGTTTTCTTGCCTGGAAAATTCCATGGACAGAGGAGCCTGGCTAGCTGATGGGGTCACAAAGAGTCAGACACTACTGAGCACACTCACATCATTTTTCACTCGTTTTACCTTCTTCCTCTTTTCTTTCTTGCTGTCTTCTAATTTATCTTGTCATAGTGTCTATAACTGCATGGCACATTTACTCCTTTGTGAAATAATCAGGAGATATATATATATATATTATATAAAATTATCATACTAGATGCATTTCCGTATTTCTGTTTGTGAATCACCTGTAGTTTTGAGGATTGAAAGTGCTTTGGAATGAACAAGGAAAACTTGTTCTAGCTTTAAATCTGTACTTTCAAAAAACTCTTGTGAGGATGGATAACGATATTATTTTGTTTCTTGGTGGTTTTTGTTTTTTTGTTCTGTTTTTGCTTCCCCAGAACTTGACTCCCTAAGCAGTGAGCTAACAGGACTCACTACTGCTGCTGACTGGACACATTTATTTACAGCAAATCTTGATAAAACAATATGCAGTGAAGAGTATATGTATAGCTCCCTGATTGGCCCTTTTCATAATACTGATTGTTCCCTTTGTTGCATTGTGCTATGAATCAAGCGCTAAGAAGTGGGTGGAAAGCATCTCCTTAGTTTCAGAAGCATCAATTCAGAGTCTCAAGGCCCCAGTTTGTGGGCCTTCCACAATTACAAATCTCGTGTGGAATTTGGGTATTTGACTAGTATTTGTTAAAAATCAAGATGGAAATCCCTGCTGAGTCCCAAATTTATTTTGAAATGAGACCAAATTCCATGAATCTAGCCAGGTCTCCTTGTTCTGCGATGAATTGCTATTGGGTCCAGGCCATGACCCAGTGGTCCACAAGCAACCTTGTGATTTTAAGCACCAGATGTTGTGCTGAATGAGCCAAAGTCGCAGGGTCCAGCAAAAAGACACTGAGTTAGCTTATCTCATCTGGATTCATCTCTTGGTCTAAGAGGGACTCAGTAGGTCCAAGAGGAGTGAGGTTTCAGTGAGAGGCCAAACTAGTTCATCTTTGCTAGTTTATTACATAAATCATCACAGCTTCTCATTTACCTTCAGTGATCTTGGCCTTGGCTTTGTGTTGTCAAACCTCATGGATTCTTTTCCATACCCTTAAAATCTATGGAACCTCTTCACTCACACTCACCTGAATTCTCACAGCTGAGTGCTATAAACCCATCCAACCCCTGCAAGAGGCCCTTCTTCAAAGACAAGGATTTCAGGACTTTCTTTTCCTGCTTTCTCTCCTCTAGGCAGTTCTTTTCCACCTCTAGTTCCCTCACCTATATTCGAAGCCCACTCCTGAAGGGATTTTAAAAGTCTTTAGCTCTCTGGGGGCAGTATGTGATTTGGAGGATATGTTGAATACATCTCTCATCATCCAAAGCCCAATTTGGTACTGCTGCTGCTGCTGCTGCTGCTAAGTCGCTTCAGTCGTGTCCGACTTTGTGCGATCCCATAGACAGCAGCCCACCAGGCTCCCCTGTCCCTGGGATTCTCCAGGCAAGAACACTGGAGTGGGTTGCCATTTTGTTCTCCAATGCATGAAAGTGAAAAGTGAAAGTGAAGTCACTCAGTTGTGTCTGACTCTTCGCAACCCCATGGACTGCAGCCTACCAGGCTCCTCCGTCCATGGGATTTTCCAGGCAAGAGTACTGGAGTGGGTTGCCATTGCCTTCTCCAAATCTGGTACTAACTGAGTCTTTTTAGTTTTCCAGCCAGTTTTTATTTATTGGTTCAATTATTAATAGCAGTAACATTCATTAAATTTTTAGTGTGCCAACTACTATTATAGGTATTTTTGCATCAAGTCATTAATGTTTGTAATAGTTCTAGAAGTTAAATTCCAAGGTCTTCCCAAAGTACAGATGAGGAAACTGAGGCAGAGAGAATCCAAATAAATTACCCGGAGTCACTCAGGAGTTAACTAAGAAGTTGTGCTACTTTGGTTTTGAAGGTCTGCACATGAACCTCATTCTATGCGCAAAACTAAGATTACGATACTGTTCTCTATACGTGTCCTCCAGGTCATTCCATCTCTCCACGGTCTATTGCATTCTTATTGTTTAAGTAGTATTTGCACCTCTGAATTTGAAAAGATAATACATATTGCAGCTCTAACTTTGCAGATATTTTCAAAGAGGAGACTAGAAGAGCAATGAGGAAGGCAATGATGGTGTTTACTTCCTGGCATTTGTTTTACATTTTGTTTCTGTGGGAGAATGTTGCCTATGTATCTGTGGACATAATTCTAGTCTTTCAAAGACTGATGGTAGGGAGTGGTGTTTGGAAGGTGTTGTGTATTTGGAAGGGCACCAGAATCTATCTGTGTAGCACAATCCCTAAGTTTGTGCCAGCTAAGCTCTGCAAGGGCTTTAATTTAGAATTTTCTCAGCCACTTGTGCATGCAAAGTATGTCATATGTGTTTCAAAATAATCATTGAAAAGGAAGCACAGACAGTAGGTCAGCTGTAAAAATTGTGTGCTATCTAACAACGGCGCCAGGTTACCACTGGTCTTTACCCCTGGGGGGAATCAGTAACAAAGTGCCTTGGAAAGTTCTGTGTTCTTTGGAAGTGGAAGCTGGGTGGGGCTGAAAGGGGAAAGAAGATTCAGGGTCCGGAGAATAATTTGAGTAGGGTGAGTCAGTTACTCATCAGACTCTGAACTGAATTTGAAGGGCTTTGGCTGGCAGGATCCTAAGTTGGGGATAAAGCCGGCTTAGGCGGCAGACCATGGCATTTGAAGATGATGAGGGTGCAAGTTTTTAGAAATCTTCAGTGTAGGAGAAAAGAGCAGCAATGGGCACGTCATTTCTAAGGCGCTTCTTTGGCTGTCATCTCTCAAGGGTGTGTATCATCTAGCCCTGCCCTCTGTCCAAGGTATTATGTCACTTGCTCCACATTCAGTGTCCCAGTTGATCTTTCTTCTGGTTTCTCATTTCTGTTATAAGAATTCACACCTGATCTATCCTTTTTCTGGAACATTCTCCCTCTATGTCTGCACATGGGCTTCTTATCATCTAAGTTTCAGCTTAAGTGCCACACCCTTGAAGTGTTTTTTCCTGATCATGGGTGCTTCAGTCGTGTCTAACTCTTTGTAACCCTATGAACTGCAGCCCGCCAGGCTCCTCTGTCCATGGGATTCTCCAAGCAATACTGGAGTGGGCTGCTATGCCCTCATCCAGGGGATCTTCCCGACCCAGGGATCAAACCCACCCTCTCTGCCAGCATTGGCAGGCAGCTTCTTTACCACTAGCACCACCTGGGAAGTCCTTTTCCTGATATCCCTATCTAAAATACACTCTTCCTCTCAGTTCAGTTCAGTCACTCAGTTGTGTCTGACTCTGCAACCCCATGGTACAGAACACCAGGCTTCCCTGTCCACCACCAACTCCCAGAGCCTACTCAAACTCATGTCCATCCTGTCGGTAATGCCATCCAACCATCTCATCCTCTACTACTGCCTTCAATCTTTCCCAGCATCAGGGTCTTTTCCAATGACTCGGTTCTTTGAATCAGCCGGCCAAAGTATTGGAGTTTCAGCTTCAGCATCAGTCCTTCCAATGAATATTCAGGACTGATTTCCTTTAGGATTGACTGGTTTGATCTCCTTGCAGTTCAAGGGACTCTCAAGAGTCTTCTCCAATACCACAGTTCAAAAGCATCAGTTCTTTGGCTCTCAGCTTTCTTTATAGTCCAACTCTCACATCCATACATGACTACTGGAAAAACCACAGCCTTGACTAGATGGACCTTAGTCGGCAAAGTAATGTCTCTGCTTTTTAATATGCTGTTTAGGTTGGTCACAGCTTTTCTTCCAAGGAGCAAGTGTCTTTTAATTTCATGGCTGTAGTCACCATCTGCAGTGATTTTGGAGCCCAAGATAATAAAGTCTGTCACTGTTTCCACTGTTTTCCTATCTATTTGCCATGAAGTGATGGGACCAGATGCCATAATCTTAGTTTTCTGAATGTTGAGTTTTTAGCCAACTTTGTCTCTCTCCTCTTTCACTTTCATCAAGAGGCTCTTTAGTTCTTCTTCACTTTCTGTCATAAGGGTGGTGTCATCTGCATATCTGAAGTTACTGATATTTCTCCCAGCAATCTTGATTCCGGCTTGTGCTTCATCCAGTCCAGCATTTTGCATGATGTACTCTGCATAGAAGCTAAATAAGCAGGGTGACAATATACAGCCTTGATGTACTCCTTTTCCTATTTAGAACCAGTCTGTTGTTCCATGTCCAGTTCTAACTGTTGCTTCTTGACCTACATACAGATCTCTCAGGAGGCAGGTCAGGTGGTCTGGTATTCCCGTCTCTTTCAGAATTTTCTGTCTATTCCAGCAGTCTTCTTGTCATGTCTTTGCTTGTGCATATGGCAACCTCTGATCTGTTTGATTGTCTCATTTATAGTGACTTTTCATCTTCAGATTCTAAACTCCACAAGGCCAAAGACCCTGTCAGTATTGACCTAATCTTTACTTCTCTTTTAAAAATTAATTCAAGATGTATGAATGTATGGACTTAATCATGAAATGTGAAACTATAACATTATTAAGAAAAAAAATAGGAGAAAACCTTTGGATCCAGGCCTAAGAGAGAATTCAGCAAGAGAAAGATGAGTATAAGGACTTCTTTGATGATTGAGAAGGCATGTGCAGACCCTCATAGACTCCTGATCACCATCGAGGCCATGAATACTGTAGCAAAAGAAGGAATATCCTGCACTGAAGCTGGACTGATTCCAGAACTAATGCTGGAAGTTGTATTATATAAATTATTGATATCAATGCCTTTATCATTTGGCCAATTCTCTTTCTCTTGTAAAAACAAAAAACTGTCTAAGGGGAGAATGATGCCCTGGCTATGTATCAAGTTAATAATACTTCTATGGGATGGCTATGGGAGACTTAATCTATCTGTTTTTAGCCATCTGTGAATGCTCATAAAATCCATATGATCTAGTGTATGTACTACAACATCCTTTAAAGATTGTGGTTGGTGTTTGTCACTGTCCTTTAAATTGACATTAGCAGGAAAGTTGAAAAAGGAAAATGACAGGAATATTTTGGTATATTTGGTAGCTGTGGGGGATTTTCCATCTTCCTTTCAAATGGCTTACGGTCATTTAGGACTATGGGGAAGGTACTGTGCTGATGGTTATGTGGTTTATATCTCCAAATTTTATCCCCACAAGTTAGGTCTCCAGTTGGCAGTGGAACTCAGACACTAGTCCCAGTTGTCAGTTCTGACTGTGGTTATTAGGAAGGTCAAGGCTATGGGATGTCTTTTGCTTTTATGGCCATCTTTTTAATTTTTTTATAATTTTCTTCTACATTTTTGAGCATATAAAATCTGAGGAGAGCTTCTCGGTAATTCTAGACATTCAGATTTGGATAATCTCTTACTGATCCATACTTGCTCTCGGGCTATGCTGGGTCAAAGTGGGGATGGGTGAGTGGGTTGTTGATGCCACTTCAAGGGAAACTCGAAGAAGTAAACACCATCTGTAATGCAGATGATACCACTCTAATGGCAGAAAGCAAAGAGGAATTAAAAAGCCTCTTGCTGAGAGTGAAAAATCTAGCTTACAACTCAACATTCAAAAAACTAAGATCATGGCATCCAGTCCCATCATCTCATGGCAAATAGATGGGGTGGGGGGAGTGACAGATTTTATTTTCTGGGGTTTGAAAATCACTGCAGACAGTGACTGCAGCCTTGAAATTAAATGAAACTTACTCTTTGGAAGAAAAACTAGAACAAACCTAGAGAGCATATTCAAAAGCAGAGACATCACTTTGGAAACAAAGATCCATATAGTCAAAGCTATAGTTTTTCCAGTGGTCATTTATGGATATGAGAGTTGGACCATAATAGAAGGCTGAGTGTGAAAGAGTTCATGCTTTTGAACTGTGGTGTTGGAGAGAAGACTCTTGAGAGTCCCTTGGACTGCACAGAGATCCAACCAGTTAATCCTAAAGGAAATCAACCCTGAATATTCATTGGAAGGACTGATGCTGAGGCTAAAGCTCCAATACTTTGGCCACCTGATGCAAAGGGATGACTCATTGGAAAAGGCCCTGATGCTGGGAAAGATTGAAGGCAAAGGGCAAAGGGGGCAACAGAGGATGAGATGGTTGAATGGTGTCAATGACTCAATAGACGTGAGTCTGAGCAAACTCCAGGAGATAGTGAAGGACAGGGAAGCCTGGCATGCTGTGGGTTCATGAAGAGTCACACACGACTTAGCAATGAACAACATCAGCAGTGTGCTGTAGCTTGGTTCCTGTTGTAGCACATGTCAGAACACCCTTCCTTTTAGAGGCTGAATACTATTCCATTGTACGTACTTCCTGTTGTGTTGTGTTCGCTCAGTCATGTCCGACTCCTTGCGACCCCATGGACTGCAAACCGCCGGGCTCCTCTGTCCATGGAATTCTCCAGGCAAGAATACTGGAGTGGGTTGCCATTTCCTTCTCCTTGTATTTACTATGTTTTGTTTATTTGTTTATCTCTCTGACAGTGTAGGAAGTTACTTTAAAAAATAAATCTCAGTGTTGGAAATTACCCGTCTTTCTCTTTCTTCTGCCAAAAAGAGCTTGGAAAAACAGTAAAAATTATTTGCTTCTAAGTTCTGCTTCCTTGTCACTTTGCTCTAGTGAGTGAGTAGCTGACATATTCTACAAAGTGAGGGCAGAGATGGGATTAGAGTCATGGCTTTCCCTAGCCAGTGGAATTAAATAAGACTTAACTGAAAATGAGAGGAACTAGAGTTTTGACCTGTAATGAACATCATGTCTCTCGTTGCAAATAGGAATGAAGAAAACAAAACAATACTTATTGTGACTCTGGGTCATGCCAGGCATTATGCTTGAGGTTTATCCCACATTCTAATTTATTCCTTCCTAGAGCAATTCTATAAGTCAGACTTTAGACAAAACAGCAATAATGAAAAGGCCTTGGACTAATATACAAGTACCTTGAACTCTAAACAAGTGCTATGCAATAAAAAAACATATTGTGAGTCACAGTTTCAAATGACATATGTAATTCTCAGTTTCCTAGCAGCCAAGGTAAAAAATAAAGAGAAATAATGAAAAGAAGTGAAATTCATTTAAATCACTTACTTAGCCTGAGATTTCTAGAATTTTATTATTTCAATATGTAATCAATGTAAATTGTTAATGTGACAATTTACATTCTTTTTTTGGTTGCCATCGCTTTGGAATCCAGGGTGTAGTTTACATTTATAGCACATTTCAAGTCTGACTTGCCGTGTTTTAAGTGCTGTGTGGCCACGTGTGCTGGTGGCTGGGCATGTCCAGTGCTCCTCTGGCCATGCTGTTCTTTCCACCTCACCCCAGTGAGTGTGTGCTCAGCGTCTCCCTTTATACTTCATGTATCTCTAGTTCCTTTATGGGCATACTAGTCATAACTTCCACTTACTTTCATAGAAGAATGGCTGGCTTATTACTTAGAGGGAATATTTCCTTTTATTCACCTTAATTTTGCATTTTCCCCAGGTCTATTTTTCTACCTTTGGAGAACCAGGAAATGAATGAATAGACAAATTGGGTAGATTTATACTTCTCAATAATTACAGTAATAATAGGTAATTATTATGTGATTGCTGTTGCTAGGGGAGCATTTTAGATGGTTGGGGAGAATAGCTTTTGGTTACTTGGCTAAAAGGACAGGCATTAACAAGAGAATTAGAGAGGAAAGTCAGAAAAATGTTGCTATTAAATTATAAAGTTGTGATGAAGAATATAAAAGGGAAAGTCTTCACCATATTTTTGAAGTTTATCTTTCTAACTATAAAAGCAATATAGAAAATACAATAGAGTGAATAAAACAAAAAATTACCCACAATCTCACTTTCTCTAATGAGCTTCTGAGAAGTTTCCAAACCAGAGGGAATTTAAAAACTAAGCTCTTATTTTGTGGGTTCCCTTGTCCTTTAGAGTGAGGAGGACACCTCACTTCAGAATAGTGTTTCCTTTGGGAAACAGAATTTGCCCAGTTTGGACACGTGTGCACGTTCGTTGTTAGTACTGCTTTGGGGCTGGGAGCTGAAGGTGGGTAAATGTGCTGACAGAAGCAGAGAAGTTGAGAAGAAGGAGCAAATGACTGTTAAGGTGATGGCTCATTTGATGTTGAATGACATGTCTCCTGAATGAATGAAATAGTCCCAAGGAAAGTAAAAGGAGGTTGAGTTGAGTATTTATGGGATATGGGTCTTCTATTGGAACCAGCCCCTAACCATCAGCTGGCCTTGAGTATCCTGGGCTGTAGCCCTGGCGCTGCATGGATAGATTCTGGTTCTCTCTGTGAGTGACTTTCTCTTGGTCCAGGACATTCTTGCCTCAGGTTTCCAGATCATTCATCCTCTTTGGGCCATTGACACCTTCAGCATTTGAAATACACATGACCTTGAACAGCACAGGAGTTGGAAGTACAGACCCCTGTGCAGCTGAAAATCCACGTACTGCTATCTCTGCCTCCCCAAAAAGGAGCTGTTCAGTGACTCACCTGTGGATAGGAAGCCGAGACCATTTGGATAGAATCAGGACTCAAAATCTAGTTTTGTTGATTCCACACATTGTGATCTCTAACTGAAAGCAAACTCCTCCTCTCCCCGACTTAGTTAATTTAAAGAACCATTCTTGGCTTCCCTTTACTCAGATGGTAAAGAATCTACCTGCAATGAGGGAAACGTGGGCTAGATTCCTGGGTTGGGAAGATCCCCTGGAGGAGGGCATGGCAACCCACTCCAGTATTCTTGCCTGGAAAATCCCCATGGACAGAGGAGCCTGGTGGGCTACAGTCCATGAGGTTGTGAAGAGCTGGACACAACTGAGTGACTAAGCACAGGACAAAATGAAAATATAAGTACTATGTTTGAAAGAAATCCATGTGTAAGTGGATTGGTGCAGTTCAAACCTGTGTTGTTCAGGGATCAACAGTATTCAACTGGCAACTCCTCCCCAAAATGAGGAAGAGAGACAGCATGAAGGGGGGGACTCGTGATACTGACGTGGTCCTTGCCTGGTACTGACATGGGCAGGGAGGGCTTGCCCGATAATGCCATGGTCCTTCTCCGATGTCTGCCCCTTAACAGAACCCATCCGTGTAGGCAGGCCAGGGTGACTTTGAAGCCTGTCATCAGACCTGTGAAGGATGTATCCTGTCACCCTGGATGTATCCTTTGTGTTCAGACAGCTATTTAAGACCAGTTCAGCACTTACAAATTCATGAATCTTGTGGAGCCCAAACAAACTCTTTAGGTGGTATATGTAATTGCAGCTTCTCTAAAGTAGTACTCATCTTTGTCACTGTACCAAAATCAGGCCAAAAGAGGACTCACATTTGATGAATGAATAATAAAATTCAGATTAGATTTACTAGAATGTGAATACCATTATTCCTGTTTTCTTTACCTCTCTATGCACAGTCCTACTCCCACAAATCATTATTAAGTGAATGAATCCATATACTCATTCAGTAAATATTTATTGCCTAGTAAAGGATGCCCTCTGTGACCTCCCTGGTGGCTCAGACAGTAAAGCGTCTACCTACAATGCGGGAGACCCAGGTTCAATCCCTGGGTTGGGAAGATCCCCTGGAGAAGGAAATGGCAACCCACTCCAGTACTCTTGGCTGGAGAATCCCATGGATGGAGGAGCGTGGTAGGCTACAGTTCATGGGGTAACAAAGAGTCAGACACGACTGAGTGACATCACTTAAAGCATGCCAGGCTCTAGGCTGAGTCTTGAGTTACACAGATGACTGAGACACTGGTTCAGTTCTTCCTTGTATAGAAACGATTCCTTCTCAGGATGTTACACTCCAGAATGGCAGGCTCATCCACACAGAACAAAAATTAAATGAAACACAGAACTTTGAAATAAGGGAATTGACAATAACAAATCCATTTACTTGCTCATTTGATAATAGATAAGTTCCCTTGATTCACAACATAAATAATACTCTGACCTTTATTAGAAAAAAGCAAACTGCAGAGTCCCTTTTTTTGTCACTAGTCACAAGAGCAAATTGATCCATGATTGCAACTGATACAAAGTCCTGTAAGATTATAATTGATATCTCCTGAGTTCTTGCCCTGAATTCCTTTCTCAGATCTGTGATATCCCAGAGAGCTAAGGAAACATACACACACACACACACACACACACACACACACACACACACACACACACACCAGTGTATTCACTGCCTTTAGAGTATTTAGAAAGCAAATTCTTATAACACACTGGGAAACTCAATACTCTGTAATGTTTTCCTATTAAAGAAACATTTTTATAAAGTACATGTACTAGTGAGGCTGAGTTTTACCGTGAAAAATGACACAAAAATATTGGAGACTAGAAGCCCCTACTCTCTACTTCCAGTATGGAAAACCTAAAATCTCTGGATAAAGAGCTTTGAAAGAAAGAGTCCTTTTCTTTAAATACAGATAGTGGAGTGGACATGAATGTGAGTAAAGTTCTCAGAAGGAAAGAAAGAGAAAAAGACGGAGGGAGGGAAAAAGGAAAGAAGGAAAGGAAATAAAAGAGGGGAAAATGAGAATACAGATACCAGAGGTTAATCAAATGCAGAATACAGTGGCTTCCTGGAGCTCTGAGCTCTGGAGTTTGAGCGTCCACAGATCAGGTCCTGAGGACGAGTTTCTGAGCTCAAAGAAGGTGGTGAAGTATGGAGAGACTCATGCATAAAGCCCCAACTTTGAAAGCGTGTCATTCTCAGTGAATGGGTGTGCTAGGAACCAAACCAACCAAGCTATAAAAAAAATATCTGCAGAGGAAAATTGTAAAGAAATGTCCCAATTTGGGCCAGGACTGGGTGGAGGAAGGCCATGTACTCTGCCAGGAGAATAACAGAACATTTTGAAGCCTGTACAAATCTAAGTTTTTATAGTAAAATATTGATGTAAAATTAAGCATTAGTAAGGGGGGAAAGAATTGCAAATACATCTATACGTATGTATATTGTACACACATGCTTATGTAAATATGACCAGATATAAATATAATAAAAATGATCTCATCAGGCTCGAATTGTTCTGTTGTTGTATCTCAAAAGTGAGGGAGATGGTTTCCCAGGGTCTCTGTAATTTCTTTCTCTGATTAGTGCACTCACAGATTTCTTTACTCATGACTTATAGCCTGACAGTTACTTTCTTGCCAAGTTAACATTTTTTATTCAGGGACTCTGGGGGTGCAGGAAGAGCTTCGACCTATTTAAGCCCAGGAGTCAAGTTGGTGAAATATCAAGCAGTTATGTGTGATCTGAGAGGTAGCTGCAGCTAAAGTAGCTGACTGTTATGTTTCTTATTAACAGACGCACTGAGCCTCTGATGCCGCTGGGTAGAGTTTTAATAAATGAACAATCTGCTAGGCATCACCCAGAATTTTTTTGCTGCATTTAAAAATGCATGTGAATTGAAGTTCCCAAACAGTCAACCTTGGTACTTTCAGATCTCTTAAGAAAACCATGCATAGAACTCATGGAATTGTTTTCTCCAGAACAAGAGTACACATGTAACCTTTATGAATATAGTGTTTCTAGAAGCTACTGTGTGGGTCAGGCTTATTCCTGCTAGTGACAGAGTGGAGGTACTAAAAGAGAACCCACTAGTTACTTATGTTTAATCAACTTGCTGAGCTGAGGATTTAGATCAAATTTGGAGAAGAAAGCAGCTCCCTTCCTGAGTTGTAAATGAGGAGAGATGCTGACAAACGTGGAGGGGGTGGTTAATCATCATATCATTCAGGATATGTTTATGTGTAAGTTTTATTTAAAATGTTATTGAGTGCAAAGAACTATGTTTTTAGATGCTGGAGATAAAGGAGCAAACAAAGCAGTCCTCTTTTATTCTAGTTGAAAAATGGACCTTTATGTATCATTCGCATGAGTGAAATCTGGAGATAAAATGTCCGAGGCTGATATAGTGTTCCACAATCATCAGGGACTCAGACTCCTATCATCTGTCTTCCATCTTGTTCCATCTTCTTGGATATCTGGCTTCTACTTGCTTGTTCAGACCACCCCAATGCAGACTAGGAAGGAGGAAGAAGAGAAGTATCCATGCCTTCCCTTTAAATTCTGTACGTTTCATGTAACACTGCCTCATGTCCCCTAGGTCAGAAGTTAACCACAAGGGAGGCTGGGACATTTAGTTTTTCTTCTAGGAGGCCAGCTTCCCAGCAAAAATTCAAGGAGAAAAAACAAATATTGGGGCAACTGGTAGTCTGACACAGTCAGCATAAAGGCAAGCAGAAATTGCCTTAGACATGATATGGTATTTGATATGGTAGTTTTAAGGACCTGATACAAATAACAGAGAAGGGATAAATGGAGAAGGGAAACTATGAGGGTAGTCACCTTAGGTTGCCAGCCACCTTAGAGTAGCCTGCATCTGTTTGGAGAGCACCAATTCATTTTTCTTTCTGTATCAGTGCCTGGCTGTAGGTCTGTGTGAGCACTGATAAAAGCCTGTTAAATAGTTTGTACCATATTTATTGAGCATGTAATATGTTTAGAGAGCTCAGTAATCTTTAAAAAATACAGCCAGAAAGGGAGGTAGATGTGGAGTTTCAGAGTGGCCCTTTCCTTGGAAGGTCCTGCTGAAGCTCAGCACCAGCCCTAGGTAAATGGTAAGATGGTCCCATACTGGTCCATCACCCATATCCCCACAGATGCAAGAGAGCTCCATTCTCCAAGAGACTCATCTCCAGTCTCTTCCACTGCCTCAGTGGCTCTACTTATGTAATAGGTCTTTCTGGTCCATCAATATGTAAACCTTCATTAAAACCTCAGAAGAAAGCATAAGCTACTTAAAGCAACCTGTATTTCTGTTCTCACTCTGTAGCTTCTGGGCAAGACTGTTCCCCCCCCCACCTTTATTTTCATGCAGATAATTTTAGAATAACAGATTCTTGTAATCTAAAGAGCCATTTAATCTAACTTCCTGAACTTGTCTTCCTTGAAGCTGTATTTCCCAAGTAATGTGCCATGGAAGTCTCAGTATTAAGAGGAGTTCTGTAAACAGTCCCAAGATCAAGAATCCCTGGGAAACAGTGCCAAATTTCCCATCTGGAGATTCCCGATATAGTTAGTTTTTACAGGCTGGTAGAATTGCATACCTTACATAAAAATGTACATGTGTGGGAATAAACTCTTTATTGATACCTGCAGAAAAGGAGAGCTCACCACTGAGGATCTAGAGCCTAACAGAAGCCTTTTATGGTGCCTTGGGTCCCTGGTGGCTCAGACGGTAAAGAATCCACCTATAGTGTAGAAGACCTGGGTTTGATTCCTGGGTTGTGAAGATCTCCTGGAGGAGGGCATGGCTACCCACTCCAGTATTCTTGTCTAGAGAATTCCATGAACAGAGGACCCTGGCAGGCTATAGTCCATGGGATTGTAAAGAGTCAAACACCACTGAGCAACTGACATTTTCACTTGGGTGTGTGTGTGAAGGTCCCTCACTTATTCACCTATCCCTTAGTCACAAAGCTGAGGAAGATGTGTCACCAGAATGCTACCAATGTTGAAACTCATTATCTGGGACTCATTATCCACTTGGTTGATTATTCAGTTTTTCTTAGTCTTCCTTCTGCCCCCCAGCTGCCTCTTCTGCATCTGGTCTTCATGGTGAGAAGTGCCTCAGTACATTTTTATTAGAAGATAAGGAAGGGAAAGAAAGTGTGTGGGATTAGATTTCGAATCAGGGGAATTCCTCATCATTCCAAATGTTAGTGATGAATGAAACTGGTAATTTACAATACAATACTAATGGATTAAAATGTTTATAAATTCTCATTCTGATTGACTCTCCAGAGAGATCTCAAAGCCTCCCTTTTACTTAGACTTGATTTGGTTTCTATGTTGTTATGTCAGGGAGTTTAACATTTCCAAAGCGGTCCATGATTTCCTTCCTCTTTTTTGGCACGTTCTGAGTGAAGTTAGGACTTTATCAGGCAAGACCAGTCAGCCCTTGGAGAGTATGTTTCATCTTATTTATTCAGGTGCTTATATTTATGTTCACTCTCCTAAACCTGGGGGGTTCTTGCTTTTGACATCTATTAGTTACTAACACTTAGATTCATAAAGCTGCACTTGTTTATCTTTAAAGACAGCTGTTTCCACTTTAGTAGTGGCATTTTGAGAAATGGATAATCTGTTACATAAGTGTAAAAATATTTTTAGTTCTCAGTAAAAGAGGTAAACTTTTTTTTTTGTTTTAATGAAATGGATTTCCTAGCTGAGACATCTATCCAAAGAAATCTATCCAAAGCCAGCCTGAAGGACACACACACACACACACACACACACACCTCTGGCAGCTCAGTGATCATTGCTAAAGGACATGGCCCCAGCATTGACTCTCAGTGTCCTGTTGAAAAAGGGGATCTGGTTGCAGGTATGTGATGGCAGCCAACTGTTGACAGTGTGCATGGGTAACGGGAAGGTGTGCTGGTTCAACTCAGCACCGGAGCTGAAAGGTTACCAAGAGATGGTGTCATCTGGCGGCCTAATCCTGTGCCATGCGGAATCCCCCTCAGGGTCATCTGCCACCTGATTGTAGTCACAGTCTTTTCTATGGTCTTTGTATAATCTGTGTTTGAAGAAAGTGTTCCATAGCTAAAATAAAAATTTAAAGTAGGAGTTCAGTTTCCTGCACATGAGGGTGGAGTCAGGGATGATGAAGAGAACATTTGTCCAAGGCTCTGGGACTTGCCAGTGGCTCAGTGCAGAAGTGGCCCAAGCCAGGCCCACAGGGAGTGGGGGGGTGGTCAGTGGTGGTCTCAGGGACTTCCCTGGCTGTCCAGTGGTTACGACTTTGCCTTCCAATGCAGGGGCTATGGAGTCAATCTCTGGTCAGGGAGCTAAAATCCCACATTCTTGGGACCAAAACAAAAAAACCAGAAGCAATACTGTGACAAATTCAATAAAGACTTTAAAAGTGGTCCACATCAAAAAATCTTAAAAATAGTGGGCCTGGACAAACTATCTAGGTTCTCTTAGACTTAAGGCATTCTTCTTCCTTTTTCCAGGCAAGTCTTGCCCGGGAATTTCACTCCCATCTCCACACCACAATTTAAATGGGATTCAGACTGACTTGTCTAAAATGCTCATATGCTGCTTAATGGCTATGAGGCTTTGGACAAATTTGAATAACTATAACCTCTCCGAGTCTCTTTTTTTTTCTCACTTAAAAATGATAAGAATAAGACTTACCTCAAATATTTGTTGAGAATTAAATACAGTTGGCCTTCCATGGCTGCAGGTTCAACCAACCACAGATTAGCAAACCTTGGCTAGAAATACTGCCCCCTCTGAAAAAAAGCCTAGAAAATTCCAAAAAGAAAAATTTGAATTTATTGCTCATCTTCAACTGTTTGTGTAGCACATATATTGTATTTATAGCTATCTACATAGCATTTACTTCATATGAAGTATCACAAGTAATCTAGAGATAATTTAAAGTATACAGAAGGTTGTGCCTAGGTTATATACAAACATGATGCCCCCTTATATATAAATTACTTGAATATTCATGGATATTGGCAGCTGCAGGGGTCCTGGAACCAATTCCCTATAGATATTAAAGGATGACTGCAGTAAATATCAGATCTAAAAAAAATTCATCACAGGCCAGGCTATCCATCAGAGGTGGCTGTTGGTGTTTGTGTTCTTGCCAAATTGTGTCCCAAGTATTCACTCATGCTGGTGGCAAGAAGGTAGAAACAAGGGTACTAGGTCTTACTTATCTGGAAGCTATAGAGTGTGGCCTGGAGAAGACTAACTTGAGAGGATCTTCTTTGGGGAAACTGGTTCTCATACCTAGCAGTAGTTCCAGTTAAAGGCCAATATCCAATCAGCAGTAAACCATCCTAAGCTAAACATCCTTCTAAAGCTCCTTCTCCATGGTAACTCTGAGAACAAGGCAGCTGAAAAGAATCCAGATGAGGGAAGAGTTGAGTCATGGTAGGAGACAAATCCTAGAACAGTTCCCTAAGCAGAAGAGGTAGCTTCTGGAAACTACTGGCATGCTAAACAGGCACTCTCTAGAGCACAGAAAAATATAATTTCCAGAGTCTTCTGCTCTGTGTTCACTTTCCCTGCTTCCTGATGATACTCAAGCCTCCTCCAGGCAACTTCCTCAAGGCTTGGTCTGTTCCTGTCTGCAGGTAACCCCGAGTCTAAGACAGAAGTGGCAGAGAATGCCCCTGCTACCTGTTGTTGTTGTTCAGATGCCATGTCGTGTCTGACTCTTCCTGGCCCCGTGGACTGCAGCACACCAGGATTCCCTGTCCCTCACCATCTCCTGGAGTTTGCCCGAGTTCATGTTCATTGAATCAGTGATGCTGATTCAACCATCAGTTTGAATTGGTGACCCGACCATCTCATCTTCTGCCACCCACTTCTCTTTCTGTCCTCAATCTTTCCCAGCCTCAGGGTCTTTCCCAATGAGTCAGCTCTTGGCATCAGGTGGTCAAAATATTGGAGCTTCAGCTTCAGCATCAGTCCTTCCAATGAGTATTCAAGGTTGATTTCCTTTCAGAAAGACTGGTTTGATCTCCTTTCTGTCCAAGAGACTCTCAAGAGTCTTCTTCAGCGTCACAGTTTGAAAGCATCAGTTCTTCGGTGCTCAGCTTTCGTTATGGCTCAACTCTCATATCCTTATGTGGCTATTGGAAAGGCCATAGCCTTAACTATATGCACCTTTGTTGGCAAAGTATGTCTCTGCTTTTAATACCTGTCTAGGTTTGTTTACTACCTGAGAGAGTGCTAAATGTGGGAGAGCTTTGTGAAGAGCTGCCAAAAGCATTTGGGAAAAGGAAAAAAACAGTTATTTGCATTTCCTTGGTATCTCCAGGGCTTCCATTCTGCTGGTGCACAGGGTATCCTGGATATCACAGCGGACGTTGCCCAGATCCTTGCTCTTCCTCCACTTCTGATTACAGAAAGTCAGTCCTCTGTTAGAACTGGACCTCATCCTTACTTATACTGCCCCCTTGGCTAGATTTCTCCCCTTAAAACAAACACTTCATGCATTGACAGGCAGGTTCTTTACCACTAGCATCACCTGGAAAGCCCAAGTTTATTAAGCCCAAGAATAAAACTTGAATTTATTTAGACCTATGATGAACTGTGGTGTTGGAGAAGACTCTTGAGAGTCCCTTGGACTGCAAAGAGATCCAACCAGTCCATCCTAAAGGAAACCTACCCTGAATATTCTTTGGAAGGACTGATGCTGAAGCTGGAACTCTAATACTTTGGCCACCTAATGTGAAGATCTGACTCATTGGTAAAGACCCTGATGCTGGGAAAGATCAAAAGTAGGAGGAGAAGGGGACAACATAGGATGAGATGGTTGGATGGGATCACTGACTCGATGGACATGAATTTGAGTAAGCTCCAGGAGTTGGTGATGGACAGGGAAGCCTGGTGCGCTGCAGTCCATGGGGTCTCAAAGAGTCGGACATGACTGAGCGACTGAACTGATGATCGTGTCTCATCTCTTTTGTAAATATTAGTCAGTGCAATGTGTCCTAACTTCACACAGGAAGCAAAATTGAGGAACCAGGATGGGTTACAAAGCAAATGAGTTTAATGAACTCTACAACCCAGAGAGCACTGTGGGCAGAGGGCAGAATGTGGTTTTGGTTGTCCCAATTCCAAGTCAGAGGCAGGGCCTTAGGGGAGGGGGTGGTGTTATAAATACCTTCAAAGAATAGGACCAGACTAATAAATGGAAATTACAAGGAGGAAGTTCTAGCTCATTGCAGGAGAGGACTGGGAGTTGATGTATGCCCCCAGTACCAGAAGTCTTCAAGCCGAGGCTGGGTGGCCATCACCAGGGATGAGGAAGGGGTTGAGAGGTTTCCTGTTCTGCTTGCGTGTTCTCCCAGCCAGCGCTCCAGGGTCCTGAGGAGAGCAGGGAGCAGGTGTGTCACTGTCTTCCAGATAGAAATCTTCAAAGATTGGGACTCTGCTTGTCCATTAGCCCAGGCTTCTTGCCTTATTTACTCTGTTGGTAAATTCATCTTTTGTCTACTCCCTAACTCCTTTTGGCTTCCCTGCTGGCTCAGCTGGTAAAGAATCTGCCTGCAATGCAGGAGACCTGGGTTTGATCCCTGGATTGGGAAGACCCCCTGGAGAAGGGAACAGCTCTCCACTCCAGTACTCTGGCCTGGGGAATTCGATGGACTGTATAGTCCATGGGGTCACAAAGAGTTGGACACGACTGAGTGACTTTCACTCGCTCACTCACTCACTAAGCCATTCTGAGCACATTGCTCAGACTTGACCACCACAAGGTGTTAAGCTTCTCAATGTGTGAAGTAGCACTTCATTCTTGTTTTGGTTTTAAACAGACCTCCTTCCAGTTTCAGGGCAGTGCTTCTCAAACTTCTGGGAGTTTGAAAATGTTTTCAGTTTTATTCCTGATTCTGTAACCTCTCCTGGGTTTTGCTTTCCAAACTATGATCCTCATATATTAAATCTTTTCTGAAACCTATGCGTCACCTTGAGAGTTTTACTGTCCTTTGCTAGATCTTCTCCAGCTCATTTTATACCTTCTTGGAATAGAATGTCCTGAACCACATGCAGCTTCTCCAGCTTACATTTCTGCAGTTTTATGCATGTTTATTCTGTGGGAGACAGTGTGGTATATATGAAAATGCATGATTTTACAGCAGAAAAAATTCTGGTTCTTCCACTGATACTATGGGCTGTGCAACTTTGGGGAAGTTATTTAACCAGCCGCTTTGAGCATCAGTTTCCATATTTGCAAGATGCAGATAGCAGTATGCACATCAGATGTTCAAGAGGATAAACGGCTTGGCATTTTAAAGCCTAGTACCCTGCCTTGCATTCAGTAAGCTCTGAATAATTTAGGGGAGTAGGAGGAGGAGAAGGGAAAGAAAAAGTTCTCATTCTTGCTTGTAATGTCTTTTTCATAATAAGGGACCTATTTGATAAAATAGGTAACAATTATTTCAGAGCTGTACTTTGAACCTCCCTGTCATATTCCAATTTCACTTATCTTTGTCGTATTAATTATTTTCCATTTCAGTGGAAGAATGGTATTCTTCTTCCATTTCAATCATGTAGATAAGAATGTTGTATTTGACCATTATTAAACATAACTTAAACTTACAGCCTTGTATCTTTATGAACGTAAGTAAGTAGTATGTGAGAGAGATAGAGAATGAACCTATTATCTTCTGGTTAATGTTTAGACAGTCCTGGCACCTCCCAGAAAAAAGAGCTACTGCGAGAGAAGTGGGAGAGGAGCCACTTGCGAGGCAGAAGGCTCTCTCGGCGTTCCATCAGCAAGGAGAGGTGGGTGGAGACGCTGGTGGTGGCCGACACGAAGATGATTGAGTACCATGGGAGGGAGAACGTGGAATCCTATATCCTCACCATCATGAACATGGTATGTCAGACCTCATGGGGGCATGGGCAGCAGTTAAATAGATACCACTAGAAGTGCTCCACGCCACCCGCCCCCCAATTAAGAAATAAGACCTTTTTGTGGTCCTTTTATGGTCTTTAATTTTTTAATTTGTTTGGCTGCACAGCTTGCGGGATCTTAGTTCCCCAACCAGGGACTGAACCTGGGCCCTTGGCAGTGAAAGGGCAGAGTTCTAACCATTGGACTGCCATAGAATTCCCTGGTCCTACATATATAGTATATAATATTTTTTATATATAGTATTTGTATTTATAAATATTTTCCATACCTCGCTGAACTTTCCTGATGGCTCAGTGGGTAAAGGATGCACCTGCAATCCACGAGACCCTAGAGATGTGGATTCAATCCCTGTGTTGGGAAGATCCCCTGGAGAAGGAAGTGGCAACCCACTCCAGTATTCTTACCTGTGAAAATCCCATGGACAGAGGAGCCTGGTGTGCTACAGTCCATGGGGTCACATAGAGTTGACATGACTGAGCAACTAAACACAAAACACACGCCTAGTTAATTAAGGATGGAAATTCAAAGTAAATTGCTGCTTTTCTTAAAAACATGTATCCTAGGAAAACCTGTAATTTATCGTGTACATTTTCTAGTAGTTATCTATCAAATGACTGAATCATTTTAGTATGATTCTTTTTTCTCACTGATTTATATAGGAAATCATATAAGAATTTCCACCAATGAGGAAACTGAGGCAAAGAACTGGAACATTACTTCTTCAAGATAGTTGGAGCTAGAATTGGAATAAAGTTAATGACCCCTAATTTCAAGCGTCCCTTTTGCATTGTAATGTTTTCTGCTTTCCCAGTTGGTCATGTCTCACTCATCTTTGAACTCCACAAAAACTTCGGACCTATAAGATAAGGAATTATTGCAAATGCATTACAGTGCTGTTTTCTCCCCCTCCAGTATTTATCTGTTCTCTATTCACCTGAGACAAATGATTTTCCATTTCTGACTCTAGGTCACTGGCTTGTTCCATAACCCAAGCATTGGCAATGCAATTCACATCGTTGTGGTTCGGCTCATTCTCCTTGAAGAAGAAGAGGTAAGGCATAGTATCCCCACCACTCTTCCAGCCTAGATCCTCACACTCCTTGGCATGCTAAGTCACTTCAGCCATGTCCAGCTCTTTGTGACCCTATGAGCTGTAGCCCACCAGCCTCCTCTGTTCATGGGATTCTCTGGGCAAGAATGCTGGAGTGGGTTGCCATTTCCTACTCCGAGGGATCTTTCTAACCCAGGAATTGAACCTGCGTCTCTTACATCTCCTGCAGTAGCAGGTGGGTTCTTTACCACTAGTGCCACCTGGGATGCCCTTCACACTCCTTACCTCCCATCTTCAGAAGAGCTGCTGATGGACAAGAAAGAGGGTACCAGAAAGATGTCTGGAAGCCCATCTGTGTTATTTTCTTGGGAATTCAGGGATGTCAAGTGGGAGATGGAGACATTTCCAAAATATACATACTTGGAATCATCTGACAGTCTTTGTATCTAGTAACTCACAGATCAGCTTGACAGCAGTGCCTAAGAATATTCCAAAGTGGATTAAACCATGTTCTGACTGAGTGATTTCAAACAGTTCAAAGAGATGTGAAGATATTGAACCTTTTTTACTGCTTATTTCCCTCTTGCACAGTAACTCATGTCTCTGTTCTGGGCCCACTGGTCTCTCTGCACTTTTACTCGGGGATTCCATCTGGCCTCATAGACTTACAGAGCATGGACAGGCTGAGACTCAGTTGATACCTCCAGCCTAGACCTGGTACATGAGCTCCAGATTCATATCCAATTGCTTATTCAACATCTCAACCTGGATGTGTTCTAAGCTACTTGAACTTGGAAACAATAAAATTTGAAATGGAATTCTCGGTTACTCTCTGCCCAAAGCATTTCACTTCTGCCTCCTGCCTTTCTCTAGCCCTCCTCTTCCCCATCTCAGTAAGCAGTACTATTATGCACTGTTCAGAAGCCTGGGAATCATCCTTGATCCACCTTCCTTTCTTGTCTTGCACATCTTTCAGCAAAGCCCACAGTGCTCCTGCCTTCAAAACGCATCTCCAAATCACCCACTCTTAGTCATCTCCACAGTCACGGTGTTTGTTTTGGCTTTATCGTTGATTGCTTTTATCCTCTCTACCACAGCAGACTCCTTCATGTTCTTTCTGTTTTAATGCTTTCCTGCCCACCACCACCATAATCCAATCTTGACATAGCAGTTTAGAATGGAAATTTTAAATACAAATTGAGGTGCTCCACTGAACAAAACATTTAATGGAGTTTTGGGCTTCCCTGATAGTTCAGTTGGTAAAGAATCTGCTTGCAATGCAGGAGACCCCAGTTCGATTCCTGGGTCAGGAAGATACCCTGGAGAAGGAATAGGCTACCCATTCCAGTATTTGGGCTTCCCTTGTGGCTCAGCTGATAAAGAATCCACCTGCAATGAGGGAGACCTGGGTTTGATCCCTGGGTTGGGAAGATCCCCTGGAGAAGGGAAAGGCTACCCACTCCAATATTCTAGCCTGGAGAATTCCATGGACATGACTGAACAACTTTTACTTTCACAGAACAATTCAGCATTTCTTACTCTGTCCTATGGAGAGTTTCATGATCTGGCCTCCTTCCACTTCCCATTTTTCTGTGTGTCACTCTCTGCCTTTCTTCACCACTTTGCACAGGACTTAATATGGGTTCTAGGGCACCCAAGGCATTCTTGAGCCTCGTGGCCTGTGCACTTGAGGTTCCCAATGCCTGAAACATCCCTCCCTGGCTCTGCTCAGGGCTGGCACCTTGTGAACTCCAAGGACCTGTTTAAATGACACTTCTTCAGAGAGGTGTCAATGGCCAGCCTTCCCAAAGCTGGCCCCACTTAGCATTCTCCATCGCAGAATGGAGTTGACTTCCTTTCTTAATCCATTAATAGTCTGTGTATTTGTTTACTTTTTTCTTGCTTATCTCAATCACCATCAGAATGTAAATTCCAGGAGAGCAGTAAATGTTTCTTTTTTTATTATTTTATTTTTTTAAATATGTTTCTTTATTCTTGGCTTTATATCCAGCACCTAACACAGTGCCTGGGCATAAATGAATGAATAAATGAATTAAGTGAAATTTAATGAATGAATGAACCATCCAACCTGGTGAAATGACTTTGAAATCTATAGCTCTTAACCAGCAGCTGAGATAGATAAAGAAGGGTGTAATTCAAATCTCCATTAACAGGAGTTGTTCAGTTCTTCAGTTGTGTCCTGTTTTTTGGGACCCCATGGACTGCAGCATGACAGGCTTCCCTGTCTTTCACTATCTTCCAGAGTTTGCTCAAACTCATGTTTGTTGAGCTGATGATGCCATCCAACAATCTCATCCTCTCTAGCCCCTTTCTCCTCCTGCCCTCAATCTTTCCCAACGTAAGGGTCTTTTCCAATGAGTCAGCTCTTCACATCAGGTGTCCAAAGTATTGGAGCTTCAGCTACAGCACCTGTAATTCCATTGAATATTCAAGGGTGATTTCCTTTAGGATTGACTACTTTGATCTTGCTGACCAAGGGAATCTTAAGAGTCTTCTCTGGCACTGCAATTCGAAAGCATCAATTTTTTGGTGCTCAGCCGCCTTTGTGGTCCAGCTCTCATATCTGTACATGACTACTGGTAAAACTGTAGCTTTGACTATATGGACCTTTGTTGGCAAAGTAATGTCTCTGCTTTTAACACATTTTCTAGATTTGTCATAGCTTTACTTCCAAGGACCAAACGTCTTTTAATTTCATGGCCACAATCACCAAAGTGATTTTGGAGCCCAAGAAAATAGTCTGTCACTGTTTCCATTGTTTTCCATCTATTTTCCATGAAGTGATGGGACCAGATGCCATGATCTTCATTTTTTGAATGTTGAGTTTTGAGCCAGCTTTTTCACTCTCCTCTTTCACTTTCATCAAGAGGCTCCTCATTTCCTCTTCAATTTCTGCCATTAGGGTTGTGACATCTACATATCTGTGATTACTGATATTTCTCCCAGCAATCTTGATTCCCGCTTGTGCTTCATGGAGCCTGGCATTTCACATGATGTACTGCATATAAGTTAAGTAAGCAGGGTGACGATATACAGCCTTGACATATTCCTTTCCCAATTTGGAACCAGTCCATTGTTCCACGTCTGGTTCTTACTGTTGCTTCTTGACCTGCATACAAGTTTCTCAGGAGACAAGTAAGGTGATTTGGTATTCCTATTTCTTAAGAATTTTCCAGTTTGTTGTGACCTACAGAGTCAAAGGCTTTAGCATAGTCAGTGAAGCAGAAGCAGATGTTTTTCTGGAACTCCTTCATTTTTTGTGTGATCCAGTGAATGTTGGCAATTTCATCTCTGGTTCCTCTGCTTTTCTAAATCCAGCTTGAACATCTGGAAGTTCTCGGTTCACATACTGTTAAAGCCTACCTGGAGGATTTGGATCATTACCTTGGTTGCATTTGAAATGAGTGCAATTATGTGGTGGTTTGAACATTCTTTGGCATTGCCCTTCTTTGGGATTGGAATGAAAACTGACCTTTTCCAGTCTTATGGCCAGTGCTAAGTTTTCCAAATCTGCTGGCATATTGACTGCAACACTTTAACAGCATTATCTGTTAGGATTTGAAATATCTCAGCTGGAATTCCATCACCTCCACTAGCTTTGTTGTACAAACGCTTCCTAAGGCCCACTTGACTTCACACTCCAGGATGTCTGGCTCTAGGTGAGTGATCACACCATTGTGGTTGTCTGGGTCATTAAGACCTTTTTTTGTATAGTTCTTCTGTATATTCTTGCTACCTCTTCTTAATATCTTCTGCTTCTGATGGGCCCATACCATTTCTGTCCTTTATTGTGCCCATCTTTACATGAAATATTCCCTTGATGTCTCAATTTTTTTGAAGAGATCTCTAGTCTTTCCCATTCTATTGCTTTCCTCTGTTTCTTTGCACTCTTCACCTATGAAGGCTTTCTTGCTCTTCTTTGGAACTCTGCTTTCAGATGGATATATCTTTCCTTTTCTCCTTTGCCTTTCCCTTCTCTTCTCTTCTCAGCTATTTGTAAGGCCTGAGAGACAACCATTTTGCTTTTTTGCCTTTTTGTTCTTGGGGATAGTTTTGGTCACCACCTCCTGTACAATGTTGTGAACCTCCATCCATATTTGTTCAGCCACTCCATCAGATCTAATCCCTTGATTTGTCACTTCCAGTGTAGAAGGGATTTTATTTAGGTCAAACCTGAATGGTCTAGTGATTTTCACTACTTTCTTCAGTTAAAGTCTGAATTTTGCAAATAGGAGAACTGAGGTCAAAATGCTCAAAGCAAGGTTTACTGTTTCCTGTGTGGAAGCCTCCACAATAGATCTTAATGTCAGTGATCTCTGAAGCCTTATCCTTTTCCTTCCTCTCTCCACTGTCACTGACACTTGCCTGAGTCACCAAAGACATACTTTGGGTATCATGGAATACCTATTATTTCCCCTTCTGTAAACTTGTTTAAAAAGATTTAACCCAAACTTAGAAACTAGGCAAAACAAAGACTATGTATCCTTTCAGTGGCTAGCATGACTCTTCTCACTCTATGGGGATGTGGATTTGTTTGGTTATGGTCTAGCCAGCTGTGAAAAGAAGAGAAGTAAAAAGCAAGGGAGAAAAGAAAAGCTATAAGCATCTGAATGCAGAGTTCCAAAGAATACCAAGGAGAGATAAGAAAGCCTTCCTCAGCGATCAGTGCAAAGACATAGAGGAAAACAACAGAATGGGAAAGACTAGAGATCTCTTCAAGAAAATTAGACGTACTAAGGGAACATTTCATGCAAAGATGGGCTTGATAAAGAACAGAAATGGTATGGACTTAACAGAAGCAGAATATATTAAGAAGAGGTGGCAAGAATACACAGAAGAACTGTACAAAAAAGATCTTCACGACCCAGATAATCACGATGGTATGATCACTCACCTAGAGCCAGACATCCTGGAATGGGAAGTCAAGAGGGCCTTAGAAAGCATCACTATGAACAAAGCTAGTGGAGGTGATGGCATTCCACTTGAACTATTTCAAATCCTGAAAGATGATGCTGTGAAAGTGCTGCATTCAATATGCCAGCAAATCTGGAAAACTCAGCAGTGGCCACAGGACTGGAAAAGGTCAGTTTTCATTCCAATCCCAAAGAAAGGCAATGCCAACGAATGCTCAAACTACCGCACAATTGCACTCATCTCACACGCTAGTAAAGTAATGCTCATAATTCTCCAAGCCAGGCTTCAGCAATACGTGAACGGTGAATTTCCAGATGTTCAAGCTGGTTTTAGAAAAGGCAGAGGAACCAGAGATCAAATTGCCAACATCTGCTGGATCATGGAAAAAGTAAGAGAGTTCCACAAAAACATCTATTTCTGCTTTATTGACTATGCCAAAGCCTTTGACTGTGTGGATCACATTAAACTGTGGAAAATTCTGAAAGAGATGGGAATACCAGACCACCTGACCTGCCCATGTGAAACCTATATGCAGGTCAGGAAGCAACAGTTAGAACTGGACATGGAACAACAGCCTGGTTCCAAATAGGAAAAGGAGTACGTCAAGGCTGTATATTGTCAGCCTGCTTCTTTAACTTCTATGCAGAGTACATCATGAGAAACGCTGGGCTGGAAGAAGCACAAGCTGGAATCAAGACTGTCGGGAGAAATATCAATAACCTCAAATATGCAGATGACACCACCCTTATGGCAGAAAGTGAAGAGGAACTAAAAAGCGTCTTGATGAAAGTGAAAGTGGAGAGTGAAAAAGTTGGCTTAAAGCTCAACATTCAGAAGATCATGGCATCTGGTCCCATCACTTCATGGGAAATAGATGGGGAAACAGTGGAAACAGTGTCAGGCTTTATTTTTTTGGGCTCCAAAGTCATTGCAGATGGTGACTGCAGCCATGAAATGAAAAGACGCTTACTCCTTGGAAGGAAAGTTATGACCAACCTAAATAGCATATTGAAAAGCAGAGACATTACTTTGCCAACAAAGGTCTGTCTAGTCAAGGCTATGGTTTTTCCTGTGGTCATGTATGGATGTGAGAGTTGGACTGTGAAGAAAGCTAAGTGCCGAAGAATTGATGCTTTTGAACTGTGGTGTTGGAGAAGACTCTTGAGAGTCCCTTGGACTGCAAGGAGATCCAACCAGTCCATTCTGAAGGAGATCAGCCCTGGGTGTTCATTGGAAGGATTGATGCTAAAGCTGAAACTCCAGTACTTTGGCCACCTCATGCGAAGAGTTGACTCATTGGAAAAGACTCTGATGCTGGGAGGGATTGGGGGCAGGAGGAGAAGGGGACGACAGAGGATGAAATGGTTGGATGGCATCACCAACTCGATGGACATGAGTTTGGATGAACTCTGGGAGTTGGTGATGGACAGGGAGGACTGGTGTGCTGCAGTTCATGGGGTCACAAAGAGTCAGACACATCTGAGCAACTGAACTGAACTGATGTTAAGAATACAAATGGATTTTGTCAAGTAGAATTGGAAAGAATTTGTGTCCAGCTGAGGAGATAACTACAAAGATTATGGTTTTATTGCTCTGTGGTCCATTATATAATTGTGTATCTAATTTAGCAGTCTTAGTCCAGCATTCCTTTTCTTTGTTTTTCTGTTTGTTTTTACTACCATTGCATCAGTTTTTAGTATCTGACTTCGATCCAGTTTTGCCATCTTGCTTGTCTCCTTATTAGTGAGTTATGTAAATCTTGAACATCTTCTCACCATATATTTGTATGAGAATTATGTTTTTAACTTTTTGAAAATTATGCTTGACTAACTTGGAAGAAAATTATACTTGACAATTGCCATTACTGCCATTACCCCTACCATAGTTTGGCCAAACTACAGGGAGGGAACACAGCTCCGCCCCTTAACAGAAAATTGGGTTAAAGATTTACTGAGCATGGCCCTGCCTTTCAGAGCAAGACCCAAATTCCCCCACAGCCAGTCCCTCCTGACAGGAAGGTTCCACAAGCCTCTTATCCTTTTGCATCAGAGGGCAGACAGAATAAAAACCACAATCACAGAAAACTAACCAAACTGATCAATTGAATCAGCCTTGTCTAACTCAATTAAACTATGTACCATGCTATGTAGGACCACCCAAGACAGATGGGTCATGGTGGAGAGTTCTGACAAAACGTGGTCCACTGGAGAAGAGAGTGGCAAACCATTTCAGTATTCTTGCCTTGAAAACCCATGGACAGTATGACAAGGCAAAAAAATATGACACTGAAAGATGAACTCCCCAGGTCAGTAGGTGCCCAATATACTACTGGAGAAGAGTGGAGAGATAACTCCAGAAAGAATGGAGAGATAGAGCCAAAGCAAAAATAATGCCCAGCTGTGGATGTGACTGATGATAGAAGCAAGGTCCAATGCTGTAAAGAGCAGTATTTCATAGGAACCTGAAATGTTAAGTCCATGAACCAAGGTAAATTGGAAGTGGTCAAACAGGAGAAGGCAGAAGTGAACATCGACATTTTAGAAATCAGTGAACTAAAATGGCCTGGAATGGGCAAATTTAATTCAGATGACCATTGTATTTACTATTGTGGGCAAGAATCCCTTAGAAGTGGCCCTCAGAGTCAACAAAAGAGTCTGAAATACAGTACTTAGGTGCGTTCTCAAAAATGACAGAATAATCTCTGTTCATTTCCAAGGCAAACCATTCAGTATCACAGTAATCCAAGTCTATGCCCCAACCACTAATGCCAAAGAAGGTGAAGTTGAACACTTCTATGAAAACCTACAAGACCTTTTAGAACTAACACCAAAAAAAAGATGTGCTTTTTATCATAGGGGACTAGAATTCAAAAGTAGGAAGTCAAGAGATACCTGGAGTAACAGAAAAGTTTTGCCTTGGAGTACAAAATGAAGCAGGGCAATGGCTAACAGAGTTTTGCCAAGGGAATGCACTGGTCATGGCAAACACCCTCTTCCAACAATACAAGAGATGACTCTACTCATGGATATCACCAGATGGTCAATACTGAAATCAGATTGATTATTTTCTTTGCAGCTGAAGTTGGAAAAGCTCTATACAGTCAGCATAAACAAGACTGGGAACTGACTGTGGTTTAGATCATGAACTCCTTATTGCCAAATTCAGACTTACATTGAAGAAGTAGAGAAAATCACTAGACCATTCAGGGATGACCTAGATCAAATCCTTTACAATTATACAGTAACAAATAGATTCAAGGGATTAGATCTGATAGAGTACCTGAAGAACTATAGACAGAGGTTCATGACATATGCAGAGTACATCATGTGAAAGGCCAGACTGTATGAAGCATAAGCTAGAATCAAGATTACCAGGAGAAATATCAATAACCTCAGGTATGCCAATGACACCACCTTTACGTTAGAAAGTGAAGAAGAACTAAAGAGCCTCTTAATGAAAATGAAAGAGAAGAGTGAAAAACCTGGCTTAAAACTCAACTTTAAAAAAATAAAGATCATGGCATCTGGTCCCATCACTTCATGGCAAATACATGGGGAAACAATGGAAACAGTGACAGACTTTATGTTCTTGGGCTCCCAAATCACTGCAAATGGTGACTACAGCCATGAAATTAAAAGATGCTTGCTCCTTGGAAGAAAAGTTATGACAGATATAGACAGCATATTAAAAAGCAGAGACATTACTTTGCTGACAAAGGTCCATCTAGTCAAAGTTACGGTTTTTCCAGTAGTCATGTATGGATGTAAGAATTGGACCATAAAGAAAGCTGAGTGCTGAAGAATTGATGCTTTTGAAGTGTGGTGTTGGGGCAGACTCTTGAGAGTCCCTTGGACTGCAAGGAGTTCTAACCAATCAACCCTAAAGGAAATCAACCTTGAATATTCACTGGAAGTACTGATGATGAAGCTCCAATACTTTGACCACCTGATGTGAAGAACTGTCTCATTAGGAAAGACCTTGATGCTGGGAAAGATTGAAGGCAGGAGGAGAAGGGATCGACAGAGGACGAGATGGTGGATGATATCACCAACTCAATGAATATGAGTTTGAGCAAACTCTAGGATTTGATGATGGACAAGGAAGCCTGGCTTGCTGTAGTCCATGGGGTTGCAAAGAGTTGGACATGACTGAACAACTGAACTGACTGACTGATCTTGGAGGGCAAATCTTCACTCGTGTAAAATGGTCTAACATATATGCATGCTTAACCATGGTTTTGGCAGTGGGAAGAAGGAAGGTCCTCCTGAGTGTAGAAAGGAAAAACCTTTACCCTCACAGTCTCAGCAATAGCTTTAGTAGGAGCTCAATATGTGGTTTCCATGGATTGGAGCCCTTTGAACCCTGAAACTCTTCATTTTCAGGAAACAAGGCCACCGAAGTCTCACTGCCAGTGAAATCCTTTGAAAGAACTTGATTGGTTGATTGGTCATTACCTCTTTGGCCCTATCACGATTACATTGTTTTTCTTTCCATCCTCATTTGGCAAATGCAACGAGACACACATGAATTGCTGTAAAATAGCCACAGCTTCCTTTGTCCCAATTGCCAGATGTCTTCCTCATTCAAACTTTTATAGAATCTCCAAGTGGCACAGGGTTCACAATTTGACAACAGAATTGCCAGCCCATTGGAGCGTTGCGGTTAACAGTTCCCATTTTCTTGATTCTTGGAGAACAGTTGGATCTGTTCTTCACATCTTGGACTAATAAGCAGCCCTGAGAAAGAGCAGTAATGATTCCTTAATTAACATCGAGGTAGCAGCCACAAGCGGAGAAGGCAATGGCAACCCACTCTAGGACTCTTGCCTGGAGAATCCCAGGGATGGGGGAGCCTGGTGGGCTGCTGTCTATGGGGCTGCACAGAGTCGGACATGACTGAAGCAGTTTAGCAGCAGCAGTAGCCACAGGCAGAAAGTTTAGTGTGAGGTGTTGAGAGGTGACTGCTCTTTAGCAGGGAGACTTGAGTTCGAGTCTCGACTCTGTCATCATCCCAACTCTGTCATTATCCCGTGGGTAACTGAGAAAGTCCCATCACAGCTGCATCCCTCCTTTTTTCTTCATCTGCAAATGAGAATCGAGTGGTGGTGCATCAACTCTTTGTCAAATGCCGTGTTAGCCACTGAAGGTACGAACACAAATCTAAGTCCTATTTCCTGATTCTAAGGAGGTTAGCATCTCCTGCACAAAGGCACAAAGTAGAAAACTTCAAAGTGAGATCACTTGTTGTGAAAAAAGGAAACTGTGATTGCGCTGGAGGCAGGAGAGAAACTAGCCGATCAAAACCTGCCCACCTCCATTCCCACCCGGTCCTGTTCTAGTGTTGTTCTAGTGTGCATGACGTCAACGTGCATCCAGTTGTAGGAGCCAAGGACCTAGAAGTTGTCCATGATCCCTCCTCCTCCCACCTCCACCCCAAATCCAGCCCATCATCAGGTACTGTCAGTTTTCTCTGACCAACTCCATTTACATCACTTAAATTCAGGACCAGTTGTCTCTTCCCTGGGCTCTAGTTGTATATACTTTCTGTTCTATTTGGATTCCTTTGGATCTTGTTTTCTCATTGCAGCCAAGATGATTTCTAAATGGTAATCTGATTATCTCTACTCTCCTGACATCCCTTCCCAAAGCACATCCCTGATTTAAAGCAATCCAGTGTTTTCCTGATTCCCTCTCTAAACTCTTACCGTGTCCCACTTGCTGTTAGGATAGAGTGATAGTTTTCTATTCATCATGCTTTCTCCTACTGCTCATCTTGTTATTGTTCAGCCTGTCTTCCTTGTGGAATTTAGTTAGTTAACACCTTCATCTTTCAGATCTCAGTTCAAGTGTCCCTTGGTTGAGGAAGCCTTCCTTGAGATCCATGCCCAGTAACATTCTATTATATAATTCCACAACACTGCATTTCTCCTTTGTAGCACATATCTGAGTTATAATTTTATATCTCTTGGCCTGATGCACTCTCCTGCATTAGTGTGTGGGACTTAAGTGCAGAGGCTGGGTCTGGTGTTGCTCACCACTCAGCCCCACTGGTTTAGAACAGATAAAGGAAAGTGTGAATGAGTGAGAGCAACAGTCAGTGGGTGAAGCTAAGGGTCAACAGTGGCCAGGTCATGACAAGCCTATGACCCCTAATGGGATTTGGATCTAATCCTTTGAAACCTCTGGATGATTCCAAACTGAGAGATGCAGTGGAGAGAGAAGCAGAGAGAGAAGTGGCTCTGGGGCTCTGTGGAGAGTGACATGAGGTGGGGGACACGGAGGTAGATCTCTGCCATCAGTGAGTTCCTATGACTCTCTTCTTCCTTATTCAAAATCCTACCTGGCAGCCCACATCATTTTGGGTTTCATTTTCTGTGCTGGGTTCAAGAGCCTTGGTGGTCAATCTCCATACGGAAAATACACTTTCTCTGTGTCAGTTGCACATGTGCTCAGTTGTGTCCGGCTGTCTGTAACCTCATGGATTGCAGCCCACTAGGCTCCTCCGACCATGGGATTTTCCAGCTAAGATTACTAGAGTAGGGTGCTATTTCTCAGTTACTGCCATGTGAAAATCACTGTGGAATTCCATCACATTTTGAGGATAAGTTTGACATGATACTCATTTTGGAGCATCCCAGAGACATCTCAAGGAATAGAGGGTTATATTTCAGACCAGTGGAAACACACATACACAAAACCATGAACTGGAAATGTTTGCCATGCTGATTAAGACATCGTGGGCCAAGAAATCAGAGTGGCTTCACATATGAACCAATTTGCTGTCTTTCCTGTCTTGCTTCCATCCAGCCTTGAATCAAACTCTCATCTTCACTTTATGACCCTATCCTATCTTTTGAACTCCTGTTCTTGCTCAGGGACTCGGACACAAACTTAGCCTTTTAGCCCTTTCCACTTAAGACCAATTCATTCAATGACCTCCCTGCTCAGCAGTTGGCCAGGGAATGCTCTCTTCCCTCCTACTTCTGTGAGCAGTTGACATCGTGGCAAGCACAGATTTATAGTTAGTCCTGCCTCTTCCTAGCCATATAAGCTCTGGTAGGTTTCTTGTCTGTGCCTCCATTTCTTCATTTGGTAAAATGGGGGATAAGAAATGTTTACTTCCTGGTGTTGCTGTGATAATCAAACGTTAATTCACATAATGGTCAGCATAGTCAGGCTTGTAGAAACCATTCCATCAGTGTTACTCATCAGTATCATTCTCATTCTTATCATCGTCATCATCATTATTTAGGTACCACAGCAACCCTGGCAACTGTTACTATTATACTCATTTCACAGATGAAGAGATTGTACCAAAGTCTTTAATGGAAAACAAAACACCTGAAGGAGATGAATAGGGTCTTTAGAAGCTGGAGACTTCTTTTAAGAACAGGATAGAGCCAAAGCTGGGGTGGAAGTGAGTTGGGATGAAGCCAGCCACATGGCCCCAGATCACTGTGCCATTGAGGGGCAGGGCCTTGGGGTGTCAAGCTGGCTTGAAGGAGCAGCAGGGCTGACAAATAGGAAGGAGATGTCTATTTGCACAGAGAATGTCTCTCCAGATTTAGTGTTGGGTTCACTTCCGTGAGACTCTGGAGTTAAAAGCCTGATGACTTTGGCAACTCAGACTGGTGACCTCCCCTGTCCCCAGGGTGATGTGTGGGTCTGTAATAATCTATAGAACTGCTGATTTTTCAAGATAAATGTCAAAAAATATGGGCAATGAATTTGTACACTCACCACTTTAAAAAATGTATCTCTTCCTGTGACCATCAGATGAGTTATTCCTTAGGTACACTGGAAGTTTTCAGGTTAAGCTTTTTACTGCTTTTCTCTCTCTGCCTGTTCTCTTTCTTTTAAGAACCTAAGCCTAGCTAAGCAGAGCATGATCATGTGCAGTGAATCACAAATTCTCTAGGAAATCAATACATGATTTTTTTCATTATAATGAGAGAGATTACAAAGAGGACAACTTATAATAAAAGCCACATTCTTGCAAAATCAATTTCTCTCTCCCATTTGGGACTATTTCTGCAAGCCATTGCTGACTTCCTCTAGGTCACCTCCCTGTTCAATCAGGTCACATACTCAAATGAATAGGAAAGGGGAAGTGAGAAGTGAATTGGACTGAAGTGGCTGAGAAAATGAGGTGAGAAAAAATGATGAAGGAACAAAAAGGGAAATCTGTTTTTGTTTACAAAGGAAATAGGAAAAAAAATTGTGTAGATGCGGGTTTGTTTTGAGAAGTGCAGATAATGACAAGGATGTTTTATAGGAAATGTTCAGTACAAGTCTCCCCTTATTCATCGTGCATTGGTTGTTATCTCTCTGAAGTTCTTTTGTATCTTGTGCATGCTGAGAGCTACATGCTGTTGAGGCATAGCTAACCATGGCTCCTGGGATCACATGCATTCAAGAAACTGAGTATTTCTTGGACTTAGTCTCTTATGAGACTTGGAGATGAAGAGGCTGAAAAAAGTTGTGCTCAATTAAAATTTCCTGCAAGAGTCATGACATCTAATAGGAAAGTAGTAACATGGAACTTGTGTTAAATGCCACATACTGTAAATGAAAGTTCTATACAAGGGCAAAGTACCGAGCTACAGATGACCGGCAGCTCAGTTAATTGCACTTGCTTTGGCTGTAAGAAGAGCAAAGGCAATAAGGAGAAAGGCAAGCATGATTTGGGGGTAGACTTGGGGCTCTAACATTTTTTTTTCTTTCTCCTGTTGACAAAAATTCAATTAACTACTAAGTTAAGAGAAAAAGGAATTTTATTCAAGCTAAACTGAGGTTTATAATCTGGAAGGCAGATTCCTGGAAATCTCTGAGAGTAACATCACACAATTTTAACATTTCAACCTGGTGCAGCAAATGCTGTGAACCAAGATGCACACGACATATTTGTAGAAAACTCCTCCAGACGAGGTAGCAGGGAAGACTTCTTGGAAATGTCCCAGTTGAGTCTTTAAAAATTAATGAATGTCGTGTAGGTTAAAGGGAATAAATAAGGAGAGAAATGAGGCTTTCTAGACAGAGGAGGCAGCCTGAAGAAAGCAAGGAGAGAAAGAACATATGTCTGGGGCTGAGGCGAATGGTAACACAGGCAGTTTGAATGTTGCTGGAACACAAATTGTGAGGTTGAACATGAAGGGAGGGCTTCCTGGAGGCTAGACTTTGAAAGGTCTCAAGTCTTGCATGGTGATATGAGCAGACGTTGGTTTTGGCTGGATCGGCCTGGTGATGGCAAAGAGAATAGATTTTAAAAGAAGAAAGGGAGAACAGTGAAAGGATGCTACAAGAATCAATTCAAGAATAAAATGATGAGGGTTTGAACTCAGACAGTTGGGAGTAAAGATGGAGAGAAGGTTGAGTTAACAGCACATGATGACAAACTGGGCTGTTGAAAGAGAGAGAGGAGACCAATAGGAGGACACCGACTTGATGGTGGTTCCTGTAACTAAGAAGATGCGGGAAGAATAGCAGGTTAACACAAGGAGATAGAGGGTCAGGGATGTGGAGTTAGGGCTATCTGTGGTGCAAGCCAGAAGGGTGTGTCCATCAGGGGATTTGGGTCCATGAGTTTGAACTCTAGGGGAGGTTGGGAATGAGATATAAACTTGAAAGTTAATAGTGTATAGGTGAATACCCAAAATAAAACTGTGATCAAGAGTGAACTATTAATAGCAATGAGCCAAAAAGAAGAAGAGCTACCCAAGAATAGGCCTGAGAGTAAGAAGAAGAAGGAGAGCTAGGGGGTCTCAGAAGTAGAGGGTCTCTGTCTGTGTTTGTCTTCCCCTGGTGGTGGGAGTGTGAGGTGGGGGAGATAAATAAACAGTAACCATCAGTGTTTGAATTGCTAAATCTTTCCAATTACTCAAAGCAAAATATTTAGAGAAGTGTCTTCCAGCTCACTGGAAGAGATCGTGATGCTGGCAAAGATTTGAGGGCAGGAGGAAAAGGGGATGACAGAGATGAGATGGTTGGATAGCATCACTGACTCTATGGACAAGAGTTTGAGCAAACTCTGGGAGATGGTGAAGGACAGGAAAGCCTGGTGTGCTGCAGTCCATGGGATCCCAAAGAGTAAAGACACAACTGAGAAACTGAACAACAACTTCAGTGGTTTGAAAACCACCAGTCCTGCACTAGTAGCTGCAAAACTGGCATTCCAGCCTTGCTCTGCCAAAAGCATCTCTGACTTGGCTGAAGTCCTCCCCTCTAAGACCTGGATCTCCTCACTGTTTAAATGAGAGGACTGGATTTATAATTCCTAAAGCCCTTCAAGGAAATGGACTCATAGAAATGCTGGGAAAACTGGAGGCAGATTCCATGCAGCAGGGTCTGGAAGATGTTTCCTCAGGTCCTTGCTCACACTTAAATTTGGCTCAGTATCCAGGAAGAGTGGATATTTGTAGACATTCGCTTTTCCTTAAACAGACACACATGTAGATTGGTGTGTAAGTTCTTGCAAAATGATGAGTCCAATGTGAAGAGCTGACTCCTTTGAAATGACCCTGATGCTGGGAAAGATTGAGGGCAGGAGGAGAAGGGGACGACAGAGGATGTGAGATGGTTGAATGGCATCACTGACTCAATGGACATGAGTTTGGGTGAACTCCAGGAGTTGGTGTTGGACAGGGGAGCCTTGCATGCTGCAGCTCATGAGGTCGCAAAGAGTTGGACACGACTGAGAGACTGAACTGAACTGAATCAGTGTACTTGTTGTTTAGCCACCAAGTTGTGTCCAGCTCCCAACCAAAATGCAAACGGACAATATTGTAGTAAAAAATTGAATTTTTCCAATCTGGCAGTATCCCACCAGTGACTGTGAGGCCAAGGAGAACATTCTAAGAGGCACTCCATCTGCTTCTGCTTGTGTGGCCACTTCGGCTCTAACAAGCCTTTATATTCATGGTTATCTAAAACTTAACTTCAGAGTGCGTGTGTGGATGTGTGAGTGTGTGGTGTGGGGGCTCTTCCCACCCACTGTAACAATGCATCTGAAAGATTATAGGTTCCCTTTGATTCAAAACTGTGAGAACTCACATATAATTAATTAGTAAGTTACCCATGTAGACCGATATTTTAAAGCATTTTATAAGATCTATTGCAACCCTCTAGTCTTGGTTCCGGCCAGTTGTTACTTTTAAGATGTTAAAAATTTCTTGAGATAATTGTAGATTCATGTATAGTTGTAAGAAATATTGCAGTGAAATCCCTTATTCCCTTTATCCAGTTTCCCCCAAGGGTAACATCTTGTATAAGATCTTGCACATTTGGTACAAGATCAGAACCAATAAATCGATATTCATATAAACTACCTCTCTTATTCAGATTTCACCAATTTTACCAGTGCTTAGATGACCCTAGTGGTAAAGAACCCACCTGTCAGTTCAGCAGACATAAGAGACCTGGGTTCGATCCATGGGTCGGGAAGATCCCCTTGGGAATGGCAACCTACTCCAGTATTCTCACCTGGAGAATCCCATGGATGAGGAGACTCCCAGGTTACAGTCCATGGGATTGCACAGTCAGACATGACTGAAGTGACTGAACATGCACATTGATTGTGTCTGTTTACATTTAGTTCTATGCAGTTTTAGTATGTGTAGATTTCTGGAACCTTTGCCACAGTACAGAACAGCTCATTACAAAGATGCTACCCTTTGATACCTCCCTTCTACCTATTGACCTAAATCCTGGAAAGCACTTATCTGTTCTACATCTCTCTAATTCTATCATTTTAAGAATGTTTATAAATGGAATCGTACACTATTTAAGCTCTTGAGATTTTTTTTTTTCATGTAACCTCTTGAGACTGGATTTTTTTCATTGGTGGTAATTCCCTTGAGATCCATCCAAGTTGTGTGTGTGCAAAGTTTGTTCCTTTTTAGTCCTAAGTAGCATTCCATGGTACATGACAGTTTATTTAACCATTCACTCATTGAGGGACATTTGGGTTCTTTCCAGTTTTCTGCTACCATGCATGAAGCTGCTATAAACATTCTGCTACAGGCTTTTGTGTGAGCGTAACTCTTCATTTCTCAGGGACAAATGTCCAGAAATGCAGTTGCTGGGTCATACGATGTTGCAGGTTTAGTTTTTTAAGAATCTTCAAACTGTTTTCCATAGTGGCTGTACATTTTACATTCTCACCAGCAGTGTGAGTGACCCAATTTTATCACATCCTTACCATTGTTTGGGTGCTGTCAGTTTTTACAATGTTAGTCACTCTGATAGGCATATAGTAATGTCTCATTACGCCTTACAGTTTTTCCTCTGTTGTGTTCACAGGGCTTAGTGACCCCTTTAGGTACCTAATTTTACCTTAAATACGAAGTAAAAAGAAAAGGATTTCTTCAAATACTAGTTTTCCTGCAGAACCTGGTAAAAGGATATGTTCTAAGATTTTTGTTTTTTCATTTTCAAAATCCTCCACAATTTCTTTTGTTTCTTTTGTCTATGCTGCAAATTCCAAAGGCATGTTTCCATTATGTAAAAGAGGGTTGATCACTAAAAACTACCATGTTATGATTACACCCACAGTCATTTTTAAAAGATACTCAAAACTTAAGCTTTCTTTCTTTCTTTTTTTTTTTTTTTAGCAAGAGCCATTTTCTTTTAAATGATACTTTTACAATAGAGGTATTTTGCTGCTAAGGCAAATTGAAAGCAAAATTTTTCAGAAAGCTTTGATTAATTCTGAAAATTATGATGCTTCTTGAAGTAGAAAAACAGAGAGCTGGAGGAAACCTAATGGGGTGAAAGGGGCTTCCCTGGTGGCTCAGTGGGAAAGAAGCCACTTACCAGAGCAGGAGATGCAGGTTTGATCCCTAGGTCAGGAAGATGCCCTAAAGGAGGAAATGGCAATCGACCCCAGTATTCTTGCCAGGAAAATCCCATGGACAGAGGAGGCTAGTGGGCTATAGTTAATGCGATCCAAAGAATCAGACACAACTGAGTGACTAAACAGCATCTTATTATGGTTTTCATTTGCAATTCTCTGATGGTTAATAAGGTTGAGCATCTTTTTATTGTGCTTATTTGCCATCTGTATATCCCCTTCAGTGACATGTCCCTTCATGTCTTTTGCCTGTTTTCTAGTTGTTTTTTCATTGTTGAGATTTGACAGATCTTTAGATTTTCTAGAGACAAGACCTTTCTAGAGACAAGACCTTGACAACTATCTGGCTTACAAATACTTTCTCTCACTCTGGAGCTCTTCTGTTCATTCTCTCACAAGCTTTCTTCCAGAACAAAAAGTTTTTCATTTTGATGAGATTCAGTTTTTCAATTTTTCCTTTTCTGGATTGTTTTATCAGTATCTAGTCTCTAAACTTTTTTCCTGGTCTTGGGAATCCAAGATTTTCCCCTGATTTTTTTTTTTTTAAGTTTCATAATTTTTTTAAAAATTGTATATATCGGTCTGTGGTCCACCTTGAGAAAATTTTTGTATAAGGTGTGAAGTTTAGATCAAGACTCATGCCATCCCTCGGAAGGTTGTGATATTCTGGATACGGATCCTGTACATATTTTGTTGGATTTAGGCCAGTTTCATTTTCTTTGGAATAATGCAAAGTGGCATTATTTTTTAATAAATGAGTATGTCTTTCACATCCTTCCTCTCCCCAAAACAAGCAAATGTAGAGTTTAAAACAAACCTCGAAGCAATCTGGTGATAGTTGATGATTTGTTTTATAGCTTGTCTTCCTCTTGCTTGGAGAATCCCAGGGACGGGGGAGCCTGGTGGGCTGCTGTCTATGGGGTCACACAGAGTCGGACATGACTGAAGTGACTTAGCAGTAGCAGAAGCAGTTCCTCTCTGAAGGAGAGGAAGTAAGGCACCATGCTTCCGAGGCTGGTCACCAGAAATTAACAGAACTGCAGCTCCATCTAGGAGCCTTCGTCCTCATAGTCTTTGATTCAGTAACTGACCTGAGCGAGCTTCTGCTAGTTCTTGACTTCTCTGAGGCTTAATTTTCTCTTATTATAAAATGAAAATAACATACTTTCTTTATAAATATGCTGCCACCAGCGAAGAGCCACCAGGGAAGCCCAAGAATACTGGAGTGTGTAGCCTATCCCTTCTCCAGTGGATCTTCCTGACCCAGGAATCAAACTGGGGTCTCCTGCATTGTAGGAGGATTCTTTACCAGCTGAGCTTACCAGGAAAGCCTATAAATAACACTAAGAGGGTGCAATTAAATTAAAAAGAGAATTTATCTACAACTATCTGGCGTATAAATAAAGATCAATAAATGTTTCCTTCCTCCCTTTCCTCCTTTCCCTTCCTTCTTCCCTCCACCTTCACTTCCTCTTTTCCTCCTTTCTGTGTGTGATGGCACCCCACTCCAGTACTCTTGCCTGGAAAATCCCATGGATAGAGAAGCCTGGTAGGCTGCGGTCCATGGGGTTGCGAAGAGTCAGACACAACTGAGCGACTTCCCTTTCACTTTTCATTTTCATGCACTGGAGAAGGAAATGGCAACCCACTCCAGTGTTCTTGCCTGGAGAATCCCAGGGATGGGGGAGCCTGGTGGGCTGCCGTCTCTGGGGTCGCACAGAGTCGGACACGACTGAAATGACTTAGCAGCAGCAGCAGCATGTGTAGTTCATGCCACCAGGCCAGTTCTTTATGGTAGATATGGTAGGTTTCTTCCAGTAGGGTTCTTGCTCTACCTTCAGTTTGACTAGGAGACTGAGGCCCCTGTGCCCAACTAGCCCTCCAGAACCTCTCCTCCTTCACAATAACTCCTTTAATAGTTGCAAATGATGAGGATTATTGATAATCATGAAGTTTGTTTCTTCTCTTTAACTTCTTTACTCTAGGAGTTCAGTGAGTTTGCATGAACAATGAGCCACCTTTCTGTGTTCTCATGAGGGGAAGGTGATTTCTGGTAGTCAATCAGTATGGATGGGGGGACCTTGGAGTGCTTCTAACAGGCAACCAGAGTCTCTCGGGCCCTGTTGAATTTGAATGTGGGTTTCATCAAAACACAGAATATAGAGAAAAAAGCTCATAGTTTGATGTAGAGACAACCTGAAGTTCTTGGGCTGAGCCCAGAGTAATAGACTCAGATTAGAGTAGGCCAATGTAGGTCATCATTCTCCCTGTAGACTCCACCCAGTACAAGAGATGGCTATGTAGAGACTCCACAGAAATGAGTTGGGGGCAAAGGAATTTCTTCTTTAAAAATTCAAATTAAACTGGATTCCCTCTAGGGCTGATTATCTTTTTTCTTCTTCATTTGACAAGTGTTCATCCAGTTAATTTGGAACCAGCCCTCTCCTCCCATTTTCAATTAGTAACTGTGGGCCAGCTAGATATGACTCAGGAGCCTTTGACGTTGTGGGCTGGGCCATCTACTCCAGCATCCTAATTGTTGTCAGACAGTCAACGATCCTAAATGGTTAAAAGCCTGGAGAGATTATGTCACCTTCTGACCTTCATCCATGGATGTCAAACCAAGATGGAGACCACAGACAAGAAAATGTTCCATTCATCCTTGCAGGATACCTCATGAAATGAAGGAGTTTTTTGTTGAAAATCTGTTCATTTTGCATTAGAAATGAAAATACCCCTTTGGCATCATATTGGCTTTGGAAACAAAGAACTACTAGAAATAGAACATCAAACACATGTTGATCTTTGCTAATATATTTTTAGTTTTCCTTCAAGGTCTACTTGTCCCAGATGTCATTTCTGTCCTACAGTTCTCATCTTTATGTTCTTTTAGTGGAAGTCATGGAAACAATAGTATTTAGAGCAGGAGAGTGGCCCAGAGGAGCATGCTGGCCTCCCCAGATTCTTGCCAAATGTCTGGAGAGCACCTACCCAGAGCTCATTTCACTTGGCTGCTTTTGGGGCCTAATGTGATGGGTCCTGACCACAGAAATCTCATCTGTGCCAATCTCTCCCTCTTCTTTCTGCAGCAAGGATTGAAAATAGTTCACCATGCAGAGAAGACACTGTCCAGCTTCTGCAAATGGCAGAAGAGCATCAATCCCAAGAGTGACCTCAACCCTGCCCATCATGATGTGGCCGTCCTTCTCACCAGGTACCCCAGAGCCAGGGATGGTAAGACAGATGGGGGGATTGGCAAGTGAAAGGGTTGCCAGGTATTTAAACTCATGAGATTCTTCTACTCTCTGTTGTTCTTGGTCATTTAAAAGGAAGCTTCTGTGAACTAGATACCTCCTGACTCCCATCCCCATAAGGGAGGAGTTAGCAAACTTGCTAAATGTGAACAGCTCTCTGTGTTAATCAATGGCATCTGCTTGTTCCTATCCCAGAGATGATTTCATCATTAAAACTGGCTTCTGGGTGCAGCTCTGTAAACAATCAGTAAGCTTGTTTGCAGATCCTCATTAAAGCCTCCTATAACTCTTCACTGTGGAATTTCTTATCCTTTAATTTTATTAAAAAAAAAAATTTCCTCCAGTTTTGAAACCTGCAACTCTCTCTACAGAAATCAGTCTTCCATCTCTGACTGATGTTGAAGACAGAATATGGGAGAAGGGCCTTCCCTGAATAGGCAGAGTGATTTGCTTGCACCTTTGTCTCCTTTACCCTCATGAAGACACTATTTGTTCTGACTACAAAGACCCTATGTGCTAATAAGAACCATCAGGACTTCTCAGACTCATAGCTGTGAAAACCTAGTGAATTTACCTAATCAACCCAGGCTCTTGGAAGGCTATGTGTGCTCATAGATCCAATACATATTTTTTGAGCACCTACTGTATAACAGATACTATTTTAATCTAGACAAATGAAGCTGTTAATGAGGGGGGAAGGGTAAGTTTTCACTGGATACTCCTATGCAGACTCAGAGACATCCTGAATCCAGGGATGTAGAGTAGAAGAGGCCCTTCAGCCTGGCCCTCCAACGTTATGATCAGGAAGGCCCTGGGTATCTGTTGTCTCTGGGGAGAACGGACTTCCCCTGAACATCTTGGCTTGTCCTCTGTCCCTTTAACAGGGTTATCCAAGTACGTTGGATATCTGCAAGGGATGATAATTAGCTCCCACCCTATCCAAATATCTGTCTTACCCTAACCGGAAACTTCAATCCCAGAATCACTCTTTGGCTAATTGCAAATATGTTCCAAAATAAGTCTGAGGCATAAACCTATTACATTAGGTTCATCAGGGCTTGTGACACCTGTGTTGATTGTAACTTCCCTAGGGAATAGGCTGGTATGGGTGTAGAATCTAAGCACAGAGGCTTTGGGGAGCCAGTAGGCAGCCAGAGAACATGAGGACCCAGGCAAGTGGCCCCAAGAAGACTTCAGTCTAGGCAAGACCTGGCTCTAGGAAAGAACGCTGGATCATGGAACCAGCATTGGCCAGCGGGCAGCTGTGTCTTAGCTGTGTCTCTTTTCTTTCTCTGAAAGCATAATAATTTCACCTCTCATTTTCACATGAATAAATGAGTGAGTTAATGATAGCTGGCTTTTGAGGAGTATTTGAGATGGGCCAGGTTCAGTTCTACATCTGTTGGAACAATTATCATTCCATTTAATCCCCACAACAACCCTGAAAGTTATTACTATCAATCATTCCTATTTTACAGATCGAGAAACTGAGTCTTATAAATTATGTCACCTGCCCCAAATCTCACTGCTTTTAACAGATATAGCAGGGACTTAAATCCAGTTAGTTTGACCCCTGTAGCCATACTATCACCCAGTAAGAATACAAAGGATCTGTTCTCTTTTTCTTCTTATTATGATCATTTTTCTTCTTTACAACAGAGTTCTGGTTTCAAGTTTTGATGAACCTCAACCAGCTCCTAGATAGTAGAGAGAATGTCAAGTTCTGAAGCAGGATTTCTCAGTAGTAACACTATTGACATTTTGGGTTGGTTAATTCTTTGCTGTGAGGGTCTGGCCTGTGCTCTGGGATGTATTTAACAGAATCCCTGGCCTCCATCCATGAGACGACAGTGGTACCCTCCTCTAAGTTGTGATGGCCATAACTGTCTCCAGACGTTGATGGAAGTTCCTGAGGAGGATGCGGGGAACAAGACCAACCCCTGTGGAGAATCTCTGCTCTGAAGGAGCAGGGAGGCTCAGGAAGGGAGGGAAGGAGAGGACTGAACTGGTCTCTGGAGGACTAGACTGAGATCCACTTCAACAGAGTTCCCTATAGAGGAGCTTTCAGTACAAGGTGGATTTGGTGTGAATACACCTTGTGAAATGGGGCTGGTGGATTCATGTCGAGGCATGTTTTTTCTTCTACTGTCTCCAGTGCTTAGTGGAGGTGAAGCTGATCCCTTATTGGGAGTTTATGCTCCTTACCTGTAAGACCATATTTTATAATCCTTTTGTCACTCCTTTTTCTCCTCTTTATTGCTGGATACTTAATAGACACTCAGTGGACAGTTTTTTAAAGGGCCTAACTTCCTCGTATCCTGTGAGATCCTAGGAGTCTTTCTTTTATGTCCATCCCCTCCCATATGCAGTACTGTTAGGGTGGTGGGACCGGAGAGACCATGAATTTGATCTCTAGATGGATTGATGGGACCAATTACCTTTTTCATGAATGAACAAAAGTTATCAGATCCCTTTTGAACACATACCTCAGAAAGGCCGAAAGGCATTTCATGTTTGAAAAACCTCAACCCTGTTTAAAAGTTTGATTAATTCCAATTTGCAATCAAATCCTTCTCTTGTGTGTCAAATAATATAATTTGGCTTCCTTAGATTAAGAATAAAAGCAGCTCAAATTAAAACATTTGCTGTATTTTCATATATTTCTTTGAGTGTGAATGAGATTCAATAATGAAGTGGTAAAATCAGAATAATCCTAGTGAATTCAAAATCGCTTCCTAAGATTTATATGGACTTTTAAAAACAATTTTAATCATGCTTTACAGACCATATTGAAAGTGAATTCATGGCCAGATGGGTTTTTTTCCTAGATGTTTCTTGAGGCGCCTCCATATCCCTGTTCTTTGCTTTCAGAAAAGACCTCTGTGCAGGTGTCAATCACCGCTGTGAGACTCTGGGGCTGTCCCACCTGTCAGGAATGTGCCAGCCTCACCGGAGTTGTAACATCAATGAAGACTCTGGACTCCCCTTGGCTTTCACAGTTGCCCATGAACTCGGACACAGGTAAAGGGCCAAGGAAACTGAGATCTCCTTCTCCTGATCGTGCATCAGTATCAGGGTGTCAGGAGAATCAGATTGCATTGTGGCTTGAGAATCACCTCCTAAATCTCTGCTTTCTCATCTGTAAAGTGGCAGGGGGGGTGACTGAGGAAAGACACAAGTTCAATATTCCACTGTCTTCTCTGCCCGACCACTTGTACCATCAACATCACAGAATCATAGAGACCACTGCAAGTCTGAGTTAGAACGAGGTGAGCAGAAACAAGGAGATAAGCTTTAACTTAATTGATTAACTCAGGAATAGTAATTCCTATTTAGGAGAAGGCAATGGCACCCCACTCCAGTACTCTTGCCTGGAAAATCCCATGGATGGAGGAGTGTGGTAGGCTGCCGTTCATGGGGATGCTAAGAGTTGGACACGACTGAGCGACACTTTCACTTTTCACTTCCATGCATTGGAGAAGGAAATGGCAACCCACTCCAGTATTCTTGCCTGGAGAATCCTAGGGACAGGGGAGCCTGGTGGGCTGCCGTCTATGGGGTCGCACAGAGTTGGACACGACTGAAGCGACTTAGCAGCAGCAGCAGCAGTAATTCCTATTTAGTTCTTATGAAATAATGATGTTATTAATATCACTAAAAAGTCACAAACCTTAACATTCTTTGCCCTTCCTTTAGGCCAGACATTTCACATTATGTCATTGACTTCTCTCAACAACTTTATGAAGTAGATACTATTGTTTGTACCATTGTACTTATGTGTATTAAAGGAGGACACTGAAATAAAGAAAGAATGGAAAACTGCTTTAAACTTGGAAAGATTGTCAAACAAACACCAGTTAACAGGAAGTCCAAGTTGTCACAAAAATGTATAAATTTGATTAGATCAATTGATTGAAGGCAGGTTTCAGAAATTTTTGGTAAAGGAATGTTGAGAATTCTGGATTCTCTGAGTATCAGAGGTTCTCAGGAGGAAAGATCTTAGCTTATTTGTAACTTAATATGTTGATGTATTTATTAACCAGTAATGAGAGAACATCATACTAGGTGGAAGCTCAGAGCAGGGAGTCACATAAATGGCTCACTTGTACCCCTACCTGTTATGTGGCCACTAGCCTGAAAGGAAGCAAAACACTGAGAAAATTCTGAACGTCCAGCCAGAAAAAGAGGTGGCATTAGGAAGAGCCCTGTTGACTAGATTATTCAAGGCCTGGCCTCTCCGGTCTGGGCTTTCTCACCATTTTTCTCATATAATATTGGAACTTTTCAAAATGCTTTTACCTAAAGTACTAAAACCAGAGTATTGGCTTGGGAATTGGGACATGTGAGTGGTTATTCTGGCTTTTCCATCAGCCAATATTATGACTAGAGAATCCCCTTCACTTCTTTGTGCTTATTTCCTTATATATGAAATGAGTAGATATGATTAGGTACTGTAATTTCTTTGATCCTTACCAAAAAGCCCTGGAAGATAAATGTGCTACAGTGTAGTATCCTTAATTAACAAAAATTCAAATACAGAGAGGTTAAGTGACTTACTTCTAATTAAATAAGATTGAGGACAAAATACTGAAAAGACCAGGCCATAGTTACTGGCATATTTATAATAACTTGGGAAAGTGAAAATTATTCTTGTGTGCAAATGTATAGGCATCCTCAGTCCTGGTACATGGAAGGACTGTCCCTTGTGGCCTTGAATTAAAGTCACTGGTGTCAGCAGCATCTCTAGTCAAGCAGTATCAAGTAGTATAACTGGATCAAACTGAGAAATGATTGCTCAAGGCATTCTCAGCAATGGTATGCCCAAGTTGAAGAAAAGTGGGGAAGACTTGCTTGGTAAGACATTCTCAAGTGCTCACTTATGTTCAAAGAATGGATCCTTTATCCTCAATTCATTTTGGCAGTTTTTAAAAAGTAAACTGATACTACTTATGATCCAGGAGTTGTACTCTGGGCATTTATCAAGAAGAAGTGAAGATGTATGTTCTTATTTTAAAAACCTATACATGAAAGTTTATAGAAGCTTAATCTGAATAGCCACAAACCGGAAGCAACCCAGGGGTTGTTTCAACTCAGTGTGGTGAATGGTTAAATAAACTGTGATGGATCCATATCATGGAATACTACAGCAAGAAAAAGGACCAATTATTGATACATGCAGTGACCTTGATGAATCTTTGAACAATTATGCTCAGTGAAAAAAACTAGTCCCCAAAGGTTATATACTGTAAGATTCCATTTACATAGCATTATTGAAATAATAAAATTAGCTAAATAGAGAACATATTAGTGGCTGCCAGAGCTTAAAAAGGGGATGGGGGAGGGCTAGAAATTAGGTCTGGTTACAAAGTGCAACATGAGGAATTCCACCAGGTGAAAATGTTCTGTGTCTCGACTATATCAACATCAGCATCCTAGCTGTGATATTGTATTATAGTTTTGCAAGATGTTACCATGAGGGTAAAGTGGCTAAAGGGTACATGGGACCTCTTTGTGTTATTTATTTACAGCTTGCATCTGAATCTATAATGATATAATAATATAAATTTAATATGTAAATATAATGAATTAAAATTTTAAATTTTAAAAGAGAGCATTGGGCCATGTACAGTTGACCTAAATAAAGCACTATTTTTAAATGGCAAAAAAGTTTAGGGTCACTGATAGGAAAGACAAAATTGGGGAATTCCCTGGCAGTTCAGTGGTTAGGACTCTGCTCTTCCACTGTTGGGGGCTCAGGTTCGATCCCTAATCAGAGAACTAAGATTCTGCCAACCAAGTTTCATGACTGAAAACAAAAAAGAAGAGGAAAGAAAGGCAAAGTTGAAGAAAGACATATAAGTTTGAATTTGAGTTATTGAAAAAATACTTCGGTAAGACACAAAACTGAAGAAGAGAAGACATTAGGAGTACCCTGAGAAATTTGTTTATAGGACAAGATGCTTCTGAAATATTCAGTTCTCTTTTTAGATATAAAGTTCTAACTAGCTGAGGACCAAACTGAGAAACACTGGGCATATCAATGAAATAGCCTGGTGCCAGAAAAATAAAAATATAATAAGCCACTATCCTAAGATAGTCACTATAGTTTAATAAAAAAGATACTCCATTGTTCTTGAAGACGTGTTTCTTTCATCACTGATTGCATAGGATTTAAAATAAAAAGTGAAGTTAACTAACTGGTGCTTTGGCCTAAATAATTGCATTTTTATTTTGAGAAAAAAATCTTTTAAGTTGCATTTATGAGAAGCTTAGATTATATCCATCGTCCATACCTAAGCTCTCATCCCTTAATAGGTGAATTACCAAAATGAAGATGGAATTCCAGAGGGAAATTTAAAAACTTCTCTGAGACCTAGCATCCTTTCCCTTGAAGTAATGAAAATATCGTGATAGAGATGAACACTTGCAACACAACATCCATCCAGTATTTCCCATTCTTCTGGATTGAGATATTCCATTTGTTTCACTTATAGAGCTTTCCTTGTTGCATATGCCAAATTGGTATTTCCTGAATGAGTTAGAAAAGCTTACATTCATACTTGCATGGTTCTTGTTCTCCTCTGGTTCTACTCCACCATAAAGTGAATAGTAAAAAGCAAGAAATGTCTGGCCAAGTGATACCCTAAGATTCAGACAGTGACTTAGCTTGCTATTTCATATCTGTAATTTTCATAAACCCATCTAGCAGGAATTGTAAAACCAGGATGTAGGAAAGTAGGCTAATTCAGCAGCCAGTGAGTTGTTTCAGCCTGTAGTAGTCTCTTACTCCAAACTGCTTTTGAGGTTCATTCCACGTGCTAGGAAGTAGCTTCTTGGAAACACCTTTCATCCCTCTGACCTCGCGTATTTTTCCCGTCTCTCATTTTTCACTGACCCGCTGATCCCATATGACTCGAGGGCTCCCCTCATATAGAGAGAGTAGACATGTCCAGAGGAACCTTTGTTTAGTAGCTTTGCTTTTCTCGTGTTGCATGGAAGCACAGAGGAGTGATCGAGCTGGAGAGGGGAATGCTTAGTGAACTAAAAACTTTAGATGGAGCAACATGAGCTTTTGGGGAGCTGATGTATTTAGAGAGTAGGTTTGACGTCACCCAGTGTATAGGATAGGCTTTCCTGGTGGCTCAGTGTAAAGGATCTGCCTGCAATGCAGAAGACCTGGGTTCGATCCCTGGGTCAGGAAGATCCCCTGGAGAAGGAAATGGCAACCCACCCAGTATTCTTGCCTGGGAAATCCCTCCATTGAATCACAAAGAGTTGGACATGACTGAGTGACTAGCATAAAGTTTGTAAGATCCAGACATCTGGCTTGTCATATTGGAAAGGCTGATCCTGGAAAAGCCGTTATTAATGGAGATTTTTAGAACCATGTGTTTAAGATTTTTCCTAATTATTAAACAGGTGAACGTGTGGAATACTTAATGAACAGGATAGGACTGGATTTTCAACAGCCTGGGGAAGGCCTGCTCAGAAAACAAAAAACAAAAAACTTTCATTGAATTAAATTCTTTGTGGTTGAATGGTTAAAGAGCTTGGTAGATTAATTCTGTGACTCCTTTGTGAATTTTGTATTCATGTGGAATGTGATCAGAGTCTGTAAGTGATAACATCTTAATGCATTAAAAATAATACAAGAAAATTTCTAAATCCCACAAAGACTTTTTTCTGCAAGTGTTGCTAATGTTGATCAGGAGATTTTATTAAAGTTGGATATGAGCTTTCCTGTCAGAGGAATTGCATTTCACCAGCAGAGTAAAAGGTCATAGTTTCCTCTGTTCAAATTTGGAAAGTTGAGCCAAGATCTCCAGGTTGCAAGTGTCCAATATGCAGATTCCAACAGAGACAGGTCTTGTGGGGACTCAGAAAGCATCTTGGCAGTGATCCTGAGGTCTCAGCTTATAAACAGACGCTTCTCAGTCAGCTTGTTTCCCAGGCAGCCCCTTGCTGTGGGGATCAGTTAAGCATTTTAGGGCTTTTCAAGGCTGCTTCACCTGGTTACCCCTGGCAATGGGAGGTCAGGGAGCCGACCCAATGGGACAATGACAAGAGCACTGATTTAGAGCACAGAGATCTGCAGAACACTTAGCTTTGTCACGAACTAGCTTGTGACTTTTGACAAATCTCAAACTCTCATCTAAAAAAAGGAAAATAAGCCAGCTAGACAAGGATAAAGTAAAATTGTTAGTTGCTCAGTTGTGTCCGACTCTTTGCGACCCCATGGACTATAGCCTACCAGTCTCCTCTGTCCAAGGAATTCTCTAGGCAAGAATACTGGAGTGGGTTGTCATTCCCTTCTCCAGGGGATCTTCCCAACCCAGAGATCAAACCCACATCTGTTAACATTTTCTGTATTGGCAAATGGGTTCTTCACCGCTCTTGTCACCTGGAAAGCCCACTAGACTGTACGTGCTCCCTAATGTCTATATATTGAAGGACTCGTATGATACTGGAAAGAAATCCATCCATTCCGAGCTTGCAGCTTCTGAAAAAGTCTCCCATAGGCTTTGCCATTCATGCTCTTCAGTAAATTATGATGAAAAAGCAAAAGGAAGTTTTTGTTCTTTTGTGCTGCAGTTGCTACACCAGGAGAAAGGAGACAGCTGGAGGCAAGATTTGCCCTCCTGACTGTAGTCTCATAGAAAGCCAAAGCCAAACTGGAAGCTTTTAGCTTTCTGCCAAACGGAAGTTTTTGGATCAGCCACACGGCTCCCAGGGTTGTATATTTGAAACAAAACTATGCCTAAAATATTTCCTGTGCTTTCTGGTTGAAAATTAGCTAGCCCCCTCCAACTTCAAAATCCCACTTTGTAATCAGATGCCTTCTATACAAAGGTGGCTCACTGTGGGTTATTTTCACCTTGGAGAAACTGTGGTTTTCTTCTTGTTTCATGCCTGCCTCTTTAATATCCTTGTGCTCTGTGCTTCCCTGCAGCTTCGGTATCCAGCATGATGGGAAGGAAAACGACTGTGAGCCCGTGGGCAGGCACCTGTACATCATGTCCCGCCAGCTGCAGTACAATCCCGCCCCACTGACATGGTCCAAGTGCAGCAAGGACTATATCACTCGTTTCCTGGAGTAAGTGACCGCACATCTCAGCATAGCCTCACTCAGGGCTCTGTACACCAGAAGTCACTTTGAGCTCTACCCAAGACCTGGAAAAGCCTCAGTTCCTCTCATAGGTCACAGTCTCAGGGTGTTAACAGTAACTGTAACAGGTAACTTTGAGTCTGCTCTCTGACCCTGAGATCCAGGTGGGTTCTGCCTCCAGCTTCAGCCAGGTGAACACTCTGTCTCCCCCCACCCTCCTTCAGCTTGTTGTCATCTGAAAGGGGCTCTTTATGATCCAAGAGTGAGTTTAAGTTCCTGGGGCACTGGCAAGAACGACTAGGACAGCAAGTCAGAAGTTGTCACCATACCTCATTGGGGGTAATATATATATTTTTTAAATTTTACCACTGCTTGTAAATATTTCTTAGATTACATCTGAGCAAACGGTGTGGGATTGTGATTTGCATTTCCTTTTAGACAACCCTTACCTTGGGCCTAGTAGAAATAAAGTTGTCTTATACTCTAGTATTCTAGTTGTCTAGAATACTAGAGAAATAGAAGCTTTTCTTAAATGAAAAACTAAACCTTTCATTTAGAAGGAAATTGTAAGCCACTGCTCTCATTTCTATTCATTTGTTTTCAGCCGAGGCTGGGGGTTCTGTCTGGATGACATCCCCCAAAAGAAAGGCTTGAAGTCCAACATCATTGCCCCTGGAGTGATCTATGATGTTCACCACCAATGCCAGCTGCAGTATGGCCCCAATGCTACATTCTGCCAGGAAGTAGAAGTAAGTGTTGGGTATCTAGGTGTCTCTGGCGGGTATGTGCAGGGCTTGAGATCCAACATACTAAAGGAGGGCCAGGGAAATATTGGCAAATCCTTGTGGCTTAGCTAGTAAAGAATCTGCCTGTAATACAGGAGACCTGGGTTCAATCCCTGGATTAGGAAGATCCCCTGGGGAAGGATTAGGCTACCCACTTCAGTATTCTGGCCTGGAGAATTACATAGATTGTGTAATCTGTGGGGTCGCAAGAGGTCAGACACGAATGAGCAACTTTCACTTTCAAAGATCCAGAAATGGAAACTTTCTATTCATGGCAAGATGTCTGTAAGGTAGAAGGACTGAAGTTGAGGTCATTCATATTCTTTGACCCACCTTTGGTATCCTTTACAACTGGCTGGTGGTTAAGAAAATGCTATAGTGCTTTTCAAGAATAACAGTGATTCATACCTGCAGACACCATAGCAACCAACTTAATCCCTGAAGTTGCTCCCTTGCCTAAATTTCCTGTCTGGTTGCTGAGCACCTCCAGGGGCCAAGGTAGGAATAAGATTTATCGCTTATTCATTCTTCTCTATTTTTAACATATAAGTGATAAGTCAAGCCCTGGTATTTAACTGTGATGGAATCTGTGGCTCTGTCCTGTCTCTTCATTCTTCTTACTGCTCTCCTGATTCCATCTCTCATTACCTCTCCTTACCATTACCTTTGAACTATTTGATCCAGAGATCAAATTGCCAACATTCATTGGATCATAGAAAAAGAAAGAATTCCAGTAAAGCACCTACTTCTGCTTCATTGACTATGCTTAAGCGTTTGACTGTGTGGATCACAATGAACTGGGGAAATTCTTAAAAGGATGGGTATACTAGACTCCTGCCTCCTCTCACCTGCCTCCTGAGAAACCTGTATGCAGATCAAGAAGCAACAGTTAGAACCCTTCCTGAGGGCATTGAACAGTGGATATTGTGCCACACAAATAGAAATTCAACTCTTGGCAAATGTGTTTTATCTCCCATTTTCATATGGCCTAGAATGGCTTACATCCAACTGTTTATGTATAATAACAATGTTCAGATTAAGTTTAAACTGAGGTTTCTTGAGTGATCACTTTCCATCAGTCTTACTCAGTAACAACCGTAGCATTTATTGTGGGTATGTGGATGAACCTCTGTAGATTACACCATCACTGTAGAAATGCTTTTGTGCATGTTTTGAAAAATACAAAAAAGCTCAGTCTCATGTTTGTTTCCCAGAATGTTTGCCAGACACTGTGGTGCTCGGTGAAGGGTTTTTGTCGCTCCAAGTTGGATGCTGCTGCAGATGGGACTCAATGTGGTGAGAAGAAGGTGAGGTGTCAGTGGGGTGCCAGGCTGAGGAAGGAAGGTGGGGATAGGGGGCTTATGTTCTTGGGCAGAGCTGGGGAGGAGGCCCTGGAGAGGAGCTGTTTCTGGGTGAATTGGGATCATCATACAGTCAGACTTGCCAGAGGAAAGGACTCCACTTCCACTATTCCTCTTGAGCCTGCACTTGGGACAGGTAATTAGGGAGACAGGGCTGAGACCCAAGCCACACTCCAATTACACAACATCTGGCCCAACTTTCCCTGATGAACTTTTGAGGAGTTTGTGATCAATAAAATCTGCTGAGCTTATCATCAACCTTCACTTTAATCTTTTTTCCCACTCCATATTGAACATTGGGGCCTTCCCTGGTGGCTCAGATGGTAACGAATCTGCCTGCAATGTGGGAGACCCAGGTTTGATCCCTGGGTCTGGAAGATCCCCCGAAGAAGGGAATGGCAGCTCACTCCAGTATTCTTGCCTGGGAAATACCGTGAACAGAAGGGCCTGACGGGCTACAGACCATAGGGTCACAAAATTTTGGACACGACCGAGTGATTAACACTTTCAATTTCGTATTGAACATTGAGAAGGACAAGTCAGTGGCTTCTTCTTTCCAAAGATGTTGATTTCAGACCATATGTTATCTTCTTGCTCATCATCTGCATGTGTGCCTGTTCAGTTGCTTCAGTTGTGTCTGACTCTTTGCGAGCCCATGGACTTAGCCCTCCAGGCTCCTCTGTCTATGGGATTCTCCAGGCAAGCATATTGGAGTGAGTTGCTATGCCCTCCTCCAGGAGATCTTTCCAACCCAGGGATCAAACCTGCATCTCCTGCGGTGGCAGGTGAGTTCTTTACTCACTGAGCCTCCTGGGAGGTCTGTTCATCATCTGACATGACTGCATTTCTTAAAGTCCTACCCATACCCAAGAACTCAGAGATGTTAGATGTCCAGACTACCGGAAGACAGGGTAATACATGCTGTTCAAGAGCACAGTTTGGGTTCGTGTGGGCCTAGGATTTATGTGTTTAGTGGGTATCTTCATGTAGCTTGAGTATGTTATGACTCATCATTAAGATCATAGAGCTTGATCAAAATCCACAGTCACTAGAAATAATGAGAAAGAGGAGGCAAGCAGATGAAACACACCCAGATCCTCTGTGAAATGTGGCCATTTCTAACAACCAGCTTGCATTTCTTGTTTCCCTTTTTGTGTGTTCACCCTCCTAAACTGATAGTTGTTGAGGGAGTCCCTTGAAGAGGGAGAGAATGGAGTTTTTCCTGAGCCACTTGAAATACTGGAACTGGAAACAATGCAAAGAGTTATAGGAGAGCATAAATTTTTCTTGATATTAGAAAGAACTGCAACTTCTGTAACAACTTGGTTTTTTCAGCAACGAGCAGATTTTTTACAGAGGGTATGAGTTATCTGTTGCAAACATTAAATACCCATAGAGGCTATAGAGGAGTGCTATCCTGGTGCCAGTCTACAAAATGTTTTTTTATGGTTCTCAACAAGATAAGAAGCTTGCATCAGAAAGTAAATCAACTATATTACTGAACAGCTATGTTATTAAGCATACTCAGCTGACATGCTTTCCATAGCAAGATTTTCTTAATAAAGGAAGCTAACATTCTGGCATGCAAGTCTGCCAGTCACACTTTGAGTCATACTCCTTTCACTCCAACTAGGTACACATAACATTCCCTTTAATTCCTGAAATTCTCTGATTCTAAAACCCAAGACTCTCAAGGGAAATTCTTTTATGAGATGCTCTTTGTTCTGCATCTGATGTGTGACTGTAAGAAGTCTGCTTGATCAGGAAGAACTGGGTTCAGGCTGCGAGGGTTCCTGAGTCAGCTTGTTATGGAACCTTTCTGACATATGCATCTCCTGTCTCTTCCATTTTCAGTGGTGTATGGCTGGCAAGTGTATCACAGTGGGCAAAAAACCAGAGAGCATTCCTGGAGGCTGGGGCCGCTGGTCACCCTGGTCCCACTGTTCCAGGACCTGTGGGGCTGGAGCCCAGAGTGCAGAGAGGCTCTGCAACAACCCTGAGTAAGTCAAGTCAAAGATGTTTTTCTTCCTTCCTTGAGCACTGAGAGACCAGTTGTGGATGGGGTGATGTCAGTGACCCCAAGGCTCTCCAAGGAAACTAAGTAGGTTCCCAAAGACAAAGAGAGCCAGAAGGAAGACTCATAGAGCATGAAGAAAAAAGTTTTGCTTTTTTTATTTCTTGCTTTGTCTCATTTTGGCTTGGTACTGGATTCAAACTTAGGTAACTAAACTGATTTCATCATTTGGAGAAATAAGCAAAAAATTTTTTAAAGTACAATCCATGTGAAAGTCTCTAGAAGATTATACAATTAAGTCCTTTTAAATAACCCCATTCTATCAGTGAGGATTATCATACCCAGTTTTACAGACAAGACACAGCTTTCTTTCCATTATAATGAATGTATAATTTTATAAAAATAGTTTTCTTCTCTTGGGTAACCAATTATATATAGCTTGGCACATTTTTTGAGGATGATTATTTTTAATGTTTTGAATAAGAATTTTGTAAACCTCAGAGNGCTTCTTTATCATTTCCCATGCCTATAAAGTAAGTGTACATTTGAGGGATTTGGCCAAAATTGTTTTAAAATCTTACTTTTTGTTAAAACACCAGGTTCCTGTGGCTTCAAAAATTCAAAATCGAGAATTTCTTATAGAATTTTTTTTACAGAAAATCTTTATTTTGTAGTTTGTTTCAATGTGATCAGAAAAACGATTTCCATTTTTGTAAGCAGGAAGTACAAGCGATTTACTCCAGGATCTGCAGTCAGTGTTGTGTATCAGCCACTGCCAGTCCTTAGCCTTCTTGGGAGGATGGTCAGCAATCCATGGTCGTCAGAAAAGGCGCATTCCTGTTGAGGAAATGAATCCCCTAACTTGGCCTGAGGGGAAAAAAATGGTCCTAACTCCCATCTTAGAGGCTACAGTTTGTCATCGAGTCTCTTTGGGTGACTCCATAGAGTGATCATATCTGATCTCAGTAGCTGGTTTGCTTAAGTTCATTGAGAAGAAGGTCAATAAAAATACAGTCACAGATTCAGGTCAGTGCCTGACCAGCCTATGCTGACACTATATCCTTGATTTATATCAGTCAGCTGTCTAGTGAGAACCCAGCAGGGCTTGGCTCATAAAAAGGCTTTTAGATGGAAATGAATTGGAGAGCTGCCAAGTCATAGAGTATCACTTCATCATCACAAATAGGAATGCCTAGCCTAGCTTCAACTGTGAAGTACAATGTTTAGTCCTGCCTACAGGGAGTTGATGAATGTGAACTGCCTTGGTTAAAGAATTATCTTTGGGTGTGATAAGTGCAGAAAGTGCTTCCAGTTGGATAACGAAATGTTATCCAGAGGAGAAAGAAATTACTTCTGGCAGGAATTCAGATAGAATTCATGATGGAGATGGAAATAACATTTATTTGGCTTTAAAGGATGGGCAGTATGTAGACATTTAGAGAAGAGTGGAAATCTAGAAGCACGGGGGGAGAAAAGCAAATAAGTCAGCTGATATCGTGGGACCAGTGTGCAAATTAGAAGGAATGTGGGAAGAAAATGTGTTCAGGTGAGGTAAGTCAGGATCATGACGGCCTTGAATGCCATCATGCTTAAGAGGCTGGACTGTAGCCCATGGTCACAGGGTGCCATTATAGGTTTTTCAACAGGAAGCTAAAATAACGAAGGTAATCATAAAAGTTAGCCAGAGAAGAATGTGTACAGTAGAAAAAAAGAGAAAAGACAGAAATGGAGATAAGGAGGGACAGAGCATTTTTTAACATAAAATACTGGCCTTTAAGGAAATTAAAGAACAATTTGTGTGTTTCACGTGTAGACCGAAGTTCGGAGGGAAGTACTGCACTGGAGAGAGAAAACGCTACCGCTTGTGCAACATCCACCCCTGTCGCCCGGATGCACCCACTTTTCGGCAGATGCAGTGCAGTGAGTTTGACACTGTTCCCTACAGGAATGAATTCTACCACTGGTTTCCGGTTTTTAATCCAGGTAAGGAGCTGTAATGGAATATTTCAAATCGAGGGCCACAGCCATTATCAGAAAGCATTTATCTGTCAGGGTACTATGATGCAGTACAGAGAAAAAAGAGAGTTGTGCCATCAAAAGTTTTATATTTGAAGAGGTGGAGACACTGACCGGGTTAAGTGAATCAGTAAATGTTGAAGGTGAATATTCCAACTCCCTGCCAAGCTCTGTGGGAGTTAGAAGAGAATTTTATCAACATGATGACTCATTCCAAAACAGCTGAGGTACAACTAAGCAATATTTGGGGTTTGTTGGGACACAGGAACTAATCACTGATGGAAGTGCTTGTTGATGAGTGTGTGGAACTGAATATCATTTTGACAGAAACTCAGAAAAGAAGGTCATATGGGTGTGGAGTAATTTCAAAAAAGTCTTCCATGGAAGCAGTTGACAATTCTTAAGCATGTGTCATCTTTCTCCTGCAATAAGGAAGGGGAAGCATTCAAAGTAGGGTCAGCAATTCCCAGTGAAAGGAGAAAAGCACAAGGCAAGACAAGATGGGGTAGAAAATGTGAAATAGATCACCAGTTCAGGTTCGATGCATGAGGCAGGGTGCTCAGGACTGGTGCACTGGGATGACCCTGAGGGATGGGATGGGGAGGGGGTAGGAGGTAGGGTCAGGATGGGGAATACATGTACACCCATGGCTGATTCATGTGAATGTATGGCAAAAACCACCACAATATTGTAAAGCAATTAGCCTCCAATTAAAAAAAAAAAAAAGATGCACCCAGCATAAAAAAAAAGAAAAGAAAATGAATGAGAAACTTGATCACAGATGGGTGAGAGCCAGCTCTGGGCCAGAAATCAACATTTTGTATCTATAGGACAATATGCATGCCTGCTAAGTCACTTCAGGTATGTCTGACCCTTTGTGACCCTATGGACTATAGCCTGCCAGGTTTCTCTGTGCATGGGATTCTCCAGACAAGAACACTGAAGTAGGTTGCCATGCCCTCCTCCAGGGGGAAGACCAGTGTCTCTCATGTCTCCTGCACCGGCACACGGGTTCTTTACCACTAGTGCCACGTAAGGGTAAAATGTAAAGTCAGGCATCTAAGGGATGCCCATCAGAGGATGAGGGCATAGTGCAGTTGGATAATGGAGCAGCAGCCTTGGCAGTGTTTCTCCTGAATCAGCACCAGTGACACATTTTCTTCTGGAAATGAGGAAAAATCACTGACCTTTAACTATAGCATCAAAGAGGATCTGTGCTCTTCCTTGTTATTCCAATAGAGAATGAAAGAAAAGATGTTCCTGAGTTAAGGAAATTTGAAACAACATAGTGAAAAGTAACCACATTTCTTTTGTGTGAGATTGTTAAGTTTCTGAAATCCAGTATAATAGAACACAAGAGGACTCCCAGGTATTGGGCAATGAATGAAAATTACATATTTGGACTGTTAGGAAAATGATACAGTGAATTGATTTTGAAAAAAAGTGCTTTTCCTATTTTGTGTCTCCAAAATACCCTGATGGCTGTTGGTTGTCATGGTCAACATCTGCTCCTTGTCTACCATTGTTTAGTATCATTCATGCTCTAGAGGAGTGAGTCATTTGGTTTTTGGTGCAATTTTACTTCCTGATCTAAGCACCTGAATACAGAAAAGCTCTTGTATATACTCATGTGGATGCAAAAAAAAAAAATCGTGATGAAAAGTATAGCCAGTTGGTACTACCTATACCTATATTTTGGAAATTCTGCTTTGTTAGAACTAGTTGCATCCGTAGTGCTAGAGACCCTGAATGAGCAGAACTAAAATGGAATAGCTGCCTCAGTATTGTGACAGGTGCTTAGTTTGGAGTCCCCACACCTGCCAGATTCAGGGTTGGATTTGTGTCTGTTGGACTCTGATGGCTCAAGTAGCTGGATTTAGAATAAAAAGATTTGATTCAGCTTAACTTTTCACTGATTTATAAGCAATGATTGTGTGCAGACCATCACTTTGCTGACAAAGGTCTGTATAGTCAAAACTATGGTTTTTCTAGTAGTCATGTATGGATGTGAGAGTTGAACCATAAAGAAGGTTGAGTGCTGAAGAATTGATACTTTTGAACTGTGGTGCTGGAGAAGACTCTTGAGAGTCTCTTGGGAAGCAAGGAGATCAAACCAGTCAATCCTGAAGGAAATCAACCCTGAATATTCATTGGAAGGACTGATGGTGAATTTCCTATACTTTGGCCACCTGATGTGAAGAGCCTCCTCATTGGAAAAGACCCTGATGCTGGGAAAGATTAAGGGCAGGAGGAGAAGGGGATGACAGAGGATGAGGTGGCTGGATGGCATCACTAACTCAATGGACATGAGTTTGAGCAAACTCAGGGAGATAGTGATGGACAGGGAAGTCTAGGGTGCTGTAGTTCATGGAGTCACAAAGAATTGGACACAACTTAGTGTTGAACAGCAACAAATTGCATGCCTCCTTTTTGCATAACATAGTAGTAGATATTAAAGAAATGAGAGTTGTAAAAGTAGACACAGATTTCATTCACTTTTGGAGTGATTGTTTTGCATCTGTATCTGGTATTGAGACTGTGTATACCATGTGAAGGAATTATACTGAGTGCCATCTGCTTAATTCATCTGCCTGGGCTGTAAGCCTCCATTCTCCATCTTTTATAACTCTCATTTCTTTAATATCTACTGCTATGTTATGCAAAAAGGAGGCATGCAATTTGTTGCTGTTCAACACTAAGTTGTGTCCAATTCTTTGTGACTCCATGAACTGCAGCACCCTAGACTTCCCTGTCCGTCACTATCTCCCTGAGTTTGCTCAAACTCATGTCCATTGAGTCAGTGATGCCATCCAACCACCTCATCCTCTGTCATCCCCTTCTCCTCCTGCCCTTAATCTTTCCCAGCATCAGGGTCTTTTCCAATGAGGAGGCTCCTGTGATATTATTTGAGCTCTAAACTGAGTAGCTACAACCTTGACCAACACACTGACTTCTGTCCCCCCATCAAACTCTGTACTACAGAGCTGCTAATTAGTTGCTTAGTTGATGGGCATCCTTGGTGACAGCAATGTGTTCATGACAACAGCTCTGTGCAGAGCACTCAATTTGTGCCAGGTGATGAGTACTTTATACTTTCCCAGTCTTCCCTTAAAAGCCACCAGAGGATAAACTCAATGTACAGCAGAGTTTTGGCAGATTTGCTAAGCAGCCAATGGCAGAAAAACCATCATAGATTCAAACATTTGGAATAAGCATAGAGACTCCATCAAACCTTTTAGTTTTCAAATTCTATTCCAGGGCTTCCAAAAATGTTTGATTCTAATTTCATTTTTCTAAAGAATCAATTTAATTGAAAAATTAGTTTTTAAAAATGCAGTAAGGAATAATGTTTACATTCAAAAATAGTATATGTTGTTTTAACATATTGAAAACCATCAGTATATTAACTTATACATATTAATTTGGTTTTCTACAGACCTTAGAATAAAAGTCTCTCATCAACACAATTCAATTGAGAAATATCCTGAGATTATAGATCAAGTTGTTTTAAACTGTTATCATATCATTTACAGCTGTTTGTGTGAGTCAAGATTTTTCAATGCTGTGCAAACAAATAAAAGTTGACACTAATGGTAAAGAACCCACCTGCCAATGCAGGAGACTTAAGAGACTTGAGTTCTTTCCCTGGGTTGGGAAGATCCCTGAAGGAGGGCATGGCAACCCACTCCAGTATTCTTGCCTGGAGAATTCCCACCCATGGACAGAGGAGCCTGGCGGGCTATGGTCCATAGGGTTGCAGAGTCAGACATGACTGAAGCAACTTCACGCATGTGCAAACAAACAAAAAAACCCATAGAAAAAAATTAGGTGCTGCAACCATATAAGACTGTAACTGCCATCTGTAAACTTGATTTCAAATTTTTCTGTTCATCTTACTAGTCTCTTTGGATCCCACTGAACTATTTTTAAGCTTATATACTTGAACTTGCAAAATTTATGCTTCATAAAATTCTGACTTTTTTATCTGCTTTATTTGCAAGATCTTATTTGAAAAAAGAAAAATAATTCTTCTGCCTAAAGGGTTTGAAAAGTTCTAATTTAGATCAACTTACTTTCCAGTATAGGCATTTTCTTTACCAGCTCTCCTAGCTTAAAAAAAATAAATAAATAAAAGGCAGCCAAACTCCCCTTGATCACATTCATGGGAGCACCAGCATGAAGAGATGTGGCTATGTTTTTTCACTAACCCCTATCCCCATCCTTCAGAGATGAAGGAACTTCATCACAGAGAGGACAGTAACTCAGTCAGGGTTATAGAATCTTATATAATGGAGGTGGAACTGAAGAATAAAGTCTGTTTGATTAAGAAGCTTAGATACTTACACTAATTTATGTAGATTCTTAGGGACTTGACTAGCCTATGTTAATCAGAAATATGTTTATGTCCTTCATCTGCTATTAGGGGATGGCCAAGACCTTATCTTGGTGCTATCACTTTCTTGGAATTTCTCTTCCTTTTTTGGGTGTTTTTCTCAGCACCTCCAAATAACTCTTCATTAAGGCTAATTTTTTAGTTGTTGCTTCTAAATATCTCAGCCCTAGTAATGCTTGCTGCCAGTGAGGTTTCCAGCCAATGTGGAGGATCTGACATGAGGTCAGACCTCAGTCTGCATCTCCTGAAATAGGATCTTTCAGGAACATCTTTAAGGAATTGTTGCAGTTACGTTCCCTAGTAAACCGATCCTGAGACGGATACTAGCATGTAGGAAGTTCAACAGGTGCAGAAGAGGGAAGGAAACGGGGTTAGGCAGGGACAGAACCCGGGCTACAGTGCATTCTCAGCTGAGGGCTTCTCCATCCCCATGGGGAGCTCTACCGCTGGAAGGACCTTCAGAGTTGCCACAGTTGGTCATGCACCACCACCACTGAGCCCCGTGTGCCACAACAAGAGAAGCCACCGCAATGAGCTCAGGTACTGCAACTAGAGAGTAGCTGCCTTAAGAGAGAAAGCTCATTCATAGCAATGAAGACCCAGTGTTTAAATGCGAATGACACTGTGCTGAGCATCCCAGGAGATCTGGCCAGATAGCTCTCGTTTCACAAACTAGGAATCTGCGGCTTAAGGAGGGAAAATGATGGGATAATAAGGGTGATGTTTGTGGACACCTCAAAACCATTCACAGCCCTCCTCCCCTTCACTTTCCTCTATAATTGAAAAGGGAAAAGTAGAAGACTTGCTAATCTGTATTCCCAGGAGCCCCAGTTCCAGCCAAAGAGATAAAGAGGGCAGCCTCACTGGGTCAGCCCTCTGAGAAGGATTTTAATGGTTTCGACACAGCTGCCCTCAGCCCCAATCCCATCTTTCTGCCTTTCACTCTTCTCTTGCTGCTTGTCCCTTTGCAACCACGCTCAGACAGCCAAGAGGGAGATAGAAGGAGGATAGCCCCCAAATTTCTGTTACGCAGGGAAAATAACTGCTGCCCTTTAAAACAAGGCAGCAAGTTTTTTTTTGCTGCTTTACAGAAAAACTTATCACTACCTGATAACGAGAACAGACAGCTTCCTTGGTGTCTCAGTTGGTAAAGAATATGCCTGGAATGCAGGACCAGGTTCAGTTCCTGCATCAGGGAAAATTCCATGGAAAGAGGAGCCTGGTGGGCTGCAGTCCATGGGTAGCAATGAGTCAGGTTTGTTAAACTTAGGTCTCTTGCCTTTAAAAATCAGTTTTTTTAATTATTTAAGCATTATGTCAAAATAATTATGTTTGGTAAACAATTTAAGTTGCCAGTCCAAATTTAGTGTCACAGTTCCTAACCATTTTAAGTAAAAGAACATAAACATACAGCAAACATTACTACATTCAGCCTCATCTAAAACATCAGTGAAGTGGGTTTAATTCATTTTTAACAATTCTATTCCTATTTTATGCCTTTCTATGGTTATCGTAGGATATATTAATTTTAACACCTCCTAATGTTTAATATGTATTTTTATATATTTGGAGATTACAATATTACCTTATCAGAAAGTGAAAGAATACTATTTTAGATCAGCCAAAGTTACAGAGTTTTGGTAATTATTTGACTGATTTGGGGGTGGATTTTTGGTCAGGACTTTTTGTTTCATTTTTTTTTTTCCTCTCAAGCTGATCTGAGCCTGGTCTTAAACTGGGCTTCTTTTTAAAGTTAAATGTTACTTGTTAAAACAATAAAACATTTTAAATTATGCCTTTTGCTTAAGGTTTAGCATTTCTTAGAACCTGGCAAGAAGCTACACACTCACATCACAGATCTCTTCTGCACGTGCACGTGCCCCACCATCCCATCAGACTTCACCGAGAAGGCACAGGTGAAAAGTGAAAGTCAGTCGTGTCCGACTCTTTGTGACCCCTTGGACTATGCCGCCCATGGGGTTCTCCAGGCCAGAATACTGGGGTGGGTATCCTTTCCCTTCTCCAGGGGATCTTCCCAACCCAGGGATCGAACCTAGGTCTCCCACATTGCAGGCAGATTCTTTACCAGTTGAGCCACCAGGGAAGCCCAAGAACACTGGAGTGGGGAGCCTATCCTTTCTCTAGTGGACCTTCCTGACCCAGGAATCAAACCAGGGTTGACATAAGTGCAGATGTACAATTATTAAGAGTTTTAAGACATGAGAACAGAGCTTTCAACCAAGTATGAGGCCCTGGGTGACTGCACAGGAGTCATACCCAAGGAGCCCTGCCTGTAAATGGATTTTAGAAACTGGATTTTTTTAAATGGTGAAGCTCAAATTGCAACCTACTGACAGAACGTGAGATGCCTGCAAACTTTTCCTTGACCTAAGAAGTCATTTATATCCCTCTTAGCAAGTTTTAGTTTCATTTCTAATGATCACTTCTGCAGGTCATTATCCAAAAATGTGGGGCTGCCCTGTTTCAGCAGAATTGAAAATGCAGCCTTCAATTCAGAGAGTACATTCAGTTCCCTCAGCTTCCTTTGGGAGGATTAATCAGACAGGGTGAGGGCAGAGCTCACCAGTCTATTAGTTTTGGAGTTTTCACTCAGCTGAACTGTGAATGCATAGAAAAGCTGGAGGGGAAATACCACATGAGCTGAACGAAAAGGATGTGTGAGGAAAGATGAGTGTACCTGAGGTGGTAAAACACTCCACTCTGTGGATATTGTGGAAGAAGTGAGTTTGGTGTCTGGTACAGACTCTCTGATAGTTGTGGTGACCTTTGAGAACTAAGATTATCCATTGCTCCCCCCACCCCTTTGTGCAGGGCCCTGTGTCCCAGGCCCACCTGATGACATTGCTTAGAACACCAGGACAGACAGAGGCCAGAGAAAGGGCAGGGAACCAGGACTCCAGGGCTGCCTTGAACACTGCCTCAGAACCCTGAGCCTTTAATTCACAATGGCTGCTTTCGAGTACAGGTTCCTTCTGGCCTTGGGCACGCCGGTGGGTCATAGGTGTGCAGGTTCTGAGACTCACAGCAGTGGGTCTGTGTTTTGCTCTTGCTTTTAGCACAGATTATTTACTAGGTATTCTTAGACTCCATAGTGCATGTTCAGTTGTCCAACTCTTTGCGTCCCCATGAACTGTAGCCCTCCAGGCTCCTCTGTCCATGGGATTTCCCAAGCAAGAATACTAGAGTGGGTTGCCATTTCCTCCTTCAGAGGATCTTTCTGACCCAGGGATCAAACCCTTATCTCCTGCAGCACCTGCACTGCAGGCAGGTTCTTTACCACTAAGCCACCAGGAATCCCTAAGACTCCATAGGCCAATGAACTTACGTTCCATAGAAATCTGTGTTTCTTCCTTGCATTCTACTTCAGTTAGCCTGTCTAACCATAAAGGATGTGCTAATCCAGTATCACAGAAGGAAGATGAAAGGAAGTCTTGAAATGAGGGCCTTTCTTCATGGAATGAGACCTTCCCCATTGTCTTGATTGAGGGCCAAGATATTATTTGTAAAGAAATATATGCTTCTTATTTAAAAATGCAAGCATATATGATGAAATGAAATAAAAATGAATTCTTCTTAGCCCAGCACACTTACTCCTCAGAGGCAAGCGTTGTTAACAGCAGATTTCCATTTACACACAAATGGACTCATATTTTGCCAGTTTTGCTAGTTTTCCACCGAGGAGTGGAACACTATTACCTTATTCCTCTTAGTGACTGCATTAGCCTTCCATTATGTAAATGCAGCTTAATTGATGTGTCTGTTTCTTCCTGGATAAACAGCTGCCATGAACATCCTTGACCTCTGTCACTAAGTTCAAGGTTCATTTTTAAATTTATAGTTTTTAATTTTACTTTTGGTTGTGCTGGGTCTTTGTTACTACGTGGGCTTTCTCTGGTTGCAGAGAGGGGAGTGCTACTCTTTGTTACACTGGTGGGCTTCTCACTGCAGTGACTTCTCCTGTTGCTGAGCACAGGCTCTAAGGCATGCAGCCCTCATTAATTGTGGCGCCTGGGCCCAGTTGACCAGGGTGTGGGGATCTTCCCGGATCAGAGATCAAACCCGTGTCCCCTGCATTGGCAGGCGAATTCTTACCCACTGGACCACCAGGGAAGCCCCTCAAGGCTCATTTTTATAACTGAGTGGATGATCTCTCAGGATGGAGTTGATCTGTTTGCCACTCTGTCCAGAAGTTTCTCCCTAACAGTGTTGATCACTGCTGCGGCTGTTACTAAGTACTCATGGGTTAAGAGCCTTTTCTGAGTGTAATAATCTACTAGTATTCACTGGAAAAGGTTAATGGTAATCTGTATGTATGCCAGATACCTTATTCCAGGTTTAGGGTGTTATCCCCTGACAGTCCCTTCCATGCAAAGACCAAGAAGGCCCTGGGAAAGATGGAAGCATCAGGGCTGGAATTTGAACCGCTATGACTCTAACTCCAAAGACCGTGTCAAGGAGAGACTCCCAGGCTGTGCTTTCCTCTGCTCCCCTTTCTCCTTTCGGTCCTCACCAGCATGTGTCCTGGCTCCTCTTTCTCACAGCGTGCTTGGCAGTAGTAGCAGATCAATGCACAGATGCCTGCAGTGCTCTTGAGGACGTCACAGTCTGGTTGAGGGGATTATAAAATCTGTAGTCTTAGAAGCACAGAGCTGTGGAGACTCAACAGGCATTGTAGGAGTGCGACAGCTTTGAACCAGGTCCACAGTCACAGAAAAGAAAAGTCATGGAGCCGTCTATTGACCTAGCAGGGTGTAGAATTCTTTATACGAAATTGACAAGACAGCAATTGTTTAGAAAATAGTAAAACAAAGCATGAAATCAGTGCAGAATTGATTAGAAATGGCATCATGGAATAATCTGAAGGAGAAGAGGATATTTCAAGAAAGATTTGTGTATGTGTGGGAAAGAGAATTTGAGCCAGCATTACAAAACACAGGTGTTTTGACTGTTCTGAAAGAGGATTGGAATGACAGATGCATAGCTTCTGGGGCAAGGACCTTCAGAATTCACCAGGTCACGATAAGGAGGTGAAATCAACAACTATGGCAGCTGTCATTTGTCAAACACTTACTGTACACCAGGTACCACGCTGAGTGCTTGACATACAATCTCTGCCTTAATCTTCACATTTACCCTGCAAAGTAGATATCATTATCCCCAATTTTCAGATGAAGAACTGAGTCACAGAAAGATTAAGTAACTTTCTCAAGGTAATATTAGACCTTTATGAATTTTTGTGTCTTTGCTCTCTGTAGAAGTCATGGCTCCAGAGGCTAGTGATTCTCACCATATTTAAGACCCATGAAAGATTTTTAAAATGGAGTTCAGTGAGTATTCTGCCAAGTTTGTTTCTCAGACGTGATCTGTGAATAAATGCATTGTCTAAGAGCAAAAAAGAGTGGTTACTTGAAAGGTCTCATTAAAGCATTTCTTTTTTGTTAAAAATAATTCTGTGTGTGTAGGTTAGGGGCTAATAGAGTGAGCGCTAAACTGAACCATCAGCTTTTACTCTGTCACTCATACTGTGAGATCTTGGAACACTTAATCTTTCTGGGCCTAAAATTTTCTCTTCTAAATGGAAATAATAAGAGAACTAACATCCTTGGGTGGTTGTGATTGTTAAAATGAGATAACGTAATGACTGCAAAGCACAAGATCTGGTAAATAATGTTCAGATAATACACTGGCTGTTATTTTAACAAGCAAAAATTCCTGTTAACTCACTAAATAAGTAATACTCACCAAACCTCTGAATAGTTTTATCCTTTAGGAAGTGAGTCAAACAGCACAAGCCTAGAGGGAATATAACTAAGGTAAACATTGGAACTTCACCACTTTGGAATTCAACATGTCAATGTATGGCAAAACCAATACAGTATTGTAAAGTAAAATAAAGTAAAAATAAAAATTAAAAAATATATATATTTAAAAAAAAAAGCCTTGAAGGGGGTTTTACTGGCTGCAAGGACCCATTTTTACAACCCTAAGAATGAGTGTTTTCTTAAAGTTTGCACCCTTAGGCACCTCTGGGCTTCCCTGGTGGCTCAACTGGTAAAGAATCCACCTGCAATGCACAAGACCTGGGTTCGATCCCGGGGTTGGGAAGATCCCCTGGAGAAAGGAACGGCTACCCACTCCAGTATTCTGTCCTGGAGAATTCCATGGACTGTATAGTCCATGGGGAGACAAAGAGTTGGACATGACTGAGTGACTTTCACTTTTCAGTTTAGGCACCTCTAGTCCCAGCCTTCCCCAGCAGGCTGGAACAGGTAATTCCTTTAGAAAAGCCCCACAATAATTCAGGGGTGCTTCCTCTTTGGGTTTAATGTGTCCCAATATCAATACAAAATCTCAAATCTAAATTCTAAAGCTCAAATCAAAGCCTCATTTAAAAGTGCTTCCCCTGCCTTTATCCTTCTGCTTGACAGCCTGATATTTCCTTAGTCGCTTCCCAGCTCACTTGGACTCAGCACACCTGGGTGGATGCTCTCATCTCTGAAAGAGCAGAATTGCTCCCAGGTGGCTCCTCTAAGCACTTCTATTCCAGTTCAGGCTGTGACAGAACTAATCATGCTTCCAGGAATGAAGATTTACAGTAACCCTGGGTTATGCCTTGTTCCTGGAGTCTACTGGTCCTTTACTGTTGGCGCTTTGTGGAGTGATCCCTCCAACTCATGTTAACTTCATTCGTATTCTCAGACAAATTATCCACTGCACTTTATATAAAATCATTTGGTATTCTTTATGAACTTTTACCTTTCTCCTTTGAGTTTTGAGCAGATGCTTTAGAAGCTCTGACTCAAATTTCTCCCGAGTTTCTGTGCTTGAGTTTTGCTCATAGTTAGATCTGTGTAAGTTGTACATTTTTATTTCTTCACCACATGTATCATAGCATCCCTGAGTACCCATACCTAGAGGTGTGCACACTGTCTTGCGTATGGGGCCCATCCACATTGAGGTGTGTTCATGGCAAATGAACCTAAGGCTGGTCTCATCAAGCCCTCAGCTGGTCACAACACCAAGAAATTAACAGCACTTTTCCCAGTAGACAGACCCAGAAGAGATCCTAAAAGGACATTTCTAAAGGGGATAATCTTAGATTTTTCACTTAAAAAAAAGCAAGACATAATATTCAAAGAAAATTACTATTTGAATTATTATTATATACACATATAGGGCTTCCTAGGTGTCCTAGTGGTAAATAACCCACCTGCCAATGCAGGAAGGAGACCTAAGAAACACGGATTCAATTCTTGGGTCATGGAAGATCCCCTGGAGGAGGGCATGGCAACCAACTCCAGTATTCTTGCCAGGAGAATCCCATAGGCGAAGGAGCCTGGCAATCTACAGTCCATAGAATGGCAAAGAGTTGAACATGACTGAAGTGACTTAGCATGCATGCATGTACATGTATTACCTATTAAAATTTTTTAAGGCAATTTATGTTTTGAAAGTTATCTCCTTTTCTGGTTATTCTAAGTACTTCCAAATAGATATGAATTTTGTTAAATAAATCTTTAGAACATTTATATGTGGGAGATCACCCATCTTCATTCACAAGGGAATAGAAAATTGAAGCTTAAAATGGATTCAATGCAGGACCCAGCACGGTGGGAGGGACCACTGTGATAAGCAGCTTGGCTTCTGCCTTGGATAAAAACACAGATCTTTTGTTTCTATGTGGTTGTAAACCTGTAAGGGAGAATATTTGTTGGGTTGGTTTATGATCGTGGCAGTGGTATTAGTAATGAGCTGGCCCCCATGGAAGCATCTCCCACGGTGGTCTGCTTACTTTGCTGCAAATAATAGGCAAGCATCATGCTTGTCTGGAGTCTGGCATCTCTGGTTTCTATTACTTATTTTCTAGGTTAACCTCAGATACTCAGTACCTTATTTTTATAAGCACAGTTCAACACTGGGTTGAAAGGTCTCCTCATTTGTAACAAAAGAGCATTTTAAAGCAGTCTTCCCAATATAATTTGTTGTAAACCTCTTTAAAAGAAGTTCCCATTACAGCACGTGTCATAGAAGGGTAGAAGATGGAAATCTCCAGATTGATGACACCTGGGGGATCCTGTGTACAAATCCTGGGGGAAGGGTGCTGAGCTGGGAAGCCAACGTGTGAGGATTTGTCTCTTTTTCACTTCAGCACGTCCTTGTGAGCTCTACTGCCGACCCATAGATGGCCACTTTTCCGAGAAAATGCTGGATGCTGTCATTGATGGTACCCCTTGCTTTGAAGGAGGCAACAGCAGAAATGTCTGTATTAATGGCATGTGTAAGGTATTGGGTATGTTTCCTTAATCTACAACTTTATAAAATCGTGATTTTTTTTACTAATTTGGAAAGTTAGATGTTTTCATCTTTTGCTTCTGTGGTATTTGCATGTGGACTGGTATTTTTATAGTCTGTGAGACAAGACTTTTCAGTGTTCATCAAGGTCACAGTTAGAAACCAAATATCCTCCTGCTGTTGTCTTCATTTCTTGAGCTATTAATGTGCTCTGTGATATTTCAGGCATGGAGCTGAGTCAAACTGAAGAAGAATCAAATTATTCTTTGGAGGAATAATTCTTTGGAGGAATTATTAGGAAAAGGCAACTTGAATTATTTCAGTGACTTTGAATTCTCATTGGTTACTTGCCAACAATCAAGCATGAGGAAAAACTAATAAATGATTATATAGTGTTTTTCACAAAGCATTTTGATATTGAATTCACCTTGATCACCAACATGATCACCTTAGGAAGAGAGATGGCATAATTATAGACCGATAATTATAAACCAGGTCTTCTGATATCAGTTTAACTTTTCACATTGACTCCATTAGGAAACTCTAGCCTTTATATAAATTACTTGGGTCTGATTTTTAATCAGACTTGGCATCACCGACTCAATAGATATGGGTTAGAGCAAGTTCTGGGAGTTGATGATGGACAAGGCAGCCTGGCGTGCTGCAGTCCATGGGGTCACAAAGAGTCAAACATGACCAAGGGACCAAACTGATTTTTTAATGCATTTATATGTACAACCACTGAGGAATTTCTCCCATTGCTTACAGTCTATTTTGCAATAAGGAACAAGTTTTGAGATCCAGTACTTGGTCATAAACCTCAGTTTAAAGAGGAGGTGTTTCGGGGACTTCCCTGATGGTCCCCTGATTAAGACTCAGCGCTTCCACAGCCGGGGGCATGGGTTTGATCCCTGGTCAGGGAACTAAGATCCCACATGCCATGTGCCATGGCCAAAAATAAATAAAGAGAAGGTGTTTTTAATAAATGAAAGAAAAGCTATATAAAAATAACTAGCTATTAGTAAAGCACAAGGGCTTAGTGCTTAGGCTCTAGAATATGAACCAAATACCACTATTTCCAAGCTGTGTAACTCTATACATCTTTTTAAGACTCAGTTATCTTTCACAGATTTGAGATATTAACATGTCTTTTTAGATTAAATAGTTTTACATGTAAAGCCCTTAACAGAGCCCATGACACACCAAAAACAATATATTTTACTCATTTTTGCAAGTAATTGTCACAGTTTTTCCACTGGAATGAGTTATCACCATGAGAAGATCCTGGCCATCAGTGTTTAGCACCCTGGGAAGGTGAATTTATCACCCTGCAGCTGCTGATGGACTTAATCCAGTCCTGACCAAGGCACAGGGGATATGTTTCCCAGGACTGAGTGAGCTAACGCAGGTCATAATTAAACTCTAAATTAGAAGGAATTTAGGCAAAATTCTTTTCCTGACACACTAATTACCATTGTAGCTACAAAGAGCCAAAAATAATTAATATATTTTAGGTTAGGTCTGTTCCCCAGAGTAGGAAAAAGTTTGGCTAATTTAGGCCCCAACAGCCCCATGGCCATTTAATATAGTGGTTCTCAGGCCTAGCTGCCTATTAGAATCAGCTGGAGAGCTTCTAAAAACTGTACTGATGTCTGGCTCTATCTCCACCCTATTCATTCAGAATCACCTGGATGTGGAGACTACGCATTGGTATTTTTAAGACTCCTCAGGTGATTGCCATATGCTGTTAGGGCTGAGAACTTCAGTCATCAAGAAATGAATGTGATGCTAAAATTATCTTTTAGACCTAAATACCTTTGCCTGTATAGAGATTGTATTTAGCTTTTGATGGAAAAAGCAAGTAGTTTGAATGGAAACATAAGGGGTATTGGGTATCTCTCTTGAAGGCAATTAAATCAGCTTAATAGAATAAGTCAGATTCTCTCAGCTTGCTTTTTTCTTTCTGGAAACCAGTTACGGTCTTTTAGAAACATTAATTACTCACTTTATGTCTATAGCACACTGAGCTAAGTTTTTAAGCTGAGAAATTATGTCAAATCAAATTTACTTTAATAGTCTAAATGCAATTTATCTTTTAAAGATCCAAATTGTAGTTCAGCTTTTGTTAGTCTTCTTATTCATTTACTACAGTTTTTTCAAAGGGAACTGAACATGTACTGAAAGAAAAAGTTACACCATCAGAAAAAAATGTATATCGTGTCTGATTCATCTTTGTGTATATGAAAATTTTTGCTTATGGTCATATAAATACCTGCTATAGGTGCTTATACTCATATATTTAGCTATTTTGAAATTATGATGCCACCATTTTGGCATGTTAGATTTGCAGATTTTGTTGTCAAGGGAATTATTGAATGTTGATCAGAACTGAATTTTTTTAGCAGAAATAACTGTATTCCTTTCCCAATTGTTTTGACCTGTACTGAATTTCTAAGCTCCTTTTTTTCTCTTTATTGAATTTTTTTCTACTATTTCATTTACCCTCTGTAACTACATAAAACTAAGATTTTAAGTAAAGTGGTGTTTGCAGTCAACTTATATTCTCCTGTCCTTTTTGGGGGAGGATTTACACTCATCTTCTGCTAGATTTTTTAGCGTTAATGGATATAGCATCCTCAGAGTTCTTTCTCATTTAAAAATATGTATAAATTTGCTTTTATTCTTGAAGGACACTTGACTAGGTACAAAATTTGGGGCATCATACTGTCTTTCCCCCTAAATTTTGTAAACATTGCTCTTCTCTCTTCTGCTGTTGAATCTTATATGAAGTACAGGGCTGGGCTAATATCTCTCCCTAGGTAACTTGGTATCTTTCTTTCTCTTTATGTAATTTACTTTTTATTGAAGTATAGTTGATTTACAGTGTTTCAAGTATTCAGCAAAGTAATTCAGTGTGCTCTGCTGTGCTACGCATAGTTGTTCAATCATGTCCAACTCTTTGCCACCCCATGGGCTGTAACCTGTCAGGCTCCACTGTCCATGGGGATTCTCCAGGCAAGAATACTGGAGTGGATTGTCATGCCCTCCTCCAGGGGATCTTCCCAACCCAGGGATTGAACCCAGGTCTCCCGCATTGCAAGTAGATACTATCTGAGCCACCAGGAAAGCCCAAGAATACTGGAATCAGTAGCTTATGCCTTCTCCAGGGAAACTTCCAGACCCAGGAATCAAACTGGGGCCTCCTGTATTGTAGGAGGATCTTTACCAGCTCAGTTACCAGGGGATATATATATACATATATATATATATGTATGTATATGTATATATATATATTTGCTTTTTCAGATTCTTATACAGTATAGGTTATTACAAAGTATTGAATATTGTTCCTTGTACTAAATAGTAGGTAGAGATCAATAGGTAGCTTCTATACAGTAGCTTATTGTTTATCTATTTCATATAGGGTAGTTCAGTACAGTTCAGTTGCTCAGTCATATCTGACTCTTTGCAACCCCATGAAAGGCAGCACGCCAGGCCTCCCTGTGCATCACCAACTCCCGGAGTTCACTCAAACTCATGTCCATTGAGTCAGTAATGCCATCCAGCTATCTCATCCTCTGTTGTCCCCTTCTCCTTCTGCCCCCAATCCCTCCCAGCATCAGAGTCTTTTCCAATGAGTCAACTCTTCGCATGAGGTGGCCAAAGTGCTGGAGTTTCAACTTTAGCATTATTCCTTCCAAAGAACACCCAGGACTGATCTCCTTGAATGGACTGGTTGGATCTCCTTGCAGTCCAAGGGACTCTCAAGAGTCTTCTCCGACACCACGGTTCCAAAGCATCCATTCTTCAGCGCTCAGCTTTATTCACAGTCCAACTCTCACATCCATACATGACCACAGGAAAAACCATAGCCTTGACTAGATGGACCTTAGTTCACAAAGTAATGTCTTTGCTTTTGAATATGCTCTCTAGGTTGGTCATAACATTCCTTCTAAGGAGTAAGCGTCTTTTAATTTCATGGCTGCAGTCACCATCTGCAGTGATTTTGGAGCCCCCAAAAATAAAGTCTGACACTGTTTCCACTGTTTCCCCATCTATTTCCCATGAAGTGATAGGACCAGATGCCATGATCTTAGTTTTCTAAATGCTGAGCTTTAAGCCAACTTTTTCACTCTCCTCTTTTACTTTCATCAAGAGGCTCTTTAGTTCCTCTTCACTTTCTGCCATAAGGGTGGTGTCATCTGCATATTTG
>SJYQ01009463.1:0-22488 GCA_006410935.1 Redunca redunca | reverse complement strand
ACCATTTCTGTCCTTTATCGAGCCCATCTTTGCATGAAATGTTCCCTATCTCTAATTTTCTTGAAGAGATCTCTAGTCTTTCCCATTCTGTTGTTTTCCTCTATTTCTTTGCATTGATCCCTGAAGAAGGCTTTCTTATCTCTTCTTGCTATTCTTTGGAACTCTGCATTCAGATGCTTATATCTTTCCTTTTCTCCTTTGCTTATCACTTCTCTTCTTTTCATAGCTATTTGTAAGGCCTCCCCAGACAGCCATTTTGCTTTCTTGCATTTCTTTTCCATGGGGATGGTCTTGATCCCTGTCTCCTGTACAATGTCACAAACCTCTGTCTATAGTTCTGTAGGCACTCTATCAGATCTAGTCCCTTAAATCTATTTCTGACTTCCACTGTATAATCATAGGGATTTGATTTAGATCATACCTGAATGGTCTAGCAGTTTTCTCTACTTTCTTCAATTTAAGACTGAATTTGGCAATAAGGAGTTCATGATCTGAACCACAGTCAGCTGCTGGTCTTGTTTTTGCTGACTGTATAGAGCTTGTCCATCTTTGGCTGCAAAGAATATAATCAGTCTATTTTCGGTGTTGACCATCTGGTGATGTCCATGTGTAGAGTCTTCTCTTGTGATGTTGGAAGAGGGTGTTTTCTATGACCAGTGTGCCCTCTTGGCAAAACTCTATTAGTCTTTGCCCTGCTTCATTCCATATTCCAAGGCCAAATATGCCTGTTAGTCCAGGTGTCTCTTGACTTCCTGCTTTTGCATTCCAGCCCCTATAATGAAAAGGACATCTTTTGGGGGTGTTAGTTCTAAAAGGTCTTGTAGGTCTTCATAGAACCATTTAACTTCAGCTTCTTCAGCGATACTGGTTGGGGCATAGACTTGGATAACTGTGATATAGAATGGTTTGCCTTGGAAATGAACAGAGATCATTCTGTCGTTTTTGAGATTGCATCCAAGTATTGCATTTCAGACTCTCTTGTTGACCATGATGGCTACTCCATTTCTTCTGAGGGATTCCTGCCCACAGTAGTAGATATAATGATCATCTGAGTTAAATTCACCCACACCAGTCCATTTTAGTTCACTGATTCCTAGAATGTCGACGTTCACTCTTGCCATCTCCTATTTCACCACTTCCAATTTACCTTGATTCATGGACCTAACATTCCAGGTTCCTATGCAATATTGCTCTTTACAGCATCAGACCTTGCTTCTTTCACTAGTCACATCCACAACTGGGTACTGTTTTTGCTTTGGCTCCATCCCTTATGTATCTGTTAATCTCAGGTCCCTAATTTATCCCTCTTTCCTCTTTCCCTTTTGGTAGCTAACTTTATTTTCTGTATCTGTGAGTCTATCTCTGTTTCATAAATAAGTTACTTTGTATCATTTTTGTTGATTCCACATATAAGTGATATCGTGTGGTATTTGTCTTTCTCTAACTTACTGTACTTAGGATGACAATCTCTAGGTCCATCCATGTGGTTGCAAATGACATTATTTCATTCATCTTTGCATGCATGTTGCTTCATGTGTCTGACTCTTTGTGACACTGTGGACTGTAGCCTGCCAGGCTCCTCTGTCCATGGGATTCTCTAGGCAAGAATATTGGAGTGGAATGCCATCCCCTTTTCCAGGGGATCTTCCTGACCCAGAGATCGAAACTGTGTCTCTTATTTCTCCTGAATTGCAGGCCGGTTCTTTACTACTAGCGCCCCCTGGTCTGAGTAATATTCCATTGTACATATGCACCACACTGTCTTTATCCATTCATTTATTGATGGACATTTAGGTTGCTTCCACACCTTGACTACTTTAAATAGTGTTGCTGTGAATACTGGGATGCATGTGTCTTTTTGAGTTAAAGTTTCTCTGGATATATGCCCAAGAATAGGATTATTGGATCATTTGGCAACTCTATTTTTAGCTTTTTAAGAAACCTATATGGTATTCTCCAAAGTGGCTGCACCAATTTACATTCCCACCAATGGTGTAGGGATGGTTACCTTTTCTCCACACCTTCTCCAGCAATTATTATTTGTAGACTTTTCAATGATGGCCATTCTGACCAGTGTACAGTGATGCCTCATTTAGTTTTGATTTGCATTTTGCTAATTAGTGAGATTGAGTGTATTTTCATGTACTTATTGGCTATCTGTTTATCTTCTTTGAGAAATGTCTATTTAGGTCTTCTATTTTTTAATTAAAAAAAATTTGTTGTTGTTGTTGAGCTGTATAAGCTGTTTGCTTATTTTGGAAATTAGTCCCGTGTCAGGTGCCTCATTTACTAATATTTCCTCCCATTCCATAGGTTGTCTTTTCTATGGTTTCCTTTGCTTTTAAGCAAAAACAAAAGCGTTTAAGTTTAATATGGTCCCATTTGTTTATTTTTGCTCTTGTTTCCATTACTGTAGGAGATGGATCCAAAATAATATTGCTGTGATTTATGTCAAAGAGTATTCTGCCTGTGTTTTCCTCTAGGAGTTTTTGAGTATCTGGTCTTACATTTAGGTCTTTAATCCATATTGAGTTTGTTTTTGTATATGATATTAGAGAATGTTCTAATTTCACTCTTTTACATGTAGCTGTCCAGTTTTCTCAGCACTACTTATTGAAGAGTCTTTTCCCCATTGCATATTTTTGCCTCCTTTGTCACGTTAACTGGCCATATATGCATGGGTTTATTTCTGGCCTTTCTATTCTCTGAACTTCTAAGCTTATTTATCACAGATACAAATTTAAACAATGACTTTTCAGGATGTCATCTATTTTTAATCACAAGTATGACATGCAATAAGCTTTTAAATATATGAACAGATATTCCCACCCCTCTTCCTACTATCCCAGCTTTGCAGTCTTACCTGCTGTCTTAAGACAGGATACCAATCTTCCAGCTCACTCACCCCTTTCTTTCGGTAGCCAGTTCTCTGACTTTCAGTTCCTTTACTCTTCTTTTTTCTCCCAGTCAGTGCAGCTTTGGCTTCATTTCCTTCTCAAACAGCCCTGATGCCTTGAGCTATCACATCAACCATCCCCTGGTCTTCTCTTAGCCATCCATCAGCCTCTCACCCTAGGACCCTGATTCTGATCAACCTACCATAATGATTTTGCTCTTATAATAAGTCTACTGTACACTTCTTAAAATAATGATTCCACTTTGTGGATTCCCTTATAAATCAATGTCTTTAACCCCAGCTGAGTCCTCAGCCTTGTCCAACAGTCTTCCTAGCCATCCTAAGTTAGAGTCCTTTCTCATTGCTCTCACAATCTTTCTGCCTCTTCTTTGTTCTCTGTCATGGCCATTTTGGCCAACTCAGTGATTGGCTGAACACCCAGGTGGCAATTTCTCTGGGCCAAATATCTCTCCAGAAGACCAGATCCAGGCTCCTAGCCCTCAGTGTTATGGTGAGAAAGCATTATTGCTGCTGCCCCATTTGTTAAAGGACAATGTCATTTACCTGTTCTCAGGTAAGCATAACTGGCCCTATCTTCACACTAAAGTTCCATTGGCTGGGAATGGATTTCATCTTGGAACTAGGTATTCTTCCAGTCTCTGCCTTTGCCAAGGGCCTGCAGAAAGAAATAATGACATTCTCAGTGGATTAGGTCAAGGCACCAGCTGATATTTCAGTCCTGTTATATGAGGATTTCCTAAGTAAAACAGTGTTAACTCATGATGAAAAAATGAGAATTAGGTAAAAAATACTTATTAAGGTAATTATTTTAAGTAATAAAAATAACTTATTACTTAAAGTAAGTATTTTAAGTAATAAAAATTACTTATTCACTTACATAGGGGTAAAAGCCCCAGTGAAAGACTGGGACCTGATTTCTCTATGTAATACTCAAGACAGGATACTCTTCAGTTCAGAAGACAAGGTCAAGAATTGGTGATACACTTCTGCACAGGAAAGGAAATAGCCATCAGAGTAAAGAAGAAACCTACAGGGTGGGAGAAAAATTTTCATACTATATATATAATAAGAAGTTAATATCTAAAACATATGAGAAACTTCTACAATTCAGTAGCAGAAAAATAACCTGATTTAAAAAGACTTGAATAGACATTTCTCCAAAGAAGATATGCAAATGGCCAACAGATATGTGAAAAGGTGCTCAACATCATTAAACATAGAGAAATACAAGTGAAACTCATGAGCTATCACTTCACAGCTGTTAGGATGGCTGCTACCAACACACATAAGATAGTGAGTATTGCTGTGGATGTGGAGAAATTGGAATCCTGTGCACCATTGGTGGGAATGTACCATGATGCAGCCACCATGGAAAAAAATCAAAANACCATAAGACCTAGCAATTCCAGTTCTAGGTATATATCCAAAGGGATGAAATCAGGATCTTGAAATGATATCTGTACTCCCAAGTTCATAGTGACATTATTCACACTAGTCAAGATATGGATGGAAACAACCCAGATGTTCATCAACAAATGAATGGATAAAGAAAATGTGGTATATGCATATCACAGAATATTGTTCAACTCTAAAAAAGAAGTAAATTCTGTCATTTTGGCAATATGAATGAGCCTAGGAATACTATGCTAAGTGAAACACGCCAGTCACAGAAGGACAAATGCTACAGGATTCCACATATAGGAGAATCTAAAATAGTCAAACTCACTGAGGCAGAGAAGAGAACAGTGGTTTCTAAGGGACAATGGAGAGCTGCTGTTCAACAAGTATAAAGTTTCACAAGATGAATATGGCTCGAGCTTTGCTATACAATGTATTGCCTGTGGTTAACAACACTGTATTGTTCCCTTAAAAACTTATGAAATGGGTAGATCTCATGTTAAGTGTTCTTACCACACACACACAAAAAGGGACACAAGGGAACTTTTGGATCTGATGGATATGTCTATTGCCTTGATTGTGGCGATGGTTTCACAGGTGTTTGTATGAGTCCAAACTCATCAAATTATAAAAGTAAATATGTATAGTATTTTATATATCAGCTGCACCCCCAAGAAAGCTGTTTAAAAAGGAAAGAAAGAAAGAAATGGTGATAGGAAATTAGAGTGATTTCCTTTTGTAAAGAAATGCAGCCTGTGGGGTGGCTGTCTGGCCTGCTAAGAGTCACAGGGAGGAGAGCCTTCCTGGAGCCGTCGTTACATTGGTAGCAGCAGCACAGCCCCCTCTGATCTGCTGAAGGCAGACGGTATTATCGACCGTAGCCCTGCTGCCAGATCACAGGGCACGGAAGAAAGGGATGTCTGTTCGTTTTTCCTGAGAGCCTTACAGGTTCTGTGTAGTCAGGAGGACGGGCTTCCACCTTCCAAGCCTTCGGTTCTGTACTCAGTTCAGTGTTGACTGTGCTGTGCGCGGCTTCTGGAGGAGCAGAGGATGAAGTCTCCACCAGCACCTCGCGCTGTGCCCTTGGTCAGCATCTGACGGGGCTGTGTTTCCTTCCCCACCCCTGCCCCCTGGGGGATGCAGGCAGATATTGGTGGAGGAGAAAGATGCGCTCAAGGTGTTTGTTTTTGAACTTCTTTCCTTTTTCTTCATATTTTCCCACTATTTTTTGGCACTCCATGCTGCTGGCAGGGTCTTAGTTCCCCAACCAAGGATTTCATCCATGGCCCCTACAGTGGAAACTCAGAGTCTTAATCACTGGACCACCAGGGAAGTCCCTCTCTATATTTTTTAATCCATCCCCTCTTGGTAGAGATTTTAAAAAACACTTTACTATGTTGCAAAGTATGTTTCCCTGGCTCGTTCCAAATCAGTGAAGAAATGAAGTCACTGGGAATAGGATGTGTAAAGTTTAGCTTATTAGAAGATGGTCAAGCTTGACATATATACATCACTTGTGAAGGGCTGGCATTTTACCTATGGCCACTGAAGGCACATATCCAGACTGTTTCTTTCCTTTCCATCGTGATTAGTGTGATTGAGTTTTTAAAATCTCTTAGCATTTTGTGTTTCCCAATTGGGTCAAGTGGCACAATCTTCAAACATAAAGAAAGTCAGAGATGGTTAAACTGAGGAATGGTGCTATTTTCTATCTATGGGCATTCATTCTGCATTTAGCTAGTGGAGGAAGAGTATATTTAAAGACCTGAATGCTTATTCCTTTCAGGTGATTCAAGGTGGCTTTAAAATAAGAAAGGAACTTATCTTTGAGAGAGAAAAAAACTACCTGGGCACAATTCTTCCCAAACAGAAAAGAAAAATCCCACTAAGAGAATATGGTGTGTTTTTCCCTCTTTCTATCATTGAAATGTGGTTAAGGAATAAAAGCCATAGAAAAGAGCCAGCGACAAAGGACTTCAGTGGAAGCTCACGTGTTTCATGACTTTCCATCCGAATGTTACCATTCTTGGGTATCTGATGCCGCCAAACACCCCAAGTTTAATACTCTCCTTTTCCAGTATGGAAATTAGATGGGAAAGACTTGGCTGTACTGGTAGGCAGAGGAGAAGGAACCAGTGGAGAGGGAAGGATGATGGTTGGGAAGGACCAATGGACAGAACACTGAGAAAGGATCGGGTCCAGGGCACATGAGCAAGATTAGTCCTGGCTCAGGAGAGAAACAACCAGTTTCTCCTGTGTAGTTGGAAGGAAGGAGGTTAGGATGGCTGGGATACGATAAGTGTGATGTGTGGTAGGGGCTGGGATCATAGGAGGCTCCCAAGAGTCTGATGTGGGTCTGCACGTCCGAGATCTCATCCTGTGTGGGACAGGAGTGGTCTCAGCATAAAACCAGGAAAGTAAAGGGAGTGAACGACTGACTATAGGTGACAATGACTATACCATTGCCTCATCCCTGGGAATCTCATTAGAGAGGAGAGCATATGAGGTTTGCACATCTGAAAGAAATTTGCTGCTCCAATGACTCTTGACTCCAAGACGTTTTTCACTGTTTTGTTTTTGAAACTGTTTTCAATTCTGCTTCTCGCTCAGGCGAAACTGCAGACCCATTTAGTGCATACCTCGTTTCTCTCTAAGCAGTGTTTCCTTTATCATCAGTGGATGCTTTGAGTATTGCTCTGGCCACCACCAGGAAAAGGAAATGTTTTTTAATAGACTCCATTTCTATTCTTTATTCTTCTTCCTGCTGTGTACTAGAGAAGGAAATGGCAACCCACTCCAGTATTCCTGCCTAGAGAATCCCATGGACAGAGGAGCCTGGTAGGTTACAATCCTTGGGCTTGCAAGAGTCAGACGTGACTTAGAGACCAAACCACCAGCACCACCTGCCATGTACAAGTCAGTGTTCAGTATTTCTGTGTCCTAATCCATGGGAGTTAGTGTTTTAGGGCACTGTCCAGTTGTTTCTTGGACACTAAGTATATATCTTGGCTACCAGCTCCATAGTCAATACCTGATATAGGAACAATGACTAATGTGTACATTTTGTGTGTAACACACTCGTGGTGAATTCATGTCAATGTTTGGCAAAACCAATACAGTAATGTAAAGTAAACTAAAGTTAAAATAAAAATTTAAAAAAAAAAATAAAATAAAATAAATCACATGTACCTGCATTCAGCCCTGATCTCATCCAGAGCAAAGTGGGAAGAAGAGTCAGAGGTCCAGGGCAGGCGTGTCATCCCCTGCCCATGTCACTCACCCTTAACCTCTCTTCTCTGCAGATGGTCGGCTGCGATTATGAGATCGACTCCAATGCCACAGAGGACCGCTGTGGTGTGTGCCTTGGGGATGGCTCAGCCTGCCAGACTGTGAAGAAGATGTTTAAGCAGAAAGAAGGATCTGGTAATAAAACAAATAATTATAGTGGCAGGGAACTGAGGATGAAGGTCAAGATGGAGTGCTATTTTTTTTTTTAGCAGATTGTAACTTTTTAAGCAGATTGTAACTTTCACAGAATTCAAAATAGATATAGCCTTGGCTACAAAGGCTCCTAGTAGTTGTAGAAAAGGGATTGATTGCTAAGCGACTACAGGAAGCATTACATTGCACTAGGGATGGCTGAGTGGCTGCCCACAGGACCAGGTTTAATAGTGTGATCCCTGGGAGAGGATCCAGGGCTGAAGGCCAGTGGACCAAGATCTGAAGGAGAGAAGGGATGAAAAACTGGTGGAGGAGGATGCAGACATGGGGCAGGGATAACTGAGGGCAGAGAAGCCAGCAGTGGGTTTAAAGACAGAAGAATCAGGATGTAGCTTTAGGACCAGAGGAGAAGCAAGGCAGGGTTACTTCAATTTGCTTTTATTCCCAATCCCTCCCCATAAGACGGTCTCTCCCAGTGGTGCCTTCAGTCTCTCCAGGTGGCTTCTCGCAGCTCACATGCCCTCCTTGCCCACACCCCACCCTTCCTTCCCCATGATTACCTTTTCTGAGATTTCTTCCTTTAACAGCTTCAGGCTACTAATGATCTTTGGGGTTGGAGAGCTCATCACCCTCGCTCCTCCCCAGAAATAACCAGACAGGAAAGGGAGTATCATTAAGCCAGTTACATTACATGGGAGCCAGTATAGAAGTTGTTGTACTTCAGAATTTTCCCCGCCCAGGAGATAAGGAGTTGAAACAGTACAAGGCAGCTCTCATCAATCATTGCTTGAGGCTACTCTGGGGAGGTAAGGGGTCCAGTGGTTGATTCTCTGGATTCCAAGGAAAGCAGGTGCTGGGAGTAGGGAGGCCAGTGTGCTCCACCCAGGTATAGATGGGACAGTACCCCTGTGTGAGGGCTGGGGTGATGCCCAGGGCAGAAGTCGGATCCTGGGGCACCTCCCTTCTAGACATGCTTACCACCCAGGATGAAGTGACTAAGTTTGCCCAAGAGATTATTCATTAAGTGACCTGTTGTTCCCTAGTATACATATAGTGGATAACCCAAATTTAACATCCATCCCCATTTTTTGATCTTTGGCTATTGAATCAGTAAGGTAAAATTGTAAAGTGAAATGCTTGTCCTGCCCTTTCAAATTACCCTTGTGGGATTATATTTCATGTCTACTATTTGAAAGCTTTATTATGCATGAAACATCTTTTGCATTTTAGTAAGGATGTGAATGACAACCCATTTATCTTAAGTGTATGATCAAGTGTCCTGTGATAGCTAATATTTATTCGGTCTTTACCAAGGTATTATGTAAATACTTTCTGTTATTTAGATGTGACCTTATTTACTTGGATTAGTAAAAGTCAGACTTAAAATTGCTTTCCTTTATTTAACCTCTGTTTTATTTCTTTTTTGTGGGGCTTTATATCTTTGGCCTCAGATGTGGTATGCTCTTAACATTATGGTGTGCGTGCTTAGTCTCTCAGTTGTGTCCCACTCTTTACGACCCTCTGGACTGTAGCCCACCAGGCTCTTCTGTCCTTGGGATTTTCCGGGCAAGATTACTGGAGTGGGTTGTCATTTCCTTCTCCATAACAGAGCTTCCCTGATAGCTAAGTTGGTAAAGAATCCGCCTGTAATGCAGAAGACGCCAGCTCGATTCCTGGGTCAGGAAGATCCCATGGAGAAGGGAATAAGCTACCCACTCCAGTGTTCTTGGGTTTCCCCGGTGGCTCAGCTGGTAAAGAATCCACCTGCAATGTGGGAGACCTGGGTTTAGTCACCAGGTTGGGAAGATGCCCCAGAGAAGGGAAAGGGTACCCACTCCAGTATTCTGGCCTGGAGAATTCCATGGACTGTCTAGTCCATGGGGTCACAAAGAGTCGGACATGACTGAGTGACTTTCACTTTCTCCATAACATTATGGTAACTCCTTTGAAAAGCAGAGTTGTCATTCTCAAATCTCTACCACTTAACCTTTTAAGCCCTTAGGAAATCAGGCTTTAGTTCTGGGATCTCATCTCTGCCCTGGTGTCCTAGGGGTGAGGAAAACAGACCAGAAACATCTTGAGTTTCCCTCCCTCTACCACACCTACCTCAGAAACTGCAGTCCATCTGGCTGTATGCCCACCACTGAGCATTTTTATCCCCATTGCCTTTCTGCTTTCTGATGGCTCTTGGCATCCAGAGAGTGTGTCAGCTTTATGCTGTTTTTGCCCTGATGGCTTTCTCAAAGCCCTTTGGCACGGCCACCCACAGCACAATGGAGAAACCCAGTAAGCACTCATTCTAAACTCTGCAGCACCCAGTTAGGGGTCTGTGTTCCATATACCCACTGGACACTGGCCAGAACCCACTTTTGCTACATGCCCGATAAAGCTAGAAACATTGTAAAGAAGCTGGCTGCTACCACTACCGCTCCCAGACTGAGTGAGGCCAAATAGTAATAGAAAATTTTGTGAAAGGGAATCAATCAGATGGTATTGGAGAAGATGATTTATGCAAAGGCCAAAGTCAAAAGAGAAAGCTCCTCTCCTGGAAGACACCCAATGTATTAGTTATTTTCTGTACTTGTTTACCTGCTATCTTGTGATGTTGCCCTTTTTGCACCTTATATTGTATTCTTTTTTTCTAACACAATGCAATCTGAAGGCTGAATTGTCTTTCATGCTTTTTCTCCACCCAGCCCCAAATCAGCAAGTGCAAAGGATATATGAATATATATATATATATATACACACACACACACACACACACATACATACACACACACACACAGTAGGTATTCAATTTACTCATGTAAATTTCAGTGAAAAAAGTCTTTCATAGGATGGCTTCTATATTCCTTTGACAATAAAGGAAGCAAATCTTTATTCTCTAATTATGATGCTGAAGCTGAAACTCCAGTACTTTGGCCACCTCATGCGAAGAGTTGACTCATTGGAAAAGACTCTGATGCTGGGAGGGATTGGGGGCAGGAGGAGAAGGGGATGACAGGGGATGAAATGGCTGGATGGCATCACTGACTCGATGGATGTGAGTCTGAGTGAACTCCAGGAGTTGGTGATGGACAGGGAGGCCTGGTGTGCTGCGATTGATGGGGTCGCAAAGAGTCGGTAAGCGACTGAACTGAAGTGAACTATGTTAACATAATATCTGAGTAGGTCTTTTCTCGTAGATGTCCAGCCTGTGGTTTTGCTGGAGTGTTTTAACTCTTTTGTAGCACAAATATTGTTACAATACTGCATGCTGCTGCTGCTGCCAAGTCGCTTCAGCTGTGTCCGACTCTGTGTGACCCCACAGACGGCCGCCCACCAGGCTCTCCCGTCCCTGGGATCCTCCAGGCAAGAACACTGGAGTGGGTTGCCACTTCTTCCTCCAATGTATGCAAGTCAAAAGTGAAAGTGAAGTCGTGTCCAACTCTTAGCCACCCCATGGACTGCAGCCTACCAGGCTCCTCCGTCCATGGGATTTTTCAGGCAAGAGTACTGGGGTGGGGTGCCATTGCCTTCTCCACAATAATGCATATCCAGTATTAAAATATTGGGTTTTAGTCACTTTCTGATTCTAGCCCAAAGATTGTTATTCATTCGCTCAGTTGTGTCTGACTGTTTGCGACCCCATGGACTGTAGCATGCCAAGCTTCCCTGTCCTTCATCATCTCCTGGAGTTTGCTCAAACTTGTGTCCATTGAATCAATGATACCATCCAATCATCTCGCCCTCTGTCATCCCCTTCTCTTCCTGCCTTCAAGCTTTCCCAGCATCAGATCTTTTTCAGTGAGTTGGCTCATTGATGAGCCAGCCCAAAGATGGAAATTTCCAAATCCTTCCTCTTTTTGTGCATGTCCTAAAGTATTCTTTTCTCTTTGTCTCTCCACCCAGAGCTGCTGCTGTTGACAGCAAGCTGGTCACGAGGGTCCCATTTGCCCTCAAGAGTCTGTGACTTGTGACAGTTCCTTCTGGAGAATTATTCCCAGAATAAGTGTGTGTTTGTAGCTGTGACACGGGACTATGATTGATTGAAGATGGCTTTGTTATTCCAGGACTTGTGCATGAGATCCCCAGAGCCTTCAGCCTTAAGAATAGCCCATCACTGTTCTTAACCATGACCTTGAAAGAAAACCCAGTATCTTTCTTCTAAGAGAAGTAAGAAACCATCAGGCAACACTGAAAAGCAATGAACTTGGGCAACAGGTGCAGACTAGCTCTGGTGGCAAAATTATCTCCATGACTAGGAAATAATGAGAATATATGCTCAGTCACTCACAAGGATTCAAAAATCCTTCAAAGCTTGCATGACCACACTGATCCATGGCTTCTGCCTGAGTTCTCTTTTTGTCCTGCTTTCCTCTGGCTGTCAGCTTTTTTCCCAGTAGAAGTGTAGTTGAAAAAGTCTGCGTTAGAGATGTCCATGGCAGTCATACCCAATACCACCTCCTCTCTGGCTGCTGCTGCTCTTGATGATGGAGGCATGAAATACTAGTCAAGCCTTTTTCTATATTTTTTGTGTGTGCTTCTAAGAAACAGAGAGGATGATGTGGAGTTGAAGTATGCTCAGAGGCAAAAAGACGGGGTTACTGGTCTAGATTGCCATTGACCTTGGGAAAGCCTCCTCTCTGGGCCATTTCTCAGGCCCCTTCAACCCTCCATGGTGTATTTTGTCTTCCCCCATTCCCAGTACCAAGGCTGATCATTTGTTGATACCTAAGTGTTGAAGTTGGGCAGAGTTTTTTGGAGAAGGTATCTTTATTCATGGCTGCCCTGGAATGTCTCAACAGCTAAGTTTCCATCTTTCTCTGGGAAGAGGAACTCTGCTTAGTAGATCTGACACTGCATACTAGATGGTGACATCTAGTCTTTTAAGTAGGACCATGCTTGGGGAACAAAAGGGCTATCCTCTTGTAGACCCACCATTCAGTTCAGTTTAGTCGCTCAGTCATGTCCTACTCTCTGAGACCCCATGAATTGCAGCACGCCAGGCCTCCCTGTCCATCACCAACTCCCAGAGTTCACTCAAACTCATGTCCACTGAGTCAGTGATGCCATCCAGCCATCTCATCCTTTGTCATCCCCTTCTCCTCCTGCCCTCAGACCCTCCATAATAACTTCTGTTTCCTCTCATGGAGAAAGAGGTGGGGAAAAAGGCATCTAGGTATAGCACATGGTTACTGTGATGGAAAGTATCTTCAGTTTGAAGAACTTAGGCCCAGAGTACACTGTACTATGTACAGGAACTCCCTGGTTCATTTGCTCATTCTCTCACTTGCTCTTTTACTTGAGAAATTTTAATTGAGCACTTATTGAGTGTTTGGCATGGGGGACAGAATAATGAATAAGATGGTGACTCTTCCCACTGCTAATTTCCTCACACTATCTGGGTGATGGAACCACCAGGAATCCACTGTAATATTTCGCTCTTAGGGAGAATTTAAATTAGGAGCCTGTTTCAAAAGGAAGTTGGGAGACTATTAAGCCCTCTTCTTCCAAGGGCACCACTAAGGTGCCACCCAGAGCCTTGGCCTTCATCCCAAACTCTTGCAGCCCGTTCTGTTTGGTCTAGAACACTGACCCCTTGTTGCCCAGTTCCTCAGCATGATTTATGTCCTGCTACCTAATCTCCTTGATTCTGTAGTACTCACCTACCTTGATCTTTAATATTAGCTAGCTCTTTTCTGGAGTTTTTAAAATTTCTTGCACTTAATCCATTGACCTCCTAAAACCACCCCTCTGGACTCCTGTGGCTTTTATTGGCTTCTCTTGACCCCTCCAGTGCCAGGTCCTCTGACCACTAACCCTAATCCTGGATTTATTCTCACAGACCTGCTTTATTCTGATGCTGGCAACAAAGGACCACATTCTCTGAGCACCCTGGAACTCTCCTACAACTGATTGTGTCACTTAACTTGGGACCCAAACCACCAGCCTTGATTCCTACCTCCTCTATTTAGTCCTAACCAGAATATGCTCAACTTTTGTTTCAAATCTTTTTTTTTAATATAAATTTGTTTAATTGGAGGTTAATTACTATACAATATTGTATTGGTTTTGCCATACATCAACATGAATCCGCCACAGGTATACANCACAGGTGTACACGTGTTTCCCATCCTGACCCCCCCTCCCACCTCCCTCCCCGTACCATCCCTCTGGGTCATCCCAGTGCACCAGCCCCGAGCATCCTGTATCATGCTGCAAACCTGGACTGGCGATTCGTTTCATATATGATATTATACATGTTTCAATGCCATTCTCGCAAATCATCCCACCCTTTCCCTCTCCCACAGAGTCCAAAAGCCTTATCTATACATACCATATAAAGTTCACCTTTAATTTTATATTTTAAGTACACACCTGCATATCTATTGAGTAGATTTGATGCACATAGTAGGGCTACTTTAAGTCTTTTGGCACAATACTTAATTCAGTTTCCACAGTCTAATATACCTTACATACAGTTTTTCATTTCTACAATTCAGCGTGTTGAAAAAAAGGTCTAGAGTCTAGAGAGCAGAAGAAATACACAGAATATTCTTAAACTCTTGCTACTAGCATCCATATCTTTAGAAGAGATTCCTAGAATGGAGGGAAAGCAGCAGCTGCCTGAAATTGTGTACCTGACCCCCTGGATACCATCCTGTATTGATTTTGTGTGTTTCTGTGTTTAGTACTTCTGGCTGCAGCTCCCTAGGTTCTGCCACTGATCTTTATGGTCAAAAGATTAAATTCACATAGAGTTCAGAATTGACAAAAATTATAACTTAAATGCCCATCTTAATTCATAATGAAGCACATTCTGGACTTTGGCCTGGGGCCTCTAGGCTCTGTGACAAACTAATGTGATCATGAATATGAACAGAGCCCGCCAGGAGCACTCACAGCCTAGGCTGGGGCTGTGGCCTCAGTGTTGAGTGCAGGGTCCATACAAGACTGGGCAGTGGGACTTGAGATGCTTTTAAGAAGAAATGATATGGCTTCATGACTCAAAGTTGCTCCTAGGCTGTCCCACAATATTCAATTTATTTCCTATTGATTTAAGAGAGAATAGGGACCATTCTGGGGTTTCCAGGATGATGCTAGTGATAAAGAACCTGACTGCCAATGCAGGAACCATAAGAACACTGGTTTGATCCCTGGGTCAGGAAGATCCCCTAGAAGAGGGGATGGCAACCAGCTCTAGTATTCTTGCCTGGAGAATCCCATGGACAGAGGAGTCTGGCAGGCTACAGTCCATAGGGTTGCAAAGAGTCAGATATGACTGAAGTGACTTGGCACAGCACATGTGGGGCCATTATATGATTTTAGAAAGGTGAAATGACATGAGGAGGTCAGTGTCATAGAAAGACTAGTTTGCCAATGACATACAAAATTGCCTGGAATAGGAGAGCCCAGTGTTGGGATATCAACCCAGGTCCAGGAGATGAGGGCCTGGACTAAAGAAGTTCATGTAAAGGGGATGAGAATCACATAAGAAAACATCCCAGAGACAGAATTGGAGGCAGAAGTTAGGAGATAATGATGAGAAGGACATGGCTTTCTTGAAACCATATTTACCAAAATACCACCTTTACTTGGAAACTGTCCTAAGTCACACTTTCTGGGTGACCTTGAGTTGGAGGGAGTAGGGAGAATGGACACTTTACACAGAAGTTCTCCCATCAGAAGGGCTGAAAGACCTCCTGGGGTCAGGACTGTGGGCCTTTACCCTGGAAGTGCTGAGTCAGGAAGCCTCTGTCTGTCCCCTCTGCTGCTTCCACCAGTTTCTATTGGGTTGGCCAAAAAATTAATTCAGATTTTTCTGTAAGATCTTATGGAAAAACATGGATGAACTTTTTAACCAACCCAATAACAAGAGGATCACAGTTGCTCATGGTGTGTTCCATGACTCCAGGCCCCTTCCTACCCTATTTTGAAATAATTGAGGCTAAAGTTCCAAATCCGGAGCGCTTTAATTCTCAACAATCTAGCTGATGAATACAATTATATGTAGCTCTTCCTCACTGTGATTTGTGAGCAGGTCAAATGCAGGTTTGAATCTGAACCAGACACCAGTGTGTCGCTGCCATCAAGCCAGGCTTCAGAAGAGTGATCTGTCTTTCCCAGGCGAAAAAAACAACTTTCCTCACAGAAACCATGACATCTTGGCCTGCAGTGAGGATCGTCTTGCTTGCCACAAACTGACGGAACAAATTTTTTTAAAAAAGGAAAAGGCAATCTGGTAGTTGTAGATAAACTGCATGGGTTAACAGTATGACCCCTTCATAAACACATTTTTATTTGAAGTGACAGACTGGAAACAAAATAAGCCAGCTCGCAAACCCCTTTTTTAGAATAGTTGGATAAGATGCATATTAGCACAATAATCCACTGTTGCTCTTATGATATGTCTTCAGAAGTGAGGCCAGTCTTCTACCCCATCCTCAAATGTTCTGAATATTCTTTTAGCTTAAGATGTTTAGACTCAGGGATGGTTTTTCCAGGTGGTCTCCATGGACAAAGAAGAGACTCCTTCTTTGAGGTCAAGATTATGTCTTTCTGCTTTCCCCAATACTGGTGCAAAAGGATAGTGTTTACTGGGGAAAATGAAAGAAAAGTGATTTGCTGAATGAATATATTAATCTTTCTTACTATTTGAGGGATATTCTTACCAACCCTGAAAATTTTCCCTTGGCATAGAATAAATGTCTCAATAACTCTTTACCTCTACAACTTTTTTTATATGATTCTCATTTCTGTAAAGAAGACCCATTATATGAGACATTCAAGGGGACTTTTTTCAGGTCTGTTTTACCAATCACATTTTTTCATTAAAAATGCTGTTTTAGGTGTTTAATAAATCCTGGTTACAGATATCTGTGTGTGTGTGTGTGTGTGTGTGTATACACACACATATATGTGTGTGATATAGCATAGATTGCTTCCTATGTTGGAAAACATTTCTTCATTTTATAGATAGATGGTCATTCCCTTCCACCTAAGTGTTGGTTAAAAAATGGGTTTATGTCATTTTGGCAGTTGTTGCAGTGCTCAAAAATGTGGAAAGATGTAAGAGGTACATTAAATTTAAAAAGCAATAGTTAAAATGTTCATATAGTATGATATATCACTTGTTTAAAAAAGCACGTGTGTGTGTTTATAAGTACAAAGAAAGGTTTCAAAAGAGAATCCAAGAAACTATTAAGTGTAATTATCTTTGGGATTTAAGACTCTGGGTGGAGGGAAATGGAAAGTTTTACTTTTCATTTTACACTCCTCTCTATTGTGGGCTATTTTGTCATGTGTAAGAGTCTGTGGATATGTTATGGTTCTTTTTAACTCCAAATATCAGAATTTTATTTTTGGGGTTTCTTTTGCAAAAATATATTATAAATATGTATTACTTTTGCCCATGACTAAATCTGCCTCAGTTTACACCTTCTGTCTACAAACTGTTCAGAAGCGGATTTTGTATTCAATGAAATCTTTTATTTTAAATTTGATATACTTCCCCTTTTAATATGGCAGAATCTACACACAATAAATATTTCTAATTTTAATATTCTTAAGTGGAAGATAAAAAGCAAACTCTTGGGGGTTGTTTTCTCATCTATTTCTCATAGATTTTTTATTTTGTTTGGTTTTTTGTTTGTTTTAAGACAAGGGATATGGTGGTTATCATATTATTTAATGGGCTTTCCAGATGGCTCAGTGGTAAAGAATCCACCTGCTAATGCAGGAGACATGGGTTCAGTCCCTGGGTCTAGAATATCCCCTGGAGAAGGAAATGGCAACCCACACCAGTATTCTTGCCTGAGAAATCCCATGGACAGAGGAGCCTGGCGGGCTCCAGTGCACAAGGTCTCAAAAGAGTCAGACATGACTGAGCGACTAAAAAACAACAGCATCTTATTTAATGCCAGTTGACTTTTCTGCATGAGCTCTGCTGCAAGAAGCTCTGCTATGGCTGTAGGAAGCAGTGTTCCAAAGTTTTTTAAACAATTGCATCACCCTCAATTACATGTGATAAATATTTTGCCCTGCTAGTTGTAAATTAGTAGTTTTAATCAAGTGTCTTGGGTGAGTTTGTAAGGGCCTAGTGGAATTTAATCAAATACTCCATGCGCTACACTTTGGTTCCTTTGGATGGCAGCTGCGAGTTTGAAAAATAGAGCTGAAGTTGCGGCCTGTGCCTAGCTTCTGAGTAAATCATTCCTGCTGGCCTGTTGTGGGTTTTAACACCCAGGATTCTGTGCTGTGTTAATGTCTGAGGGAAAGAAAGTAGTCAGGGCACTTTTAGGTGACAGAGGTGAGGGCTTGCTTGTTAGTCAGAATAAAAACTAGTATAAATCCAGTGGGAAATGACCAGGATGATCAAGATCTTAAAATCAAGTTTTGCATGGAAAAAGTAAAGGAACACAGAAAATGTAGCCTAGAAATGGGCAAAATAATTGATTATCAGCACTAGGAAGGATGTCAGACATCATCTCATTCAAGCTCCTTCCTTTTACAGATGACATTCAAAGCAGTTGAATAAGTTGATGGACATCATGGAGCTTATTAGTGGTGATGCAGAAACTAGAACTGATGTCTGACTCCCATGCCCAATACTCCTTTCCCAGTGCCTTCCCCAGAGTCTTTCCTTTCTATAACAGCTATAAGGTGATGAACATATGCTTCTTATGTTCTTAAGAAGCATAAATAGGATGAATGCATAAAGGGCTTAGCTTAGAGTCTGGCAAAGAGAGGAAACCCTTCATGTTTTAATTCCATTTCTCGCCTTTAGGTCTCCTACCATAATAACCAATAAGCGAGGATAAGACTGCAGCTAGAATTGATCATGGTCTTTAAGTGGATGTTCTGTTTTTTTGAGAATGTTGGATTAGAACACATGAAAATAAAACATAAGTTTATATTTCATCAAAACACAAGAAAATATGAAAAAAATATTTTTAATGAATATAATTGTCCAGCAATATAAAAAGCTGTGGTCAGAGCTGAGTTTCTCATAAGTTGTGTTCAAGTGTGCCAGGTGGCAATCAATCCAAGATTCCCTACAGAATTCTCTTAATGAATTTAAGCTATGATTAAATTATTTCCTCATCTGTTTTTAATTTTCAGGCAAAGAGGATGAGGCAAAAGATTTAGCCACTGCAAGTGTAAAGGAAGATTAATCTGATAGCAGCAACAAATGGGGAGCAAAATGCAAATGGGAAGCTGGCTAGGGGCTGTAACATTTTGAACTATCAACAAGAAATCACAGAGAAATAAATGCTGGATCAATCACAAAAGCTTCAGAATCTGATCTTCATTTATTTCACCTCTCCTCTCATAAAACTGATTATGTACTGAGTCACAAAGCTCCTGAGATTTCTACTCATGGCCAAGCTTAAAGTTCCCCATGATTAGTGCATCTTGCCAGTCTCAGTACCCACCCAGCAGGAAGACAAGGACACTAAATGGTGGAGATGCTGGAAAGAGCATAGGTAATGGTTGGAAACAGACTGTGTTCAGCTAAGCTTGCATGCCTTTCTTTTCTTCTTAGGTTATGTTGACATTGGACTGATTCCAAAAGGAGCCAGGGACATACGAGTAATGGAGGTTGAAGGAGCTGGAAACTTTCTGGCCATCAGGAGTGAAGACCCTGAAAAATATTATCTCAATGGAGGATTTATTATTCAGTGGAATGGGAACTACAAGCTGGCAGGGACCATCTTTCAATACGACAGAAAAGGAGACCTGGAGAAACTGATGGCCACGGGTCCCACCAATGAGTCAGTGTGGATCCAGGTAATGCAGAAGTGAAGGAAACTGCTGACATTTACACTAGTTAGGATCTTTCTAATTTTCTTTTCCTAAGTATTTGCTAGAGGATATGGCTCTAGTGGTAAAGAATCTGCCTGCCAATGCAGGAGACATAAGAGATGCAGGTTTGATCCCTGGGTTGGGAAGATCCCCTGGAATCTGGGGATCTTCCTGGTGGGTATAGTAACCCACTCCAGGATTTTGCCTGGAGAACCACCGTAGAGAGAGGGGCCTGGCAGGCTATAGTCCATAGGGTCGCAAAAAGTCAGACATGACTGAAGCGACTTAGTACACCTTCATTAAGAATCCTTAAACCTCCTTTTAGCGAGGAACAAGGGGGGAAATCCTTTATTGCCTAAAATTGCTGAAACTCTCATGATGGAATGCCAGTGGCCCTAAGATCGTCCATGGAGTTCAGTTTTCAGTATGGTCAATGCAGGCTATTTATTTCAGAATGAGTTTTTTCCTTGGATATGAAAATGATAGCACAAATCTATGTCAGCCTGTTATGAGTTTTTAAACAGCTTTCCAGCAGTGGTGATGAACTGACATGGTTCTTTCACGTGTTCTCATGTGGTTGTCCTCAGACAAAAGATTTGACTTTCTAAAACCTTTGGAGGAGAAATATTTATATATATAGGATATGCTCTTCAAAGGCAGAAGTGATTTGTCTATCATACTGGCAAAGAACTGTAGAAAAGGAGTGGGATAATTATACCAGCAGAGGCAAGGCAGTTTGAGGGTTACAAATGGCCTAAGAGATAGTGACATCTAACTGTATTCAGAATTTAGAGGAAAGTCATTTCAGAACCAGAGATCAGAGCATTCACAGAAGCTGGAAGTCAAGGCTTGACAGCCATGACCCATTAATGTCAGGAGACCTTACATTTTAGAGGCCCACCAGGGAAAAGTTTTATATATGGGGACCCACAATTCCATGGAGCAACCAATCCACCACCTCTAATGTAAGATGAATCTATTTCAAACACCTGATAAGTAGATTGCCTAAAGGAGAGGGAAAGGAGGAGAAGGTCCCAAATTCTGATTACAATTGTGTGCTTTGGCTAAAACCCATGACCATTTTAACCCCAGAATTATATGCTGTAAAGAAATCAGCCTAAGAGCTAGAAGAGGGCATCATAAAGCAATAACAACAACAACCAAATTAGTGTTTACTGAGTGCTAACTGTATGCCAGGCACAGATCCAACCATATCTAATAACTATTATTTACTTAGCCCTCATCAACAATCCTTAGTCATGCTGTGATTATCCTTACCTGGTTGATAAGGAAAGTAAGGCACAAAGAGATCAAGGAAATTACCCATAACCACAAAGTTAGTAGGTATGCAAGGGCACAAAGTGACCTACCAGCTATTGTTGGAAAGGGTAGTCTGGTTAATCCCTCAGAATAATTCCCATATGATTAGATTTCCCATGGGAATTCAGTCAAGAAATAATAGATTGGGGCAGATTAGATATAGATGTATGTAGATTTACAGGCAGGAAGTAGATGTATTTATTTAATGACATTTGTTCCAGTGCATGCCTTCATGACTACTTTAAGGGGGTGGACATTGGGCAGGATTTTTATGTGACTGTGATTTGCAGTGTAAGGTCACATCAGAGTTGTGCATGACCCCTCTCTTGCCCTTTAGCTTCTATTCCAGGTGACTAACCCTGGTATCAAGTATGAGTACACAATCCGGAAGGATGGCCTTGACAATGACGTGGAGAAGCTGGTGTACTTCTGGCAGTATGGTCGCTGGACAGAGTGCAGTGTAACGTGTGGAACAGGTGAGAACAGATGCTCTCTCTATGAACCACGTCAGCTTCGGAATAAGCCACGGAAATAGTTCAAGCCGGCAGTTTGCACTCATGCCCCTGGGTCTGCAGGGTTCTACAAAGATGGCCCAGGGGCTTCTATGGTAGTAAATGTGTCAGACATGGTATAAACAAAGAGGCAGGTTTTTTGTTTGTTTGTTTGTTTTTTAATCAGCTTTATATACTATCCTCATGAAACGTTTTGTTTACATAAAGAGTTACAAGTCTTTTATTTATTTTCTATATTTATTTATTTGGCTTTGCTGGGTCTTCATTTCAGCATGTGGGATTTTTAGTTGTGGTATGTGAACTCTTAGTTGCAGCATGTGGAATCTAGTTCCCTGACCAAGGGTGGAGCCCAGGCTCCCTGCATTGGGAGCTTGCAGTCTTAGCCACTGGACTGCCAGGGAACTCCCTACATGTCTTTTTATTTACTTATTTATTTATTTTTAATTGGAGGATAATTGCTTTACAATATTCTGTTGGTTTCTGCCATACATCAACATGAATCAGCCATGGGTATATCCATGTCTTCTCCCTCTTGAGTCTCCCTCCCACCTCCCACCCCATCCCAACCCTCAAGGGCCTCATGGAGCTCAAATCTGGTGCTTAGCAACAACCTGTATGTCTTTTTAAAAAGCAAAACATAAAGATTTATAACTGCTCTAGCTGAGGACCACAGAAGTCAAACCACCTATCAGAGGCATCCTTTCAATTACGGCCACATCCAGACCATAACCAGCTCTCCTGATTCCTAGCCCAGTGGTCTTCTTCTGTCTCCAATTGATCAGCTTTTCATACCTAGAGGAATAATAGTTTTCTCTCATAAAATCAAGCATTGGAGAGGTTCCTTGCTCTTAAGTATGTCAGGATAGGACAAGTTCTGCTGCAGTAACAAATCAAAATCTTAGGAACACAGTGAAGGTTTATTTTTATCCCATTCTAAATCTGACATATATCAGATGACCCTGCTTTGTCTTGTAGCTGTTCAGTTCAGTTCAGTCGCTCAGTCGTGTCTGACTCTTTGCGACCCCATGAATCGCAGCACACCAGGCATCCCTGTCCATCACCATCTCCCGGAGTTTGCTCAAACTCACGTCCATCGAGTCCGTGATGCCA
>SJYQ01009452.1:71998-82447 GCA_006410935.1 Redunca redunca | reverse complement strand
TGTGAAGAAGGCTGAGCACTGAAGAATTGATGCTTTTGAACTGTGGTGTTGGAGAAGACTCTTGAGAGTCCCTTGGACTGCAAGGAGATCCAACCAGTCCATTCTGAAGGAGATAAGTCATGGGTGTTCTTTGGAAGGAATGATGCTAAAGCTGAAACTCCAGTACTTTGGCCACCTTATGCCAAGAGTTGACTCATTGGAAAAGACTTTGATGCTGGGAGAGACTGGCGGCAGGAGGAGAAGGGGACGACCAAGGATGAGATGGCTGGATGGCATCACTGACTCGATGGACATGAGTCTGAGTGAAGTCCGGGAGTTGGTGATGGACAGGGAGGCCTGGCGTGCTGCAATTCATGGGGTCGCAAAGAGTCGGACACGACTGAGCGACTGAACTGAACTGACCAAGGGGAATGGAAGACACAAGGAACATTATTAACAACCTAAACTAGCTTTCTTTAACTCCAGGTAAAACTTGCATTTTGGTAAGCACCTCTGAAGCCTTAAATAGATTATGTTGTATATTGCAACTACGGAGGCTCCGGAAGTTTTCACAGTGAAGATGAAGAGATCGCACTATGGCACTTATGTCAACGACTCAATACTTAGCAACGCCATGGACCTCAAATGCCCACGCCAGAGTAGAAAGTTGTTAAGAACAGGGTTGTGTCTGGAGCTATAGCTACTACACCTTCCATTTCTTTTCACGATACTACAAAATATAGACCTTGTAGGTACTAAACAGATATTGGTTAATTTACTGTTACTTGAAGGAATTATCTCTTTCTTTATGGATATAAAATAAATGCACATCAACAAACTACTAGAAAAAGTGTCAAGAGGTCACAGGAGAGACGAAGCAGAACCAAACGGAAAGGAAACTACGGAACCTTGAGCAGGTAAAGAAGGTTGTGACTCAACATTTTAAGGAGGAAAACAATGAGTTCATGAGGATCCAGGGAGGACATCTCGTCCACAAGCAAGACGCCCTCGCTGAGCTGTCATGCAAGCTGGCGCACAAGCGTGGTTCTCTGACAACGGGTAACGAACGCTGCAGCTCTCCTCTGAGGCCGCCTGACTCCCTCGGGGTGACACTGACACCCTGGGAGGCCCGGCACTCGGCTCTCTGCACTACCGGGCAGGGGGCGGCTGTGCGACCCCCGGGGGAGAACCCCACACCCGCTCTCTGTGACCCTAGACATTCTTTTTGGCCTTTCTCTAAATTATTCCTGCTTGGACATTTGGAAAAGCTCAGAAAATGGAACTTGCTGATTCCCTGGGAGTCAGCTAGACCCACTGCGCCCAAGCAAGCTCTCCTCCTAAGTCAGATTCTCGGGCCAAGTGCCCTCCTGACCTTTCTTCCAAGAAAGTCCTCAGCGCTCAAGGCTCTGCACTGTACCTGCCAAGGGCTTGAACAGCCTCCCAACTGGCCTACAACACAGGAAGGAATTATATACGCTGTCTGAAACACAGTGAGAATGCAACATTTACTCAATACATCAATATTTTTCAGCTAAAAACTACAGGACAGTATCCAGTGATAAGTAAGGCCTAATCAACTTAGTAAATGATTGGAAAAGACAAATATATATGTAAAAATATTTTAATGTGTATGCTTAGGTATCATAAAGCCTTTGCTAAACAATGCCTGTATAATAGTCCATTTTTAAATATAACCACCGAAACATATCATTATCCAAATTCCTCCAAAAAAATCTAGAGGAATTTCTAAATGTCCTAAGATCTAAATCTTATTATTGTTATTGTTATTTTTAATCTGTTTTCATTTAAGAGTAGGAAAGCATCTGAAACCACTAAGCTCTCTTTCTTACATTCCTGTCACTTAAAAACAGCTGAATTGATTTTTTTCCTTTAAAAAACAATTTATTGGCTAGTAATAAAATTCTGAAAATAGAGATTCGTGATGGAAAACTGACTCAAACCAAACCACAGCAAGGTTATGATAAAAATAATCATGCTTGGGTTTTCGTCACTTAATTTGGCTCACAGCTGAGAATAAGAGTATTCTTTAAAATTAAATACATTACAATTCTACTCACTTCAAAGCTTCCTCAAATTTACGGATTTTCTTCTGAGCATCTTCTTTCTCCTTGTCAAGCTCACTCTGTAAGTCGTGAATCTGCCATGACAAAGACATAAAATTTACCAAAAGACAAATCAAGTTTCCTCAAAGGAGAAATACAATGAAACAGTAATCTTAAATCCATTTTTAATATAAAATTAGATTTAGATTTTTCAAGATAGAGGCTTGGTTAACCATAATCAATTACCATAAAATTATTTTAATACTATTCTTCTGATAATAACTTTCTGGTCAAAGTTAATCATTGTTTAAATGCACCTGTGTGGAATCCCTGTAAAATAAACTGATATCTAAGAACTTCAAAAAGGGAACTTCTGAATTTTTCTAACATTCCACACATTAACCAAAGGAAAATAATGTATTGAGATACGGGAGAATACAAAAATAATGTCTCTATCTGGCTTCCCTGGAGACTCAGATGGTACAGCATCCGCCTGCAAGGCAGGAGTCCCGGGATCAATCCCTGGGTCGGGAGGATCCCCAGGAGGAGGGAATGGCTACCCACTGCAGTGTTCTTGGCTGGAGAATCCCTTGGACAGAGGAGCCTGGTGGGGTACAGTCCGTGGGGTCACAAAGAGTTGGACATGACTGAGCGACTAAGCACCCACATACGCATTCCCCAAGCACACACAGGTTACGGTGAACTAGCCGTCTGCTTCCAGAACGATGGGCACAGCCGCCCCCCGAGTCCGGGAAGCCCCCCAGGCGCACCGCTCTCCTACTGCGGAGTCACAGCCAGGAGGCGGCGGCCACGTGAACACCTCTGCACCGGAAGCTCCTTGTGAGCACGTGCAGACAGGCACGCCCAGTGTGGGCCCCAGCACGGGCGCAGCACGGGGACCTGGAATAGGGAAGGGGGCTCTGCTAAGGCTGGAGGGTCCTCACGGGGCCCACCTGGGTGCAGAGCCCAGGAGGAGGCCGGCCGCTCAGCCAGTGCGGACACCGGGCACTCTCCTGCCGGCCGCGCAGGTGAGGCTGGACGCACAAGCGGGGGCATGAGAGACAGGAGAGCAGTCACACACACAACCACACACAGACAACCATGTACAACCACACAGTCTCACACACAACCACACACACACAACCACACACAACCATACACAACCACACAACCACACACACACAACCACACACGACACACACAACCACACACAACCATACATACAACCACACACAACCACACACACACACACACACACACACAACCACACATACACCCACACACAACGATACACAACCACACAATCACACCCCCAGTCACACAACCACACAATCACACAGTCAGTCACACACAGAGTCACAAACTTTTTCAGACACTGAATCAATACTCCTCAAAAATACCGCTATTTAGCTATTTATCCATTTGGACAGAAGCCTGTTTAACTCAAAACTCCTTATTCTTTGGCTTTTTCCTGTTATAATCCTCTTTCACTCTTTTTCCTGTTATAACTCTCTTTCATTTTCCCCCTCGGTGTTTTAGTGAAATAGGTAGGTAGGTAGACAGACAGAGAGAAGGCAGGCAGGTCAAGCCACCTGCTTGGGAACCGAGCGGCCCTCACCGCCGCCTCCCCGCCTCCTTCCCCGACGCCGCCTCCCGCCGGCGCCGCACTGCCCGGGCCCTCTCCGCAGGGCCTCCGCGGAGAAGCCTGCGGCGCGTCTGCACGCGAGGCAGCGGCCGCCTCCCCAAAGCGCGGCCCAGCTCCCCGCTCCCGGAGCGCGCGCGCGGCGGCGGCAGCAGTGGGCCGGCCGCGGCGGAGGCGCAGAGCCGGGCCGCGCGGCTTCGAGCGGCTCCTCGCGGGACGCGGCTCCTCGCGGGACGCGGCTCCTCGTCGCTTTCCGGCCCGCGCCCCGCACATCGCGGGGCCCACACGAGCGCGCAGGGCCTGCCGTCTGGGGGCGTCTGCTCGGCACCGAGCGCGTTCGCGCCGGGCGCCCGCGGGCTCCGGGGGCCACGCCGCCGGCCTCCGCCCGCGCGCTAGGCAGTGGGGGCCACAGCAGCCAAGTGACCGCAGCCTCGGCCCCGGGGGCCCGCCGGCAGCGCGGAGCAGCCTCCGAGCGCCGCTGGCGGGCCTTCCCCTCCTGTGCGCTGTGAGCACCGAGACGAGTTTCAGTCATCTGCACAATGAGAACACGAGCCAGACAGCCGAGACACAGCATGTATCCCCAGCACGGAGGGCTCTGCAAACCCCGACTTGGAGCCGGAAGCACCGACTGCGCACCTACTCCATGGAGGCTTCACTCCCGCGCACCGCGAGGATGTAAGGCGTCACAAGAGGCGCGCGCCTATACACGAGGGGGACATCTGCTACACGCAAGGGACAGACACGCGGCGGAGACCCCAAGGCGCGCCCAGAGCGCGGAGCCGCGGCAGGCTCACTGGCGGCCCGGCCGCCCCACCGCGACCACCCTGCCCGCTCTGCCCCTCGCTGGGGCAGACGCGGCACCCTGGGCGCCACGATTCCTGTAAGTCATCTCACTGCACAGCTTCATTGTTTGAAAAGCTTCACTCAAGACACTTTACCCCCTAAAGAAAACCAGGCCAGTAACTGTTGGAAAACACTCCACAAATATGTAAAACTACGTAAATTTTACATTATCTTAACCTAATTAAAAGAATTACCACTCCTAGTAACTTTGACTCCATCAGACTCATGGAGGCACAGTGACAATGTGTCATGGTTATAAGCAGACATTTCAACAGCTCTAAGCAGACACTTCAGTTCTAGCACACTTTAGAACAGACATGCTTAACATCTGCCTCGTGAACTTCTTTCAGTAAACAGCACCATCTTTTAACTCTCTGATGCCTGTTTGGAAAACAGGTAGTGGTTATTTGTAGGAGGCAGGTGTTTCCTCGCTTGTAAAATCACTTAGTCTGACCACTTCCTGATTTAACAGATTAGGACACTTCATCAAACAATCACATTTAGTTTCACTACCTATTATTCGTTTGATGTCCAGAGATCTTAGAAGCAGGCAACAGCCACAGAGATCAATAAAGGCCATTAGACAACGTGTGGGCTCAAACCAGGGCGTCTGATGCTCCTCTGACCTCACAGCACGCTGGCCTCTCTCGCTGCCGTCTTGCCGGCAGGAGGAAACGACGTCACTCAGATGGTATTTCCTCCTCCTGAACAGATGCTCAGAACTTGGGTTTGCACGACAGTTACTGAATGTGCGCACCTGTAACACCGTCTAACAAGCGCCCTGTGCACCGCTCTCTGCTCTCGGGTTACAGAGCCCGGAGCGAGGTGAGGTTGGTGTCAGCCCTGGCGGGAGTCAGAGCGGGTATTCCCTGAGGGGGCTCGAGGCAGCAGACCTTCAAGGACTGAGATCGCAGGTTTAATACAGAAAGAAGAACAGATGTCAATTTGAAGGGGAAGATTATGGAATTAAGTGTAGAACAAAAAGCAGCATGCTGAGCGACATTTTCTTTCAGTCTAAATACTGTTAGAACGTATGCTGTGTGAACAAATAACGGTCCTTTTTCTTTACAAAAGGTTATTTTAAACACACATTCATTGGGAAAGACCCTGATGCTGGGAGGGTTTGGGGGCAGGAGGAGAAGGGGATGACAGAGGATGAGATGGTTGGATGGCATCACCGACTCGATGGACATGAGTTTGGGTGAACTCAGGGAGTTGGTGATGGACAGGGAGGCCTGGCGTGCTGCGGTTCATGGGGTGTCACAAAGAGTCGGACACAACTGAGCAACTGAACTGAACAGAACTAGTTAATGTTACTTAAAAGTGAGGCCATCTGATAGCTCAGAGACAGGGAAAGTCTATGGCCACCAAGATGCCTAACTACGTGACTGCGGTCTGCTCCTTGAAGTGAAGCAGACTAGGATGGGGAGGCGGCTGCCAGGGAGGAATCGATCTTTAACACGGCTTCCTGTGTGTGTCCACCTGGCAGGGGGCTGGTCCAAAACCCGAGTTTACTTGGTGGCCGCATGGCCAGAAAGAAGAGCGGTAGGAGACTGTCTTCCAGCTCTGTGTCCCCCAGCCCCCAGCCGGGTGCTGTGAGCCAGGTGGCCTCCTCTGGGCCCCAGGGCCTCGGGGCCCACGGGGGTACAGACGCCACACCCAGGAGGAGGGCTGCCAGCAGGGTAATGGAGCGGGAGGCCCGGGAGGGGTCCCCGACAGACAGGGAGCCAGTTACCCGCCCACAGTACCAACAAGGGACTAACAGGTATACCCAAGGGTTTGGACGCCTCAGACAGTGGGCAGTGAGGCTTACAATAATACATGGTCTTCTTTGGGGAAGTCAAATATTAATATTTATGAAGCTGCAAAGCTCTAAAGTGGAAACCAAAAAAAATTCCTTGTTTCAGGAAAAGCAGTATTTCTCCCTCCTGCTCAGGTATTATTTTGTAGGCATGAAATATATTCAATATCTTGCATTGAGCTGTATTAAAACTTCGGGGGCGGGGATTTTTTAGCAATAGGAAAACTTATTACACTTTTAAAGAGCACATACTTAGGTCCGTGCATGTCACAAGAAACCCCAGGACCCTGGAGAGCAAGCTGTGCGGCCTGTCCCCTCACCCCCTCCACCCAGGACCCAGAGAGGCCGCTCTCCAGGAGGCGCCGAACACACATGCGAGGGCACGGCACACACACATCAGACGTGACTTCACGGCGCTGCAAGAACTCTGTCCCGCACACTCAGTCTAATCAGCTGAGGGTAGCCTTTCTCTCCCTTTCCATTAGGTGTGTGTCCTACAAGTGGGTGAGTTTGGCGGGTGTTGGAGCTGTGAATAATTACAAAGCAGCAACGAAGTCTCTGCCATCACAACTGCAGTTATGCGGCAAACAGCAAGTTCAAAACCGAAATCTGAGCCACAGACCCTGTAGAACTCTGCCCTTGTGACTGAAGGTGTGAACAGGGTGGCCAAGAGCGGTTATCACTGGTAACAAGGGCCCCAGCACGCCTCGGTGGAAACAGTCGCCACTCTGAACTACACGGAATAATTGCTAACCGACTTTTTTTTACTAATCAGTTGCAGTAACAATTCTTTCATGGTTTTATATTCTTTGGTTAATTATTTATTTGGTTAATTATTTATTACACATATGATACAATAGAAAAAAATAACTCCCATCAGTTATATCATATTTTTAAACTGGTAAAAATAAAATATACTTTCAAAGGGTTATTATGAGAGGTGAACATGATGATACTCTTCATTCATTAAATAAAACATAGAAGTGGTACATTAATGTCAGTGTAATTAAGAATCAAATTGAAGAAGCTGTTCATAAACATGAAAAATAAAGAAGCAAAATTTGATTACTGGCTAACTGAAATAAACCTAGAAATACAGTCTAGAACACATGGCTTATAGAAATTAGCATGTACTCTTAATTGTCTCATTTGCTATACAAGTGGCTTATAGCTTCCCACAAAACGTATTACCTTTTTTTCAAAGGTGCGTTTTAAGTGACTTCTCTCCATTTGAAACTTATTTTCTTGATCCTGTGAATAATAAATATTTATCTTTATTATACTTAAAATCTCTTCTAGGGTCAATAAAATTAGTAATCTAATGAAACAAGTCACTCTCTTTGATGACAAACTTATTTGAGTTTTGCCAATAAGTGAGCCCTACCTGTCCAGTTTTCTAAAGCACAAACAGAGACATGAAGAGCTTTCTGTAACTGAAGCTGCTGCTACTCTCAAAAGCACTTATGTTACGTGAGAGAGACACTTTCTGACCCTCAGAATTAGGAGACCACTTAAAAATGATTGGATGAATCAAGGTGAAAATAATGTGTTGTATCACATATCAGGGTTTGGTACTGTTTGACCAAAAGAGAAAGAGAGAGGGTCTGAAAGGAGGGAAAGAGGGAATTCGCTGGCTGGCTGGTGGTTGGGACGCCGTCCTTCCCGTGCAGGTGGCACGGGGTCCGTCCCTGGTCAGGGAACCGGGATCCCGCACCCCCGGGCGCAGCCAGAGCCAGACAGATGCGCGAGCCAGAGGAGTGGGAGAGAAACAGGAAGAGAGCGGAGCTACTGGGAATGGCAGGCAGTAACGTACAGAGGGAATCATTCTAAAGGGACAGTGCGTTCAAGTAAGGTTCGTTCTTCAACCTAATCTCTTAAGAGTAGGTTGTCCAGATCAAAACTGCTCTTCTTAACTCATCACATGAGCATTTACTTTTGTTTAAATAAATAAGATGAGAAACGATAAGTGCAAGAAAAGAATCAGAAATGGTTACCTGCACTTCTGAGCTCTTTAACTGACACTCCCTTATACATATACACCCAGAAAAGGACAGGTGACTTTTAGCCATTGTTCTGTTTAAAAGCACAGGACTCACCTTGAGCTGCTGCTTTCTCTGAAGTTCTGATTCCTGTAATTGCTGCTTTAATTGACAGACGTTCTGTTCTAGCTCTTTAATCATACTAGATGCCTAAAGAGATTTTAGGAAAATAATAAAAAATGAAATTTTGATTTTTCTATCATCCTACAAAGTTCCAGTTGAGTAAATTTACCCTTTTTCTTCCTGAAGTTTCAATTAGAATTAAAATTGTCTATAAATATGACTTTTACAAAAACTTAAGTTTAAAAATCCTTAAAGTGAAAATATAAANTTAAAGTGAAAATATAAATTAAATTCATAGTATTTAAGTTATAAAAATATAATACTGATATAAAAAGAATAGGTAAACAGAAAACTTTTTAAACTTCATTTAAAAGCCAAATCCGCTGGAACAGTTATTAGCTTGGTACAAAAGTCACTGCAGGTTTTGCATTGGTGTAATTTGCTATTTGACATTGGAACACATTCTAAATAAATGTGCTGGTTATGTTATGTACATCATTTTAATGCACATTTTTCATTTTATGGTGTTTTTTGCTAATGACTTATTATTTGCTGTTTATATTTATTTTAAACTACAGAAAAGATGTTAGACAAAAAGCAAATTTGAGTGCTTTTCTTATTTGAGTTCAAAATGAGTTATAAAGCAGCAGAGACAATTTGCACCATTAACAACATGTTTGGCCCAGGAGCTGCTAAAAGACGTAGCGTGCGGCGGCGGTTCAGGAGACCTTACACAGGAAACAAGAGTCTTGACGATGAAAGAGCACAGTGGCCGGTCGCTGACGACGACAGCTGAGAGCCATCGTCAGAGCTGATCCTCTCACAACCACACAAGGAGCTGCCGAAGAATTCAAGGCCGATCATGCTACGGTCACTGGCGTTTGAAACAAACCGGAAAGGTGCAAAAGCTTGGTAAGTGAGTCGTCATTTCGAAGTGTCTCCTCTTATTCTATGCAAAAACAATGAACCATTTCTCAGATCGTGATGTGTGATTAAAAGTGGATTTTAATACAACTGGCGATGACCCGCTCAGTGGCTGGACAGAGAAGAAGCTCCAGAGCACTTCCCACAGCCACACTTGCACTAAAAACAGTCATGTTCGGTGGTTTGCTGCCGGTTTGATCCACTACAGCTTCCTGAATCCCCGCGAAACATTACATCTGAGGAATCTGCTCAGCAAATTGATGAGATGCCCCCAAAACTGCAATGCCTGCAGCCAGCGTCGGTCAGAAAGGGCCCAGTTCTCCATGACAGTGCCTGACTGCACATGGCGCGAGCACTGCGCCAGGAGCACTGGGCCGCGGAGCCCTCCTCATCTGCTGTGTTCACCTCACCTCCCGCCAGCCGACCACCACGTCTTCGAGCGTCTTTGCAACTTTCTGCAGGGAAAATGCTTCCACAGCAGCAGGAGGCAGAAAATCTAAGAGTTCATCAAATCCCAAAGCACTGATTTCAGGCTTTGACTTTAGAGATTTTAAGCACTGATTTTAACAAGAGTAAACAAACTTATTTCTCATTGGGAAAAACGTGCTGATTGCAGTGGACCCTGGGCTTCGCTGGTGGCGCAGAGGCTGGAGCGTCTGCCCGCAATGCGGGAGACCTGGGTTCGACCCCTGGGTCGGAAGGATCCCCTGGAGAAGGAAATGGCAACCCACTCCAGTGTTCTTGCCTGGAGAATCCCGTGGACGGAGGGGCCTGGCAGGTACAGTCCACGGGGTCACAGAGAGTCGGACACGACTGAGCGGCTTCACTTTTTAGTCCTGTTTTGATCGATAAAGAGGTGTTTGAGCCTTGTTATAATGATTTGAAATTCAGTCTGAAGCCGTGATTATGTTTGCACCAACCTAATAATTCTTGGAATATCAAGTAATTGACCACTTTAGCACCGCAGCTGTAGGATTTTCTCTTCATAAATTTCAATTATCTGACACAAAAGCGGGTAGGTGCCCTAAGGGAGTCTGTAGGTTTACATACGTGTGTGAGGGCAAGAAAACTAACATATGACCAAGATCTCAAAAT
>SJYQ01009452.1:0-70840 GCA_006410935.1 Redunca redunca | reverse complement strand
AAAAAAAAAAAAAAGGAGCGCTTTCTACCATGAAAGATAGGCTAACGTGTTTGCACACTTTCAGCTTCTCATTCATTCAATGAGTGGGAATTCGTTCACTGAAACGGCACCCTTCTGATCCAGGGATATAAGCTTAAGTGCACGCGTGCTAAGTCGCTTCACTCATATCCAACTGTTTGCAACGCTATGGACCATAGCCTGCCAGGCTCCTCTGTCCATGGGATTCTCTAGCCAAGATTACTGGAGTGGGTTGCCATTTCCTTCTCCAGGGGATCTTTCTGACTCAGGGATTCAACTCACATCCCTCATGTCTACCGCATTAGCAAGAGGGTTCTTTACCACGAGCATGACCCAGGAAGCCCACTATTTACTCTGCTGCTGCTAAGTCGCTTCAGTCGTGTCCGACTCTGTGCGACCCCACAGATGGCAGCCCACCAGGCACCCCCGTTCCTGGGATTCCCCAGGCAAGACCGCTGGAGTGGCTTGCCATTTCCTTCTCCAATGCAAGAAAGTGAAAAGTGAGAGTGACGTCGCTCAGTCGTCAGCACCCTCCCAAAGAAGTCTGATAGAATATGTGCAAGAGCTGCATGCGGTGACTTACAACCTCTGATGAAAGAAAAGAGCGAGAAAAGTCCAAGAGCTAAATAAATGGAGAGACAGCCGTGTTCGTGGGTAGGAAGACTCAGTAACACAATGTTGGTTATTCCCAACTTGATCTCTATAGTTTAATGCAACGCCAATTAAGCCCCAGAGAGTTATTTTATGGATATGAATAAACTGCTCTTAAAGTTTATTTACATGGAGAGACAAAAGGCACAAAGTACCCAATGCAAAACTGAAAGAGAAGAACAAAGTGGGAAGACTGACACTGCCTACTTCAAGACTTACTATAAGACACAGGAATCAAACCACTGTGGCCTCAAAGGAAAAGACACCCAGGTCAATGGAACAGAGCAGAGAGGCCACAAAGAGCCCCCATGAACACAGCCCGGTCTTTGACAAAGGAACAAAAGCAGTACAACGGAGCAGAGACGGTGTCTTCACAAGCAGCTCTGGAGCAACTGGACAGCAATGAAAAAAGGGATCTGGACACAGACCTTACAGACTCGGGAGAGACGCAGACCTAGAGCAGAAGCAACCCACAAAACCCTGGGAAATCACATGGGGAAGCTACATTATCCTGAGTTTGGCAAGGACTCTTTAGACACAAATCCATGGCACAATACATTAAACAAGTAAGTGACAAATTGAACTTCATTAAGATTAAAACTTTCTATTCCACAAAAGACAGCATGTATTAAGAGAATCAGAACATAAGCCACAGATGGGGAAAAAATACTTGCAAAAGACACATCCGATGAAGGACTGTTATCTAAAATATACAAAGAACTCTTATAACTCAACAATAATAAAATAAAAACCTAATTTAAAAGTGGGTTAAAGACTTAGACACCCCACCAGAGAAGATAAACAGCTGATGAATAAGCATAGGAGAGGACGTCATACCACGTGTCACCACCACGTACCACGGCAACGCAGATCCAAACAGCAGTGAGACTGCACCCATCAGAACAATGACAACAAGTGCTGATGAGGAGGGAATGCGAGGCAGCACACCCAGCCTGGAAGGCAGCTTGGCAGGTTCTTAGAAAACACACTCTTTTCATACAATCCAGGAATCATGCGGCTTGGTATTTGCCCGAAAGAGCTGAAATTGTGTTCCGTGTGAAAACCTGCACACAGACGTTTACAGCAGCTTTGTGCTCACAAGTGGCAAAAAGCGATGGAGACGCCCTTCGGGGGGTGAACGTATAAACTGCAGTGCGTGTAGAGGACGGGACGGCGCTCAGCACTCAGGGGCATGAGCTCTCGGACCCTGCCGAGGCGCAGAGGAGACCTACATGCATAGTGATGAGCAGAAGAGCCCGCCGGGAGTCTCCGTCGCGCGCAGCTCCAGCGCCGTGGTTTCCTGGACAGCGGCGGGGCTGGGCGAGGCTGAGGACGAGGCTGAGGACGAGCGGGTGGAGGCGGGATTTTCAGGGCCGCGGAGGCGCCGCGTCTAATGCCATACGGTTAGGCCCGTCCGTGGCACCGCGCCCTGGCCCGAGTCCACAGAACACGGGCCTCGAGCCTCAGCTCTGCCGTAAGAGCAGGGCTCTGGGCGGCGGCGCGCTCGGCGGGGCGCCCGTGGCGGGGGCTCTGCCGTCGGCAGAAGCAGAAGGCTGGTGGGGCTGTACCTTCCCCCTCAACTCTGCGTGAATAAAACAGCTCTAAAAACACTACGTCTACAGGAAACAGGCCCTAGAGCCATTCCCTTTGCCACGCGATTCGACTCATTTTCTCAGGCTCAGACTGATTTTGGAAATAAATTTTCTGTATAACGTCCATCCTAATTCCAACATACAAAGATCAAATTGTCAGACTTACTCACCCTGAGAGTCCCTTAGCAATTAACTCAAATAATCTATATGTTTAGCACAGGCGATAGATAATAGACAAACAGACCAAAGTGGCCAAAACAACCGGGCGGGCACCGTCTGTGAAGGCCGGCTCCAGGCCAGAGAGCCCCGGGCGGCGCCTGCGGAGACAAGCGCTGGCAGCGACGGGACGGTGCAGGCGTGGAGCAACGGGAGGCCGTCAGTGGAACTGGAAAGACCAGGAGAGAGGGGTGAGAGAAGCAGCAGGAGGGACGGAGCGGAAGATGAGCAGGTCTAACCCGAAGACAGGAGGTGCGCGCCTGCGCTTCACCTGGTGGTGAAGCGGGCCTGGTTTCCGGTGCAGCTCAGTTCAGCTCAGTCGCTCAGTCGTGTCCCACTCTTTGCGGCCCCGTGAATCGAAGCACGCCGGGCCTCCCTGTCCATCACCAACTCCCGGAGTTCACTCAGACTCTCGTCCATCGAGTCAGGTTTCTGGTGCAAGGGTGCCATTAAAGACGTCCCTACTGTACAGCCAAGTGTCACACGAACTGGAAACGTGGCTTCTGCATTGAGAGCTGCATTTACTGAACAGATACTTCTGCCTGCGCTGGTGCAAACTCTCTGATGCAAGAAGCAAAACGTACAATCACAGTCAGTCACTTGACTATTTATATTTACTATGTTTATTTTTAAAAGCATTTTCTTAACAATTAGACAAAATAAAGCAAGCATAAAGTATCAATAAACAAAAAGAAAGTTAAAACTTATGTCAGGGGAAACCCTACAGACGTATATGAAACACCTTAACAACATTTGGCCAAAATAACCTTTTTTTAGATGAATACAAAGACCTGAGGGGACACAAACCAGTGCAAACCTCAAAATGGGGCCGAAAGTTGCACAGATAAAAAGATGCTGATGCCGAGCCATATCTTCCAGGCTGCAGCAAACAGGGGGGATGGGGGGTTCCAGGCTTTTTAGCTGTGGAATCAGAGAGGGACAGACAGGTTACCTTGGGCACAAAGAATAGCTTCCCACACTGTGGCCTCGGAGGGGGCACTCGGAACACGAGGCTGGAGTTTGGGAACGGACATGACTTGCAGACAGAAGTTACAGCAGGCGTTAGGTTAGCAACTCAAGGTCTCGGTCGCGGGGAAGCAAGACAGCCTACACACGTGGGATACGGACCAAGAGGAGAACGGGGGAGCGACCAGCGGGCCGCCAGGAGGACCCGGAGTGAGGCCACAATGGCCTGGGCCCGAGTGGTAGCTGTGGAAACCGAAGGGCGGGGTGGCTCCAAGCAGACTCCCGGAGGAGCAGCCAGACCTGAGCAGAGCCATGCAGGCAAGGACTGCGAGGCACAGGAGCCCCAACTCTCTCAGGGCCCCAGCCGGGTCCCCCACGAGCAGCGGCACACCGCGAGCCCGGGGGGGCTGTGAAAGGGTGTTATTACGTGGGGAAACACCGACACTATTTTCAGCAAGTTAAGTACTAGGAAATCATAGAATACCTGACGCGCTTTCAGCTATATAACCGATAGGTAGAATAAGAAATGTTACAATTTTACATACAAACTTTGTGTGAAACCTTCCAGGAGTCAAAAATTAGAAAGGATTAGTAATCAGCAACTATTTACAGAGTCCAAAGTTCAACTCCTATGGCAAAAGGAGCAACATATTTTATTTCATAAAATTCTTCTTGAAATATATATACAAAAGGCACAAATCTTAAACTTATTCTGATATGTTTAACATTTGTTAGACAAATTCTGACAATATTGCTCTGATCATCTGCTCCTTGGAAACAGCCATGAACCGGTGCTGGCGATGTCTTAGTCACCAAGCCACGTCCAACCCGTGCGACCCTACGGAGTGCAGCCTGCCAGGTCCGGGGGGTTTCCCAGGCAAGAGTCCTAGAGTGGGTCGCCATCTCCTTCTCCAGGGGGCCTTCTGCACCCAGGGGTCAGGCCTGTGTCTCCTGCTCTGCAAGCGGGTGCCTTAGCTCTGAGCCACCAGGGAGGCCACGCCCGGAGCCAGTACAAGGTGAAAGCACAGGGGCTGCTCAGACGCCCGACTGCTCGTCCTCTACAGAAACGTGACCACTGTTCTGATGTCCATCACACACACAAAACAAACTTTGTCTTTTGCTGAACTTTCTGTAAATAAACTCAGAGAGTGTGTGCCCTTTCGGGTCAGGCACATCACGTCTGTGAGAGCTGTCACCCATGATGTGGGGTGTAGCAGTATTTTCAGTGCCATATTCAGTATTCACTGTGGAATACACCTGAAATAACTGGTCCATTTTACCGGCTGGCTGTCTTCAGGTTCGGTTATCAATAGTAATGCCGCTACGAGCACTTCCACACATGTCTGACGGTGCCCGTGCTCACCCATTTCTTTCAGTTGGACATTCTGCAGTGAGGGTGCTGAGTCCCAAGTAATCTGAAACTGTGACCAGGCAGAACCTAAAAGTGAGCACTTGGAACAGCAAATGCTTATAGCTGCCCAGAGCAGATGCGACCAAGATGTCCTTTGACAGATACATGGATAAACAATGCTAATCCATATAACTGAATATTATTCAGCAATAGAAAGAAGTGAGCTATAAAGCCATAAAAAGACATGAAAAAACCATATATGTATAATTTTTAAGGAGAAAAGCCAGTCTGAAAAGGCTACTGTATGATTCCAATTATACGGCATTTTGGAAGAGAAACTATGCAAAAAAACGGTGTTTTACAGACAGTCAAGGCTATGGGTGGCTGCCAGCGACCCCGGGGAGAGGGGCAGGGGTAACAGGGTGAGGCTCGAGAGCGTCCAGGACAGCGGAAACACCTCGCGTGAGACCATGATGGCATACGCATGCCAGACGCATTGGTCAAAACCCACGGAATTCTAAAGCACAAAGGGAGAGCTTTATGCAAACTTAAAAAATCAAGTCAGTAGTTCGGGGATCCCAGGAAGAAATACAGGCTGTGAAAAGAGAATCTCGTTATACCACAAAGATGTAAAAAACCTCCTTGAAGGGGTGGCAGGAAATGTGAGGACCTGAGCGAGTCTGGAACTCACGGCACCTGAGGCCAGAGGCAACAAGAGCCGCACGAGCGCCCGGTTCCGGTCAGCAGGCGTGGTCCTGCGACCTTGCTTGCACCGGCGCCTGTGGACCAAGGCCGAACAGCCAGGAGGGGAGCAGAGGGCGGAAGCCACGCTCCCAGCACCAGACGGGATTTACGGGCGAGCGAAGAAGGCCAGACTAATAACCCACGTGGTAGAGGGTTAGAGCTACAGACACCATAGGAGAGTATGTCCAGCTTAACAGAGATGCAGTTGGTTACATATACTGAGGTTCGTCCATGTGCCCATACACACAGGCTTGTGTGCACACACTCTGTCTGGTGAGAGGAGAGGAAAGAAACGCCACCCCTGCAGTCACGAGCACCCCGGAAAGCAGCCCCGGCCTCTAACACCATTCTCTGCGTCCTCCACATGGCACGGGAGGCCAGGGGGCCCCAGGGCCTCCTGGAGATTCTCCCAGTGGCCGAAGCTCGAGCAACTTAGGTGACAAAATGAAGGAACACAGGACAGAACCCAGAACACAAATAATATCCACACTGATAAAAGTAAGTTGTTCAATAAACTAAAAAATGAGGGAGACGAGACAGACATCCCTGTAGAGAAACTCCCAATAATTCACAGATTCCCCTCCCTTGAGCACAAAGAGTGCACCCCGCACCCCTCACGCATGGGCTCCTCACGGGAACTGTCTTCCCGAGAGCAGTGTGGGAAGGCCGGAGGACGCCTTCACGGGCAGACCCAGCACACACCCGCGGCCAGGCGGCCAGGGAAGAACCCAGCACACACCCGCGGCCAGGCGGCCAGGGAAGAACCCAGCAGACACCCAGGGCCAGGGCAGAACCCAGCACACACCTGCAGCTAGGCGGCCAGGGCAGAACCCAGCAGACACCCGGGGCCAGGGCAGAACCCAGCACACACCCGCAGCCAGGCAGCCAGGGCAGAACCCAGCACACACCCGCAGCCAGGCGACCAGGTTAGAACCCAGCACACACCCTTGCCAGGGAAGAACCCAGCACACACCCGCAGCCAGGCGGCCAGGGCAGAACCCAGCACACACCCTCGGCCAGGCGGCCAGGGCAGAACCCAGCACACACCCTCGGCCAGGCGGCCAGGGAAGAACCCAGCACACACCCTCGGCCAGGCGGCCAGGGCAGAACCCAGCACACACCCTCGGCCAGGCGGCCAGGGCAGAACCCAGCACACACCCTCGGCCAGGCGGCCAGGGCAGAACCCAGCACACACCCGTGGCCAGGCGGCCAGGGCAGAACCAAGCACACACCCTCAGCCAGGGCAGAACCCAGCACACACCCTCGGCCAGGGCAGAACCCAGCACACACCCGCAGCCAGGCGGCCAGGGCAGAACCCAGCACAAACCCGTGGCCAGGCGGCCAGGGCAGAACCCAGCACACACCCACAGCCAGGCAGCCAGGGTAGAACCCAGCACACACCCGCGGCCAGGCAGCCAGGGCTAGCGTCCACGGGGTGGCCTCGGGGAGCGAGTGCCCCTGATGTGATACGGAGAGCAGCACTCTACTTCCGTGACCTACCGCGCCAGCCCATAGCCCCATCTTATCCCGAGAAGGGCAGGAGGCGGGGCGCCCTGCAGTACTCCTGACCAGGCCTCCTCGCAACTGCCGAGGTCCTGAGACAGAAGGGGCGTCTGAGACACTGTCACAGCCCACAGGAGCCCAAGGAGGAAGCACAGTGTGGCGCCCGTATGAGATCCTGGAGAAGGAGGAGGACACCAGCGGAAAGTGAAGAGCGGGGCCAGCTGGGGACTCTGGCTATTAAGGCGTCCTGCTGACTTCTGACTGTACAAGTGCACCAAAATGACGTGAGACGTTCCAAAGTGGGAGCTGGGTTTGGGGCATATGGGAACTCTACCATCCTCTCAAACTTCCTGTAAACCTAAAACCCTCTAAAATATGAAATCTATTTGTTTAAATGGCAATCTTATTCAAAATAATCAACTGATGCTGTTCAGGAAATTCTTCTTTAATGCTGTGATGCCGGAAGAGAAGCGCTGATGGAACTGTGAAGTGATGGACCCCAGCCATGCTGGAGAGTACGAGCTGCTGATTCACGCTCGCCACTAACGGTGGTGGTTACCTGTGACTGGTCGACACAAAGCTTCACGTGCCTAAGGCCTCTGATGCTCTTCAACTCGATTCAGGTCCATGAATAGAACTTGGGGTGTCAGGAGCTTTGAATGGAAAAACACAGCTCATCTCTATTTCCAGTCCCCCGACTGACCTTCAGCGTTTCCCTTCAACTATGAGCACAGTCAACCACCAATGAAGTATTAGCAGTGCGGGTGAGCAACGGAAATCACAGACAGTTTACAGGCCATCACAGCATGGCATAGTCTCTGATACTGTTTGAATCAGTCAGTTGCTCAGTTGTGTCTGGCTCTTTGTGATGCCAGGCCTCCCTGTCCTTCACCAACTCCCGGGGCTTGCTCAGATTCATGCCCATTGAGTCAGTGATGCCATCCAACCATCTCATCCCTTATTGCCCCCTTCTCCTTCTGCCTTCAATCTTTCCCAGCATCAGGGTCTTTTCCAGTGAGTCAGTTCTTCACATCAGGTGACAAAGTATTGGAGTTTCAGCTTCAGCATCAGTCCTTCCAGTGAACGTTCAGCACTGACTTCCTTTAGGATGCACCGGTTTGATCTCCTGGCAGTAAAGGGACTACTCTCAAGAGTCTTCTCCAGCATCACAGCCCAAAAGCATCAATTTCTCAGTGCTCAGCTTTCTAATATTGCTTACCGTCATCATTACTCATAAGTTACAACACTTATTAGGCCCACTGTTCAATCATGGTATTTACTTCATTCATTTGGAAGCATATGTATCACTTTATCATGACTCTGATTTATTAATATTTTGATGACTGTAACTATAATTTCTTTGTCATCTTATACAATTTTATTAAATTGTCAAAGACTATTCTGAGAGGGATGCATAAACTTCACAAGATTGCTAGTGGCATCCATGCTAAAGAGAGGGGCAAAGAATCCTGCTAAGAAAGCCTAAAATCTCAATAGAGCCACTCACAGACTTTGTGTCTAAAGCCCTGACACGAGGAGAGCCCTGCACTGTACAGCTGCCACCTCCCCAAGCATCTGAGGACACTGCTGTCATCTTTACATTTATAAGTTCTAACACATTGCTCTAAAAACCCAGTGTTTCCATGTTTAATTGTTCATTTCACGCAAGGAGACCCCTGCCAATACCAGAAGACAGAGGTCTAATCATCTGTACAAACGCCTGCTTACAAAAAAATGGAACAGGAAAAAAAAAAGACCCAATTAAAAAAAGAAGAGAGCTTGAAAGAACAAAACACAGGAACTAATTCTCAGTGACAGCCTCGTCTTTCATCTTAAGCTGTGCCTTGAACTCTTCCTTGTTTAATTATTAAATCAGGAGCGGCTCAGCAAGGTCTGTCTAGAGTTGACGACTCTTAAATTCAACCCTGCTGACAGACCCTGTCCATTCTTCTCTGTATTTTACTGTTACCTAATGACAAGGTCTGAATGCTAATTTTTAAATTCAACTTTCATTAAAAATAGAAAGCAGTTTCTCTAGCAGTAGCCTCTTGGCCCCAAAGTGTGACTTTAGTTTCACCCAAATTCATAAAAATTAAAACCCCAATGTGAAAGCTGTTTCTCTCTTAATGTCGTCGAACTAATGGAAAGTGACAGTGCGGTAAACACTGTAAGCGATTAATATTTTCATAAGTTTCAACCCTACAACCACTTAATATATTCACATCTGTGAAAATTTAGGAGGCTGAGATGACAAAAATGTATTTCAGATACAAATTTGGCTTTTGTTCAGGGCCTTGAATATCACCCTTGTGCTGATTCTCCAGAAAACAAACCCTGATCTTGCCAAGCAGAGCTGGTCCACGCCGGGCATCGCGGCCCCACCAGGGAGCAGCCCCCCAGCGGCAGTGCTCACCCTCCGCAGACCCCAGGCCCAGCCGCCTGCCCCCCGCACCGCGCCCACGGCCCTGGTCCCCAGCCCCCGCACCCGTCCTCGGAGCCCACAGTTTGTTCTCTGCACAGAGCCAGACAGACACGTTAGGAGTGACGCTCAGATGGAGCGCCCCTGATGTGCTCAGTCCACCTCAAATGCAACAAGAGGCCAGACGCTCAGGGAGCTGCGCGCTCCAGGACAGGTGAACCCTGCAGTATGCCAGTCCTCATCATGCCCGACGAAGCTGGGCTTCTAGAGCCTCAGTCACAAGGTTCTCCCGGGTCTGTGCCCCGACAGTCTCCTTCCTCGTCGCTCTCTGCTCACAGGGCCCCGTCCCTGCGGCCGTCTGCTCTGCGCTGAACGGGGCCGGCGTGTCCCGGCTTTGGGATTTCTGCACTGGCTGCTCCCTGTGCCTGAAATTCCGGAAGACGGCGGACCAGCGCTAGGAGGTGCGTGTGCGGGAAAGCGTGGCCCAAAGACGGCGTCCGGTGAAGGCTCAGGCGGTGTCGAGCTTCAGCAAACGTTTTATGTGTCAAGTGTCACTCCCGTGTGGCCACTGTGAGTACTTGGGGTATTATTTGAGCCCTTAGTGTTTTTCATTTTTCTTTAATTCCAAGAAATTAATTTACATTATTTCTTGAAAAAGGCCTGTCCCTCCTGCTCCTTGGTCCCCTCCTGCGTCTCTGTCTCCTGTGCTTTCTCCCAGCCTCTGCTCCCAGGACGCTTTTCCACTCGGAGCTGGTGCTGCTGGCTGTGTTTCAGTCGCTAACTTGTATCTCATTCTTGTGACTGCGTGGACTAGGAACCTACCGGGCTCCTCCGTCCCTGGGATTCTCCAGGCAAGAACGCTGGAGTGGGCTGCCATTTCCTTCTCCAATTCTGATCTTCAGTTCAGATCAGTTGCTCAGTCATGTCCGACTCTTTGTGACCCCATGAATCGCAGCACGCCAGGCCTCCCTGTCCATCACATCTCCCGGAGTTCACTCAGACTTGTGTCCATCGAGTCCGTGATGCCATCCAGCCATCTCATCCTGGGTCGTCCCCTTCTCCTCCTGCCCCCAATCCCTCCCAGCATCAGAGTCTTTTNATCTATTACACTTTTTATTTCAATTATTATTTTTCATACCCAGTATTATCATTTGAAAATATTCTAAAATGGTCAGATGTTACAACCAAGGCTAGAGGAACTCCCTGGTGAACCAGCAGTTAGGACTCCACCTCCCAGAGCGGGGGCCCGAGTTTGATTCCCGGTCAGGGAAATAGACCCGACATGCTGCAACTAAGGATCCTGCAATCTAAAGGTCTGACACAGCCAAATAATATAAAGTTTCACAAGTTTTGTCATGGGACATTTCAAACATAGACCAAAGGAGGAGTGGTCGTATAATAAACCCACTATATTCTTCACCCCATTCCACATCCAGCTGGTTCCTGAACTGTCCAGCACTCTACCTGCTGAAGCCCCACCGGCATCCCCTCCTCCAGAGGTGACGGCCGGACAGGCCCCGGGCCCTGGAAGATCCACGTGGAACCGTTTGCTGCTTAGGTTCCTTCCAGGCCGACTCCGGGTTCTGCTTTCTTGACCCAGCTGGCTCCGGGTCAGCCCACCCCTCGCCTGGCCCAAGCCCAGACTGCCACGGCTCTCCCCTCCCCGCTGCTGGTCACGGCTGTGTCTGTGGGAGGGACGGAGGTCCGCATCACACTCAGCCTGCTGTCTTCAGGCAAACGCCCACTAACCTCCTGAGCTGAGCACCTCCTTGCGCATACAGGGCTCCTGATTATTGTTCTTATGTTACAGCCATCTACTGGGCACGTATCACATAACCCAGTCTATGTTTATTAATGTATTTAATGTTCCCAGCAACATACATACAGTTTACTCCTGCTGTTACCCTGCCTGACGGATGAGGACAGTGAACACCATACGAGCTGGCACGGCGCTCGAGCTGTAAAGGTCCTGGAACGGGAGCCTGAGATCTACAGCCCAGCTCCGCATCACTGTGGACACTGCAGCCCATTCCTTCCACCTGCTGAAACGGGCCCTCCAACTAGTCTGGGGTCTCCAAGACACACCTGGTAACAGACTCTGGCTCAAACTCCACAGCTTGAAATCCAAGGAGGCACTCTGGACAAGCCAGCCGACGGAGGAGGCTGAGTGGCCGGGGACCCTGCTCATGCTGAGGATTCAGGGTCTCCACGCCATGAGGTCAGACCACGTATCAGGAACAAGGAGGCCGAGGGGCACCTGCCTCAGGTGTGAGGCCCCAGGTCCAGGTGCCCCTCAGCCCCCCTTCCCCAGGCTTCCGTATCTCAGGAAGGCCGCTGAGCCTCTCAAGGGTGGAAGACCCACCCTCTGCAAGCAGAGGCTCAGCGAGGGGCTCTGGGGGCCTCCACCTCCCTAGGAAGACGTGCCTGGTCACCTGCTGTGTGCTCGGTGGTGGCCCCTCTGAATCCTCAGGAAAGGGACTCTGGGGTCACCCACGGGGCATCTGTGTCTGGTCCCTCATCATAGCAGAGCTACTAAGAAAGTTGCCTTCTGCTGGCCACACTGCTCCACCTCCCGACCTGGCTGTTTTCACACGGGCATCACAGCCACATGCTCCACCTCCTGACCTGACTGTCTTCCCACGGGCATTACACATTTCCAGAAAAACAACCATGTCTTCTGTCAAAAAGACTGAAACAAATAAATAAAACAGAAAGTAAAAAAGTAAAGAAATTAATCATCTCTAGGCTGAAAGTCAGTGGAGAAAAAAAGAAAAAAAAAAACAAGAAGAAAGCTTTATAAATGTTTGCAGGGGTAAAAAAAGAAAAAAAGTAACAACAATCGATCCCAAGGGAAATCCCACGGCCACTGGAAGAGGCCACACCCGGCCACACATAAGCCTGAGCCGGGAAGGAAGGTGAGGGGCTTTAGCTCCACAGCACACTTGCCGTGCACTGTCTGCTCTGGAAGCAGGGACGCATGAGGACGGGGAGACGCAGAGGACAGCTCTAGAGACCAGACCAGGGCAAGCAGACGCACCGTGGACTGCATCTGTGCCACGTATTCACCCTCCATTTTGTTCAGCCGCACGTTTGTGTCCTCGAGCAATTCTTGAATGTTTTCAGTGTGTCGCTTTTGAAGTTCAAACTTTTCCTTTTCCATTTCTGCTACAGCGCTGTGGAGCTACAGAGGGGAAGAATAGACTCTTTCACCACTATTATAGAATGGACTATTTTGTAATTCAGAAAAAAACTTTTCCCATATTTCTCTATTTATTTATATGGTGACCTGAACAAAAGATATAAAATATTCAAAGTAAAGATTCATGTAAAGAGCATGACTAAGAAACAACTTTTTGTTTACTTTCCTCAATTGAAAATTTTATTGGATAAACAAATATTAAAGGTTTCTCCCTGAGGTGGGAATGCGGAACCTAGGTCCTGTCCTCTGCACCCAGCCCAGGCTCACAGATCTGAAGCCTGATGGAGCTCAGAATTATTAGGAATAGTTATTCCAGTGTCTGGCATTTATATATACATTTAATCAAGTTCAAATAAGTTATAATTTATATAGTTTTACAGATATTTAGAGTGTTTTCCAGTTGCTGCTGGCCTGGTTTTAAGAGGACGGTGTCTTGAGTGAAGTGTTAAATAATGAAATGTGTACTTGCAGCAGCCAGAAAAAAGACATGCCAACTCTACAGAAAAGGTAAAAGCACATACATGGACACAGCCCCAGAAGAGCGCTCTGTCTGCCCTCTGGACAGGGGCCCTCCTCACTCGGCCCTGGAGCCACGGCCCCAGGACACAGCCGCCCACTCAGCATCTGCTTCAACCACCCCGCGGGGCCCAGGAAAAGGCTCGAACTCGACCCACTGGGAGACGGTCAGCAGGAGGAGTTCACCAAAGACCTTCACGGCCAACTTACTCAAAACAAGTACCGTGTTTCACTTCTTGTGAGTACATACTGCAATTCCAGCCAATGGCGAAGAGCTCCTAAGCGAGCCCTGAGCGCCTGCGTGCGCGCTCAGTCCTGTCCGCCTCCGCGACCCCACGGGCTGCAGCCCGCAGGCTCCTCTGTCCACGGGACTCTCCAGGCAAGAACCCTGGAGCGGCCTGCCTTGCCTCCTCCAGGAGGTCGGCCCCGCCCAGGGACTGAGCCCAGGTCTCCTGCCCCACAGGCAGGTTCCTCACTGCGGAGCCACAGGGAAGCCTGAAAGCAGCTACTATGTGTGACTAGGTAAGACTTTTATGAAACATTGTAAGTATATTTTACATTACTCTTGGCTCTGCTAAATTTAATGAAAATGTTTTTCTTAATTAAATGCTCCTCCAAGAATAATCCATCCACAACTGATTTTGTGTACACCAAAAGCAAGTTTATACTACAACTATTGTGTCATCTGAGATTTCAGAAAAGAAATGATCCAGGGGCTTACATCCAAAATTTGAACAATTTAACTCCCCCGAATTATCCTGCTATTATATCCCTGTGAATTCTGCTTAAAGTCTATTAGCTCTGACAAAAATTCAGAGCCTTAATTAAATCCAAGAATTGTTAAAAGTAACTTTCCTAAATGAAAACTAGCTTATAAACCATTAAACTTCCAGAAAAAGTACCAAAACAGACAGCTATTTCTAGATGGTCTACAACACTGTCGCTTTTTTCAAGCTCTTCTTTATATTTTGCGAACACCCATTATTTTATAATTAAGCAGGTTACGTTAAGGTGTAATCCTTTATATTTTTCCATCACTATTTTATCTTCAGTGGCTTACCTTTTTCTCCCAGTCATTATTCAGAGACTCTGTACTCTGTTCACATATCTTTTTTAACTCTGCAATCTGGTTGTCTTTGGTCTCTCTGATAACCTGACCTTCACGGACGAGGGTCTGAACTGTCAAAAATGACGAAAACGTAATTAAACCAATTCTAGCCGCCACGTAAGAGTCTGGTGGTAAAAAGCAAAGTGCAGCAGTTAACAGATCATCCCATCTTCCTGCAGTCTTCTCTGCTCTCCCCAAAACCTCTCTTCCTCCCTCCTCTTTCCCACGCCCACCTCTGCAGCCGCCCGCCCGCAGACAGCACGCACGCTGTGCTGGCCCCTGCAGCTCCCCTGCGGGTGCCCACCGGTGCTCTGCAGAGGCTCTTTCCCCGCATAGATGCTGCGCCGCGACCCGCAGACTGTAACTCCCAGTTCCTCTCCCGCAAGACAGAGACCCAAAGGCTCCTCAGATCTGACTGTCCACGTGTTTAAACTCCTAAACAAACCAACCTGTCTATAAATCCACTCCTTTCTTCCTCTTGCCCAGACGCGCCGACCTGCCCACCCGGAGTGTGCTCCACCCCTGCTGAAATACCATGTGCTCAGACGGGTTTCAGAGCAAGTCGCGCCTCCTTTAGGAGCCAGCCAGCCTCTCCTCCTCTTGCGGGGGCAGGATGACACTCCTCTCAAGGCCCAGGGAGCCGCCTAGACTGCTACATGAAGTCCCTTGTTACACTGCATGCTATAATAGTTTATTTGCTTCTTCACTGAGGAGAAAGATATTTCACCTTTTTATCTACAGAGCAAAAGACTGGCACCCAGGCAAGTACCCCGAGCGCTGGGTGCTAAGGCCACAGACAAAGAGCCCCCGCTCCAACCTGCCGCTACTCCTGGGCACATCAGTCACTGGGCCTGAAGCAAAACACGCTCTAAATTACACAAAACACGTCCCCTGTGAAGCGCTCAAACTTCTATCTTCTTAAAAGCGATTTAAACCGTCATTGATTCGAGTGAAAACTGTTCAACATATTCATGTCATCCGGATGCAAAATAAATTCAGTTGTGTACTTGCTTGAAAGTCGTATTTTCTTAGCTTCCTTAATGTGCTCTTATTCACTTACTGGAAGGTAGGAAAATTTTCATAAACATTTACATAGAAATTTCTTTCACTTTTATCTCTCAACAATGTAGCACTAAGTGAGAAGCGTCAAGTTAACCTGATACCATTGTCAGTCGCTCAGACGTGTCCGACCCTTTGTGACGCCGTGGACTGCAGCACGCCAGGCTCCCCTGTCCTTCACTTTCTCCCGGAGCTTGGTCAGACTCATGCCCATTGAGTCAGTGATGCCATCCAGCCGTCCCAACCTCGGCCGCATTCTCCTTCTGCCCTCAGTCGCTTCCAGCCTCAGGGTCTTTTCCAGTGAGTCTGCTCTTCACATCAGGTGGCGAAATTATTGAAGCTTCAGCATCAGTCCTTCCAATGAATTCCCATAAAAAAGGTTTTTTAAGTGTAAGTCACTCAGTTGTGTCCGACTCTTTGTGACCCCATGGAGTATAGCCCTCCAGGCTCCTCTGTCCATGGAACTCTCCAGGCGAGAATACTGGAGTAGGTAGCCATTCCCTTCTCCAGGGGATCTTCCCGACCCAGGGATCCAACCCGGGTCTCCTGCATTGCAGGCGGATTCTTTACCATCTGAGCCACCAGGGTTCAGGGCTGATTTCCCTCAGGACTGTTTGATCTCCTTACAGTCCAGAAGACTCTTCTCCAGCACTACAGTTCAAAAGCATCAATTCTTTGGTGTTTATCCTTCTCTATGGTGCAGCTCTCACATCTGTACATGACTACTGGAAAAACCATAGCCTTGACTATAAGGACCTTTGTCGGAAAAATGATGTCTCTGCTCTTCAATACACTGTCTACATTTATCATAGCTTTCTTTCCAAGGAGCAAGAGTCTTTTAATTTTGTGGCTGCAGTCACCATCTGCAGTGATTTTAGAGCCCCCCAAAATAAAATCCGTCACTATTTCCACTTCTTCCCCTTCTATTTGCCATGGAGTGATGGAACCAGATGCCAGGATCTTACAGTTTTTTGAATGCTGAGTTCTAAGCCAGCTTTCTCACTCTCCTCTTTCACCCTCATCAACAGACTCTTTACCTCCTCTTTGCTTTCTGCCATCAGGGTGGTATCATCTGAATGTCTGAGGTTGTTGCTATTTCTTCCAGCAGTCTTGATTCCAGCTTGTGAGTCATCGGGCCCAGCGTTTCGCATGACGTGCTCTGCATCAAGTTAAACAAGCAGCTGACAGTGTACAGCCTCGACGTCCTATGTTCCCAGCGTGGAGCCAGCCCATTGTTTCCTGTCTGCTTCTGCCTGTTGCTCCTTAACCACCATACAGGTTTCTCAGGAGACAGGAAAGGTGGTCTGGCACTCCCATCTCTAAGAATTTTCCACAGTGTGTTGTGATCTGCACAAAGGCTTTACCAGTCAATGAAGCAGAAGCAGATGTTTTTTCTGGAATTTCCTTGCATTTTCTATGACCTAATGGATGTTGGCAATTTGATCTCTGGTTCCTCTGCCTTTTTTCAACCCAGCTTGTACATCTGGAAGTTCTCGGTTTACATACTACTGAAGCCTAGCTTGAAGGATTTTGAACAGTCTTGCTAGCACGTGAAATGAGCGCAACTGCATGGCAGTTTGAACATTCTTTGAGTGTTTAAAGTGCCTGGTTTGAATCAGAGTAAAAACAAAAACCTAGAAATAGATTTTAAATGCGTGTAGCCACTGATGTCTGGAGCGGTTCCACGACAGACTCCCCACTTTCCTTCCTCTTCACTGACGTCGGGCCGCTCACAGACGCTGCAGTCTCCTTCTCAGGTTCACTCTCCCCACACCCACTGTTATTACTGAGACATTCTGGGTGCTCATCATCTCACACGTGACACTATGGAGGCACAGCATCCTTGAACTGAGGAGACTACATACATTTCATCTCCAACCTCACTGCCTTACGCGTAAGAGGGGCCGATGGGCCGCAGCAGATGCTGGAGCAGGTTTGCGGAGAAGGAAGATCCCTCCCCACTCGCCTCTCTCCCCCTCTCTCTCCCCTCTCCCCTCTCGCCTCTCTCCCCTCTCCCCGTCTCTCTCCTCTCTCCCCTCCTCGCCTCTCTCCCCTTCTCTCTCCTCTCTCTCCCTCTCTCTCTCTCCCCTCCCTCTCTCTCCTTCCCTCTCTCTCTCCCCTCCTCTCTCTCTCCATCCTCTACTTCATTCTGCCTCTGTTATAACAGACCGGGAATCAGCGTCACCATATTACCAGGCTATTCCACCAAAAACATGCAGTCCTAAAACTCACCTCTCAAAAAACATTCCCTGACTCTCCAGCAGCTACAGGATAAACTTGAAATTTCTAAATCAGAAATTCAAGGTCATGCTCATATGACACCAAGTCACCCCTATCTTACTCTTTGTCAGTCTCTCTCTGAACATGCGGATCTCTACTCTAGATAAGCGGTTTTGCATCTTCCTTCCCACAGTTTACGAACATCAGCATTCCCACCCCAGTGCCTGGAACTCTCATCTGGAACTAACTAAATCTTACCAAACTTTTAAAGTTCTTTCCCGCTCCCCAAATATTTCCAACACTCTCCTTAAGACTGTCCACTACATTTCAATGTTTTGACCTACTGCTGCTGCTAAGTCGCTTCAGTCGTGTCCGAGTCTGTGCGACCCCATAGATGGCAGCCCACCAGGCTCCCCCGTCCCTGGGATTCTCCAGGCAAGAACACTGGAGTGGGTTGCCATTCCCTTCTCCAATGCATGAAAGTGAAAAGTGAAAGTGAAGTCGCTCAGTTGTGTCTGACCCTCAGCGACCCCATGGACTGCGGCCTTCCAGGCTCCTCCATCCATGGGATTTTCCAGGTAAGAGGACTGGAGTGGGGCGCCACTGCCTTCTCCGATTTTGACCTACAGTCATAATCAATTTAACACTGGATTTCCTGTTTTCTTTTCCTTCATAATGAAAGTATAAATGAATACTTTTTAAATGTTCCATCCATCACAATATAGCATACATTATAAAGCATAAAGTAGACACTTAATGGAATGAATTTTTATTAGACCAAGACAAATAATTGCTCTAGACTCTCTTGTAAAAGCCAGTAAGTTCTATTCTAAGACTGACCTATGGTCATTCCAGTCCAATGAAGAGAGAGAGAGGATTAAGAAAGAGTAAGTTACAGACTTGTCTAAACCTTTAATTAAACCAACCACCATTGCTGCCACACACACACACACACACACACACACACACACACATACACACACAGGTTTTTCTTAAGTCACACACAAGTTCACATCAGCACATCAACAAAGGAAACCCATACAAACTTTCCTATCTCACACTACAGTCAGAAATAAAACTGTCCCCTATAGAAGCACTAAAATAAAGTAGAAATGTTATTAAAGGGTTTATGTGACAATATACAACATCACCTTTCTTCTCAAGTTTTCTAATAGTCTCTTCAGTTTCATTTTGTTTCTTTTTGTATAAAGTTTTCATTTCTTCTATTTCATTATTCTTTCTTTCTAAAATCTGTAAACAAATTTAAAATATTTTAGTACACTATATTATTTTATGTATGGAACACATAATTTTTTAAAAGAGCACAATATTCTTTGAAGTCTATCTCAGCTAATCCTGTAAGTGGCTTCCCCCCAAAAAAGATGTAAAAATTATATTTCAGTACATTGACAAAACATTAAATACACTATAATAATTGATTACTGAAAGAAATATGCTGTTTTGAATTTTTATGCACCAATCCTTAAGGAGACTGTAAAGACTAAATTAGCTGATTCTCTAAAACATGACTCACAGATGAGGCTGTCACCAGGTCACAGAGAGAAGCCTGACACGCTGACACAGTGCAGCCCCCTCCCAGCACTGGGCAGGTGCCCGCAGACAAGCACACCCTGAACCCGCACAGGGTCCTCTGTCCCTTCCACACACAACAACAAGCAAGCCCAGACGCACGGGGACATGGGGTGCAACAAGCACGCTCAGATGCACAGGGACATGGGGTGTAATAGCCTTCTTTTACATTTAGTTCTGCTCTTGGGAATCAAAAAAGTCAGCTCAAAGTATGTCCAAACTTGTATGAATATTTTACATCATTAATTTATACTCTCAGAAATTTTTTAATGGATCATTAAATACTTCTAAATACATCCAATACTTAAAAAAAAAAAAAAATTGGAGAAAAACCAAGTATAGGAAAGTTACCAAGCAGGGTAAAGAAATGTCTAACCAAGGGGGAAAAGGAAAACCCAGTTGAGGCAGAAGTATGAATAGCCACTTTCCTTATGGTTGAGGTATATTCCTATACATGCAAATTCAGTTTCTGAAAACAGGTCATCACCGTGTCTGACCAAGTTCTTCTTGTATTGCCAGCATCTTCCTTTACCTCTCATTGTTTTGGTCCCACCTCTAAGGACAACTGACAAGTAAGCAAAGGAGCCAGCCTGATTTCCATGTCCGCAAAGAAGCAGAGCAGGACAGGAAGGTGTGCAGAGAGACGGACAGCTCCAGCTTACTCCTGCCCGCCCCCTAGCGTGCGGAGAACGCCACAGTGCAGCAAAGTGACGGACGCGCTTTCAGAACCTGGCACGCGGCCAGAGCTTTATTTATGTTTTACCTGGCATTTCAAACTAGTTGCACTGCTTTCTTTTTTCATGCAGAATTTATTTTAAAAGAGAAATTCCTGGAAAGGATCCTACTATTAAATGTTTTTCTTAGAATAGAGCTTTGCAACGGACATACCAAAAAGCCTATTTCAAACTCTATTACCATCATTTTTCCAAATATATTTCTATATTTACTTATGTTACACATCAATATTTAAAATTTTCAATTTAGACATGTATTATGCTCTATTGAAATTACAAAATTATATTACTGACTCTCTAACATATTTATGATAGAGAACTGCTTTTATCTAACCGCTTATATTTAGGTAAAATTCTAGTAAGAACATAAAGTAATATTTGCCTTTAAAGTCTGAATGGAAAAGGGGAAAGTCAAAGGATTCAATTGTTTTCTCTAGTTTTCAATCAGTGGTTTCCCTCTTGTTGCTTTGCAAGAAGGTGAGCCCAGTACACGCCTGACTGAACACTGCTACATTTCCAGCTTTAAGAAGGCAGGGCGGGGCGCGAAGAAGGCAGGTTACGTGATGCTCTGGGCTCCACTCCCTCCCTCCAGCTCTGTCACTCACTCTGGGGAGCAGCTTCCCAGGCTTAGTTTGGAAACAGACAATGCCAAGTTTCCATTTGGGTCCATTCTCATGAGTTCAAACGCATATATTAAATTATGCTTATATATCACTACATGTTTAAAAGCAATACTAAAATGTAGTTACACAATTATAAGGTATAATAACTATAGATTGATGACTTTTGCTGTGCCCATTAAGAAGAATTATACTTTAAAGTACAAACTGAAATACTGAAAGGCATTACTCCCAACGAGCTACTAAAGAAAGCCAGCGTTGGCCTCACAGTGCATGCAGGATACACCAAAGAGAACTAAGTTCAAGATTTCTTTTTAAATTAGAAAGGAAACTGCAATTGCCAGAAGACTGAAAGAATGTCAGACCGAAACAAACTCTAGTATTTACAGCTGATGTTTCATTTCAACCGTAATGAAAAGCTATGATAGAGGCAAAGGGCTCTAAGAGGAAAGAAAGGAGAACTTGAAGACCATGTAAACCATAAGGACTGACGTGAATACATTTTTTTAGCAAATGAACTTTAAAGATCAGCTTTGCTAGGATATTTATTTAGCAAGTCCCATTTACGTTAGACTCTCATAAGCACATAAATATAATAAATGGATGGATGGTCATGAGACCTAGAATATTTCGAATACTCAATTCTAAAAACATAATGAACTGTACACACCTTACCTTCTGAACATCAGCATCGTGTTTCTGCTGCAGTTTAAGTTTCTCTTCATGATATTTAGCTTCCATCAGCTTTGTTTTCACGTCCAACTTCAAGGAAAATATTTTAAAGATGTTATTAATTTACTTTTCCATTTTTCAAAAGTACACAATTAAAATAAACTCCTGTATGAAAGAGAGCATCATTTTCCACATTCGCCTCACAGTCACGAGTCCAGCAATCACACTGCTCACACTCACACACTGGGTGTGCTCTGTGACCACCTCCAAGCTGACTAAAAGTCTTCTGAACAAACCTCATTCTACAGGCTACAGAACACAGACTCCTCAGGGATGCTCAGCCCACGCCACTCCCCCAGAAGGGTCCCTGTGAAGTGATATTTTGCCAGACCCACTTGGTATTGTGTGGCACAGGCCAGGAGGCTCCCCGGCACTTCCTCCTCTCTCCTTCCCTCGGGCCCCACCAGCACCACCGCCTGGGCTCGGCGGGGGCTGACGGGGCGGAGGGGACGCGGGCAGCTGCGATGGACACGTTTCTCAGAAGCGGCTTTCCCTCCACCCTCTCTTTCCTTCTGAAGGATGAGTAACCAAGACCTCAGGGGCAGAGACTGAAGCTGTGAGCTGAGCGCAGACAGGCGGCCCACCAGCCGGGTCCCGCACGACAGGGCAGAGCAGCGCACTGCCCACGTGCCCCATGCTGCCGTAGGGGTGCCAAGCAGACTCCTCTAAACTGCTACACCCTCAGCAACATGTAGCTTTTTATTATGAATGCTTCACACACAAAAATACATATTTTCTACACCTTGTCTTTCTCTCTGAACAATATCTCATGGAAATGCCTCTAAAAACACTTGCTCTGTTCTTACTCATTTTTTTAAACAGTTACCAACTGTCCCTTCATGAGGAGAAAATAGAATCTGTTCGCCTGCTCTTCTTAATGCCGTCGCTTTCTCAGCCTCCACTGCAAGCAGCCCTGCGGAGCGCTCGCCTGCGTGCGCCCAGCACACGTGGGTTTTGCTGTCTGCAGGGTGATTCTCAAAGGACATGGCAATGACTCACGTTATCTGGATATATTTTGCCCTCTGTTAAAGGCAAATTCACATTTCTGCTGGAAGAACAGACATCTCACTGCGATCCTAACGTGCGTTTCCCTGAAAACTACTGCGTGTTGGCCCTCGTCACACGTTTCAGTCAGTTCAGTTCAGTCGCTCAGTCGTGTCCGACTCTTTGCGACCCCGTGGACTGCAGCACGCCAGGCCTCTCTGTCCATCACCAACTCTTGGAGCTTGCTCAAACTCATGTCCATCGATGCCCTCCAACCATCTCATCCACCATCGTCCCCTTCTCCTCCTGCCTTCAATTTTTCCCAGCATCAGGGTCTTTTCCAATGAGTCAGTTCTTTGCATCAGGTGGCCAAAGTACTGGAGTTTCACCTTGAGCATCAGTCCTTCCAGTGAATATTCAGGGACATAAATATGTCACATCTTTGGGGCCTTCTGAATCTGGTCTTCTGTGAAGGCCCTTTCACAATTTCCATCCACATTCCTGTCTGTGGATCAGTAAAACCTGGTATGCAGGTTTTATTCATTATCTATTAATTTAATGCATGTATATACATTCACAGTCTGTCTCTACTATTTTCCCCAAATCGATTATTTTTCAATTGATTTTGTTTCTTATATATATTTTTAACCTTACTAATTCTTTATGTCACTTTATTTCTATCATTTCTTTTATTCATTCTGAGTTTGGAAAGTTTTTTGGGTAAGAAAGACCTGATGTCAAGATTTTTGTTGTTTAGAAACTTTTTGTCTGGGTGTTAATAGGTTAAGTTTTAGGTACATCCAGAATTTTTGTTTATTTTTGATTTTAGAGGCAAGGCCCAACTTTATTTTCTTTCTTTTTTATTTTCCTTCTGAAAGGTTGCACCAGCATCATCCATTAAATAGTCTTTTCTCAGTGTGTTGACAATGAACTTTGTCACTGTGTTTTTATTTCTAAGGGGATTTAATTTTTTTCTTGAAATGTTCTTGGTTTTAACTGTGTTGTGTCTGCCTCACAAAAGCAGTTGAGAAGAGTACCCCCTCTGTTATCTCAGACAATCTGTGTGATACGGAATGCTGGGACACAGCTCTTCCTTCAGTGCGTCCTTACAGGAGCGCGTGGCTGTGCAGCAGGGCACGGTGGTCCCCTTCAGATGCTCCTTCTAGGCGAACCAGCACTCACGAGTGCTAAGCTTCCTAAGTTACATGGACTTCCCACTGTCCCGGTAGGTCTGCTGGTCTGTCCTGAACTTGGAACGGCTCTTCCACCCATGTCTGATGCTATAACATCGCGCATTCCTCATTCGGAAACCATCAGTTCAATGAGGCGCAGAGATTTCCAAATATTGGACATTTCATTGCATAATATCAAACCCTCACACTGGTTAATATTACCACCAATCTCATCGGAAAAGTCTTAGTACTGGAAAGTTCTCAAGCTCACAGTGACGATACAGGGTTGCCAAAATTCTAATTTGTATTAAAAGGTCAGATTCTATCATTAGCAGTAAATATGGTCAGCTGTTTTGCTTAAAGTGACAGGCTCAATTTGTTCACTTTCCAGAAAATGTCTCCCAGTAACCAAGTCTGAATAACCGTATTCCGTCTGTCAGTCATTCCGTCAGGTGCAGGCGGCGTCCCGCCAGCAGGCGCTGTCGCGGCTCATCACGGGGAAGCCCGCGGGGCTCGCCTTCGGGTGCTCCGGCACGCCTGGGTGTGCGGCCCAAGCCCTCTGTACACAGTTCTGCTTCGGCAGTCAGCTAGCCAGAAGATGTGCATTTGAGTTACAAGATTTAGTAAAATTAAGAACTTTCTACTTGCTTCACTGAGCACAGTCTTAAGTAAGACTGGTAACTTCTCCCCGGGAGCAGGTGGCAATGAGGAATGCGCCAGCTGGTGCCAGATGGTGCCATTTGGTGCCTTGATGTGGGTCAGGACATGGTTTCACCAACACTCTGAGTGCAAAGTCAGTGCAAATGTAAGTACAGTAAAGATGACTTTTTTAATTATTGCAAAAATACTTTTGACCTCATAGACGCCCTGGACCTTAGGGGTCACAGGGCTCATGGCCCACACTCTGAGAACCACTGCCCTGAAGACACTCTTGTGCGTATGTGTCAGGAGACACGCACAAGATTGCTCACAGGGCTACTGTTTGTAAAAGTCAAAAATCAGAATCGATTCATTGACACAATGGCGAGAAAGTGTGGCAGATTCATTTGATAGAAAGTACCGCAAATGAAGCCAACTACAGCTAAATGCCTAACACGAGTGCTACCCACGTACTACTGAGCAGAAAGGTTTAGTCTTATTTAAAGGAAGTTCAAAATCCATCAAACAAAAGTATTTTCATTCTTAAGAAGGCAGGCATTGGTAGCAAAGTCAACTTAAAAAGCAAAGGCGGGAAATGATGAGAGGCGTGAGGATGGTGGTTATTGTTGGGGAGGTGGATGAGAGCAGGACTGGAAAGGTGGACAGCAGGCGGCCGACGTCTTGGTCAGGATCTAACCCTTGCCTGCATGTGGTCCACGACGGTTTTCCTTTGAATAGTTATTACATCTTGTAAGACTGCGAGTCTCTGAACGCTCTATTCATAAGAAATGCTTTAAAGTATAAATTCTCTCATTTATTACATCAATGACTGTAGATTTTGTCATTAGGATTTATTTAAATTCTACATTTTACTAGGAGATTTGCAAAAGGAAAAAATGCCTAATTGGCATTACGTGTAAGAAAGAAGCAAGGCAGCCTTTTAGGCAATGGGTGGGAACATTCACTGTGGGTGGAGGTAAAGTTCAAAGGAAATACTTTATTTTATTTCATGAAAAGGGCAATTTCTACCATCTGTTCTCTGAAAACTGATCTCTCTCACTGTGTTCTCTGCTTTCATTTTCAGTGACAACGGTTTTCCAAATGTCTTAATCTATATCAGAAATCTTTTTTAAGAATACTAAAAAAAATAAAAAAAAAAAAAAGAAGCACACTGCTTGATGGGGCTCAAGGCCACAGCGCCCTGCGACGTGGGTGTCACGGGAAGCGTGCTAACAGCCACAAACGCAGGCAAGCCCGAGCACGTCTGTGAGCGACAGGCTGGGGCGAGAACGGAGGGCCGCAGTCACCAAGCACGTCTTCCCATAACGCCAGACACGCTGAGCAAAATCTCGAATCTTAAAATGATGTACTGTGTGTTTTTACCAATCAAAAGGAAACTACTACAGTTCTTCAACTCTATTAAAATCATATTGTGAATATTACTCATTTAACATCTAAGGTATTTTCTACACAATTATAGACTTAGAATGGAAGTTGCGCTTTATAAAGTTTAATTTCCAAAGGCTAATTAAAGATTTCAGAACTCACCAAAGCATCAACAGAATTAAATCATTTATTAAATCAGACAAACTCTGTAATCTATGGAGAACATGTCACTCAATTCTTTCCACACTTACTGCATTCTTTAAGCACTCAACCTCCTAAGTTTTTATTTTATAACATTAAGAACTGATTAATCTAGATTATCATCACTACTCAGAGTAAAACCCTGTGAAATGGACCTGAGATTTAAATACAAAGAAGAGATGTTAAAAGAGACAAAAATATGAATTAATTTTTTCATAATCTTGGAATAAGAAATCTTTTCTACACAATACAAAAACCTAAAGCCATAGAGAAAAGACTGATAGAGCCACCTGCTGAAAAGAAAACTTCTATACGTTTAAAAAACAGACAGAAATAAATCAAAAGACATACAGAGAAAAGTACCTGTAAGATATGTGACAGAGACCCGAGCTCCTTAATATATAAACTGCTGACGAATCACAATGAAGACAAACAGTTTAACAAAATTAAGGAAAGGCATAATGAAGGACAGTTCACAAAAGCGGAATTAAAAGGACAGCAGACAGGCAAAGCTATGCTTGTTCTCATAGAATAAAAGCAGTGCCAATATTGAAACAAGAGGCTATGTTTTTGTCTCACAGATAATCACAAATGCTTATGACTCAGGGTTGCTGATTAAACGGGGAGGTGGGCCTGCGCGTGCCCTGTTGGTGCGGNCCCCACCCCCGTCTAGCTTAGGACGCTGCCATTACTCCAAAAAGGAGCACTCACGCCCACCGGCCATCACTCTCCACTCTCACCAGTGCCTACACCCGAGGCAGACACAGCACCCTTTTAAGGGCAATCTGTCAGTATCAATAAGAAGCTGAAATGTGCAACCTAAGCAATTAGATTTCACAGGATTTACGGTCTAAGAATAAACGCGCCATGCATACAACTGTACACAGGGAAATTCTTGAAACACGGCTTGTTGTAGCAAAATGTTCTTCATAACCTACATCCCTCAGTAGCAATCTCCAGTAATAAAACATGGGCCATCAATAAAACAAAGTACAGTGCAACTATTTAAAAGGATCAAGCCATGTTACTGACATAAAAATCATCAGAATTATGTTTGAATTTAAAAAGCAAAATGAGATAATATGTAGAGTATGGTCTAGTATATTATTTGCATTTTTAAACTTTTAAAGAGAATACATATTAAATTTTTGTCAATGATTACCTTGAAGAGTGATCAGATGTTGTGAAAATAAATATTACTATTTAATTTTAATATTTACTATTTACTTTTAAAATAAACATAACTCGAACAAAACTATTTCTTATTTTTACAACATGACCCAGCAACAGCAAAAGCATTTTTGGATGAGAACACACACAAGACACCTCAGGGTTGTCCAACCTGGGTGTGCAAGAGTCTGCTGAATTTCAAAACAGAAAAGCTGCCACCCTCGGGCCCACAAGTAAGCATCTAAGAAAAGTGACTTCAGCCAGGGACCTAAGACCGTCCTTCTAGAGGATGGCTGGACGCACCACAGCGCAGCTAGGCATCTAAGCGCAGGGAAAAGTCCAAGTTAGAAAACTCTCTCTGGAGAACCAGCAAAGGAGGGTTGACATTTTCTTGCTTTTAACTCTTTTTTTTCAAATGGACTTTTAAAATTTATCCACCTATTCAGGCACCATTCTAGAAAGAGTGGGAGGTAGTTACACAAATATAGTGACGCTAAAGTAATGGACAGAGAGCTGACATGAACCTGTAACCGTCAGAGACTAGGACAGCACACAGAGGCGGTGTCACGGAAGGGCGCAGCGCCTGGAGACGGGCCCGGACGCTCGCCCCGCGGGGCGCCGGGTCTCCCGCAGGGAGGGCAGGAGGCAGCTCGTCAGGCAGAGCCGCACCAGGCTCAGCAGAGACGCACACGTGGCCCAGGCACGCCGACCCAGCCTGGACAGCCTTCCATTAGTGATTAACAGTTTCTATTTCAAAAATGAAATACTAAAAAAAGACTGTGTCCTAAAACTGAAAAAAGCTTTTAAAAATCCATGCTCTGTATTTAAAATATAGTTAGCATCTGTATATTGACAAAGGCAATCTAAACTGCCACTTTCCTCAGCATTCAAGTGGCTCCTAATTACCTCTGCCTTTTTACATTCATTCTCATTTTTGCATATGATACATTTTTTACTTGTATCTTAAAATCACATACAATTTTCATAAGACTTCCAAGCATTAATTTTTATTTTACAGGTTAAATTTTTTATGTCACTATACTTAACAAAAATCCATCATTTCAATTTTGCCATGTAAGACATAGTTAATAACCCCATACAAATATTTGAATGCATATAAAGATAGAGATATGAGGATATTTTTTCCAGAATTATTTATATTAGTGAAAACTCAACCTCAATACCTAACAATAGGGATACATCAAATTAACTGGGGATAATTCTATAATATAGACTATAATACAGCCATTAAAAATAAATGCTTGGACAGCAAGAAGGTCAAATCTTCAAGGGCATCAGCCCTGAATATTCACTGGAAGGACTGATGCTGAAGCTGAACGCCAGTGCTTTAGCCACCTGATGCCAGCAGCCAAGTCACTGGAAAGACCCTGATGCTGGGGAAGGCTGAAGGCAACCAGAGGAGAGGGTGAGGTGGAGGACGGCATCACCAGCTCAACTGACATGAACGGGAGCACACTCCAGAGAAAATGAGAGACAGAGGACTGGTGTGCTGCAGTCCTCGGGGCAGGAAGAGTCAGACATGGCTCAGCAACGGCAGCAGCGTTCTGGAGAAAGCCAGAGAGGCAATTCACAATGTTTGCTCGTAGCCAAGAACAGGCAGGAATGCGTTCTGATGTTACTAAATTTTACATGTAAAGATGTATGTATCTCATGCTAAACACGTATGAGAAATAAAAGAATGGACATCAAAAATAAACAAACAAATGCTTAGGAACAATATTTAGCAGCATAAAATACTCAAGTTATACAAAAAATACTCAAGTTATATCATCTAAGTTTTCTAAAGAAAAATAACATGTATTCTGTAGACTATGTTAAAAAAAGAATCAAAGTCAACACAATGCTACTTTTTCTTTTCTATATATTAAATGCATAGGTGATTTTATTTCCTTCTTTACATATGTCTGTATTCTACAAAATTTCTTCCCCCTCTGGGCAATAAAAAACCTTTATTTTTTCTTTATTTAATTTTACAAAATTTATTTAATAAACAACCAAAATTATTTTATGATCACATTTACTACTTTAAAAGAAACTTAAGTTCTCACACTGGGGCAACTCAGCCAGCATATACTCTTAAATATTTTAGGAGAAAAATAAATGATCAGCCAAAATAGTCAGAAACAACTATGTAACTACACAAAGGGTTATTTTAGGCAAAATGTAACACTGCGTGTATTTTAAGACATGCTGTAAGTGGATGTTTACATGCAAACTTCTCAGTGATCCCACAGATATTTTCACCAGTATACCAAAAAGAAAAACAAAAACATACGGGTACAGAAAAAAAAACGCCACACATTTAGAAATGAATCTCTGGTGCAACACAGGGTGCTTTTAAGTCTCCTCTCTTTCAACACGTATGTGGGGAACATTGGTGCACTCAGCCCGAACGCAAGGTGTAACCATGAAGAGTAAGAATACTGTGTCACAAAGGACCAGAGAAATTTTTAAAAAGACGGGAGGTGACTGTTCTATGGTAAGCAGTCTGAACAGTAAAAGGGAAAACGGTTGGTAATGCCTTGGAAGGATGTGTAAATTTCAGAACAAGAATTTCCAAGAAGGTCCATCTGAATGTAAGTACTGTCCTCAGAAAGTTTTTATGGAAGGTAACATCTTTTTATTCCAACAGGCTTTTTTAAAAGCACTCGCAGCGCAGCAAGAAACGAGCGCCTGCGGGCCTCCAATGGGGCCTAAAGGGCCTGGAAGTCACTGAGGCCGGCGGCCGGCACTCCAGGCTGAGGCTGAGAGGGGTGGGCGAGAGCTGGGCACTGGCACCGACACGCACACACTGCTGACGCCGTGCGTAACACGTGACTGATGAGAGCCTGTCGCACAGCCCAGGGCCCTCGGCTCAGCGCTCTGTGGCGACCTAGATGGGAAGGAAACCCAAAAGAGAGGGGCGATGTGTGTGTGCGTAGCTGGGAGTCACTGCTGGACAGCAGAAACTAAGATGCCCTCCAAAGCGACCATGCTCCAGTGCCAGTGAAAACAGAGCGGAAGACCTGCCTTCACCTGCACCAGAATTCTATATTTGCACCAACAGCCTCTTCCTACCAGGTATCCGTTACTCTAACTAGGACCTGAAAACTTGTGTTACACGAAACATGAAAACTGCATGCGCAGATTAGATACACCAGAAACATCTCGGTCCTACCTCTTTCTCATGCGTGCGGGAGAGTAACTGGTCATCGTGGAGACTGCTGGACTTTCTCAGGCTGAATTTCGGAGTCATCTGTTGAATGAGGAAGAGCCATTCAGTACTTTTTCAGGCCTGGTGTAGCCAAAAGTAAACTCTAAGCTGCCTGAAGTTAATGCCAAAATAACAGAAACACTGGAGGAAAACAAGTGACTTAGTCACTTCCAAGTGACAGGATTAACAAGACCTGCGCTTCATCATGTGGGCTGGCGTTACTTCCTGTGAACAACTGAGCAATTATTTTATTTTAAGACATCTGCCCACAGGGAAAGCGCAGGGCAGTTCTCACCTACCAGAGTAACTGGGATGGGCTTTTGTCTCAGGTATCGAGGGTTTTCTATCTGAAATTTTAAAATAAAGACATTAATATTTGAGCATTAATTAGACTATAATGAAAACGTTTTCCATATGTCCTAATATTTAGCATGTTTCTTAGAACACGTACTGCATGCTATGTTTCTAGCGGCCCACTAACAAACAAAACGTAAAGCTAAGTGCCTTTGCACACACAAACACCCCTGAGTGAGCCTCGCACAGCCACGGCCCCAGCCTCCACCACGCCCACACACCTCACGGCTCACCTCCATGTTCCGGAGGACTCTCATCACCTGGACACGCAGGCCTCCCGTGCCTCTACCGCTGCCCACCCCACTCCAGTCCCTGTACGCACGCACCTAGCATCCTTCAAGTCTCAATTTTATCACCAAACCCCCAGGCAGATTTGGAAATCTGAATGACATGAGCGTATGAAAACATGCTTAAACTATTTAGGACTATGAAAAATGTAAAGTAATACCACAAGAGATGGTATTTTACAGCCACCAGACAGGCATACATTAAAAATTTGACATATAGTTATAGAAAACAAATTTATGGGTTACCAGGGGGTCCCTGGCGGCTCAGAGGTTAAAGCATCTGCCTGCAATGCGGGAGATCTGTGTTCAATCCCTGGGTGGGGAAGAGCCCCTGGAGAAGGAAATGGTAACCACCCACTCCAGCGTTCTCGCCTGGAGAGTCGCACGGATGGAGGAGCCTGCTGGGCCACAGTCCACGGGGTCACAAAGAGTCGGACATGCCTGAGCGACTTCACTTCACTTAGGGGCACGGGGGAAAAGGAAAAACTGGGAGACCAGAATTGACATATACACATCACCATATACAAAACATGTGGCTCACCTGGTGAAGAATCTGCCTGCAGTGCAGGAGACCCAGGTTTGATTCCTGGATTGGAAAGATCTGCTGGAGAAGGCAATGGCAACCCACTACAGTACCTTGCCTGGAGCATCCCACGGACAGAGGAGCCTGGCAGGCTACACAGACCATGGGGTCGCAAGAGTCAGACACACCTTAGCAACTAAATCGCATCACATACATAAACATAAATAATAGCCACCTACGATACCGCACAGGGGACTCTCCTCCAGACTCTGTAATGACCCAGATGGGAAAAGAGTCTTAGAAAGAGTGGACACATGGGTAGGTGTAACTGATTCACTTTGCTATTCTGCTGCTGCTGCTGAGTCAAGTCAGTCGTGTCCGACTGTGCGACTCCACAGACGGCAGCCCACCAGGCTCCCCCATCCCTGGGATTCTCCAGGCAAGAACACTGGAGTGGGGTGCTGTTTCCTTCTCCAGTGCATGCAAGTGGAAAGTGAAAGTGAAGTCGTTCAGTCGTGTCCGACCCTCAGCGACCCCATGGACTGCAGCCCACCACGCTCCTCCGTCCGTGGGATTTTCCAGGCAAGAGGACTGGAGCGGGCGCCCTCGCCTTCTCTGAGACCGGGTGCTGGAGTGGGTGCCCTCGCCGTCTCCGACGTTGCTACACAGCAGAGAGTAATACAACATCGCAAATCAACTAGACTCCAAGAAAAAAAGTTTCAATGAATCAGTTCAGTTCAGTTGCTCACTCGTGTCCAACTCTTTGTGACCCCATGGACTACAGCACGCCAGGCTTCCCCGTCCATCACCAACTCCTGGAGCTTGCTCAACCTCACGCCCATCGAGTCGGTGATGCCGTCCAGCCATCTCGTCCTCTGTCGTCCGCTTCTCCTCCCGCCTTCGGTATTTCCCAGCATCAGGGTCTTTTCCAATGAGTCAGCTCTTCGCATCAGGTGGCCAAAGTATTGGACCTTCAGCTTCAGCATCAGCCCTTCCAATATTCAGGACTGATTTCCTTGAGGTTTGACTGACTTGATCTCCTTGCAGTCCATGGAAATCTCAAGAGTCTTCTCCAACACCACAGTTCAAAAGCATCAGTTCTTCGGCTCTCAGCTTTCCTTATGGTCCAGCTCTCAAATCCATACATGACTACTGGAAAAACCATAGCCTTGACTAGACAGACCTTTGTTGGCAAAGTAATGTCTCTGCTTTTTAACATGCTGTCTAGGTTGGTCATAGCTTTTCTTCCAAGGAGCAAGTGTCTTTTAATTTCATGATTGCAGTCACCATCCATAGTAATTTTGGAGCCCCCCAAAATAAAATCTGTCACTGTTCCCATTGTTTCCCCATCTATTTGCCATGAAGTGATGGGACCAAGTGCCATGAGCTTAGTTTTCTGAATGTTGAGTTTTAAGTCAGTCTTTTCACTCTCCTCTTTCACTTTCATCAGGAGGCTCTGGAGCTCCTCTTCACTTTCTGCCATCAGGGTGGTGTCATCTGTGTATCTGAGGATATCGATATTTCTCCCGGCAATCTGGATTCCAGCTTGTGCTTCTTCTAGCCCGGCATTTCACATAATGTACTCTGCATATAAGTTAAATAAGCAGGGTGACAATATACAGCCTTGACGTACTACTTTCCCAATCTGGAACCAGTCTGTTGTTCCATGTCCAGTTCTAACTGTTGCTTCCTGGCCTGCATACAGATTTCTCAGGAGGCAGGTCACATGGTCTGGCATTCACATATCTTTAAGAATGTTCCACAGTTTGTTGTGATCCACACAGTCAAAGGCTCTGGCATAGTCAATGGATGAGTTTTTAAATAAATAAATAAGTTTTAACAAATAAGTTTAAAAAAATTAAAAATTAGATAATAAATGTGTTGCAAATGTGGGGCCTACTGTTGGGTGTATGACTTAGTACATTTACTTTGGGAAACATTATTAAATAAAGATAATAATAAAGTCTACTTAAATGTCATACCAGAGAAAGAGGCATAGTCTTTAGTAAACAACATGGTACTATATATACACAGCTTTTTGAAAAATAGAAGCAGCCAATTTCCAGCAGGCAGCAAAGTACACTCAATAAATATTTATTGTCTGAAGGTATATATATGAAAAGTAAGTGACCATTCTCTATTTTTGGAATGGAGAAAACCAGCATAGAAAGTAAGTCCTTCAAAGACACATGCACATAAAACCCTAATTCATGAAGCCGAAGCAAATACAAGGGGAAAAATAAAGGAAGAGAAAAGCAGAGAATTCCCAAAGACGCTCAAGCTCTAATTAAGCTTAAAATTTAAACCCAAAAGCCAAGAAAACCATTTGTGACTTATTTTTACCCAGCTCTACATTTATAAGCAGGGTAAAAAATATTGGTTTAGCTAATTACAAAGTAGCCTTTCAACTATGCAGAAATAACTCCTATTTCATCTTCTTCATCTTTAAAAACCATTAAATACAGAAGTTAAGGACTCATCGTGTTATCATAAATTTCCTTTCTCAACCTGACAAAAAGTCTATTCTAATATTTAAAAGCAATGCTGTAAACAAGCATAAACCTTCTGTTGTTCTCACTCATTCACAGCACATTGTCTCACACCCACTTTCAACATGTAATGAGAATTGCTCATAGGGGAGCATGTGCTCGAGTCTGAGGGAAATAAGCATCTATTTTCCGATTTTACAACAGCAGCCAGATGTGCTTTGAAGTTGAATGTTCCCACTTTGTAATCCACAAGTAACTTGCAGAGCTCTGCAAACACTCTTATCACTGATTGTCTTCATGCTGTTTCAGAAGACTTCTTGTTCTCTTGTAACACCTCAGAAAGGATACCATAACAAGGAATGTCCACAATGGAAGATAAAAAGAGCTTATGTGAAACATTCAAGTCTAACAAAATATGATACAGACAGCAATGCCAAAAATCATTAAGTTCCAATAGCATGAATGAATCACACGACAGAATGTTTCTTGTTTGAAAACAAGTAGAATCACAATAATGAATAAATAGTCATTTAAACTAGACATGGAAACAGATATCTGAACGTTCTCTCATGAAAATGCCTGTTGGCGCTTTGTTTAGTTTTTTAGCAGAACTGTTCAAAGAGTTCTGTCAGTTTGTGTTTTTCAAATTATTCAGGATTTGGTCAAACTGACCTCCTTACAGACTAATATTGATCAAAGAGAGATGTCCCAAGGTTTCAGAGCAACAGAAAGACCTTTTACGTGGCATTCCAGCCATCCTGGAGGAAAGGACATTCTGAGGCAACATATTGCTAGCAGTACGGCCAGAGTAACTTCTTAGAGTCAGAGCACCTGCAGGAGAGCGGCCAGACCCCTCCCCACAGCACAAGACAGCTTCCGCCACCGCCAGTCACGCTCCAGAGCAAGGCTCTTAAGTCGGTATCTTAGAGACTGGAAAGTGCTTCCCACAGAAAACAATGCAGTACTACACATTGGTTTACTCACATTTCAACATTTAATGAGCACAAATAAAATACAGGTAAGAGACACCATCCACCGCCACACAGAGATGCAAACAAGCCGAAGGGCCGAATGGAAAGGGACGCGCACCATCACCTGGTTTGGGAGACAGAAACCCTGCGGTGCAGCGGGAAGAGAAGAGGCTTCTCAAAACCTGGGCGCAGCAGGCAGATGCGCACAGGGGCACGAGTCTTTGCTTCCTGTCTGGACATAGCCTGCAGTCGCCTCCGGGTGCATGTAGCTCTAGGCAGAGACAGTGAAAGGATGGGGCTGCTAGAAGAGGACAGGGGAGAGCAGCTTCAGGCAGCCAAACGGCTCACACAGACACAGAAAGCACGCCCCATGAGACAGAGCCATGGGGGACCGGCCACACGGAAATTCAGGCTTTCTGGGGCCGCCCTGTGGTCCAGAGGCCAACACTGCGCTCCCAGAGCAGGGCCAGGGGCTCAGCGCCTGGTCAGGGAACCAGATCCCACTGCCCCAAGGGAGAGCTCACATGCCTGAGCCAAAACCCAGAGCCCTGTGCAGCCCAATGAACAAATAAAAATTAAAATAAAATTAGTTCCTGTTCATCAGAGACACCAGTAAGAGAATGGAGAAAGCAACAAAGAGGAAGAAACTGTTCACGAGACTAAATTCCGAGAGGACCCACCAGAATAGACACAAAGCTCTTACATACTGGAAGGAAAAGGCAGACCAGCCCAGCGGGAGACGCGCCAGGTCCCCAGTCGGCACTGCTCCCTGGGAGGCTGCCCAAACTGAACCGGAGGGACCGTCAACGTGTTAAGAGGGATCTAACTTTGTCAGTCACCAGGAAAATGCATATTCAGTCCACATGCGCAGTGTCACTAGCCGCTGCAGAGAATGGCTCAGTTGCATGCTTTAAAGAAAAGCTGTTAATAACTGGTACGTCCAGGCGCCGGAGACAAAGCAAGGGGCGGGCGCGGCGCACCCGTGTCAGATGAGGACTCGCGCGGACGCCTTCAGACCCCATGGGCATTCGCAGCACGGCGCGCACCGTCACCTTGCGCCCACCCTCGCGGAGCCCACGCGCTCTCTTCCCCACCCCTCGGCCCTGCTCCTCCACCTGGACTCCCCGGCAGGTCAGCTGGCACACTTCCCCCGGGGTTCCGGGACTTGCAGGTGTCCCTGGCCCTGGACAGGAGGTCCCGCCAGGGGCCCTGCCCTCCAGGGGGGCCGCCGGGCTAGGGGTGCTGTCCACCCTCCCGATGACCATCCTGTCCTGCGAGGTCTCCAAGACATGAGTTCTCCAGAACAGAACAGAATGTTCTCTCGCCCATTCTGCAGAGACCTGACCTCAGGGGGTCACCTAAAGTGTACCCACTGTTTGCTCCTGGTGGAAGCAAGCCTCCACAGTCAGCACAGAGGCCCCAGTGGGGACGAGCTGGGGGTGGTGACCGTGCAAGGCCCAAGAGAACCTCCTCCTGCAGATCCCCCAGTCCTCCTCAGGAAAAAAAGAAAAGAGTTTATATAAAGACTGTCGTGAGTGAAACGCATATGAGATGGGTTAACAAAGCAAAACAGCTCCCCCAAAGCTAAAGGTTAAAAAGGGTAAAGAGTAATAATAAAAGAAAACAACAATACAGGAGGGAATCTAGCAGCTGGGGCTAGGAAGCAAATCTCTACCTGAATCATATATTCACAGGGAAAATATTAAAACACTCCTGGGAAAAGAAAGAATACAACTGGGGGAAATGTATTTTTTCAACAAAAACTAGAAAATTCAAAATCTGGAGCTCCTAATGCATCAGAAAATAGGTGTTGACAGGCATGCCAGCAACATTAAAAAATGTGCCCTTAGTATAGAGCGCGAAAATTAGCTATTAACTGACCATTCAGAGGAAGAAAGAAAGAAAAGTCCATCACACATTCTCATACAAAACTAAAATCAAAGCAAAAGCTAAGCTTTCTAATACACTGGATATTTAAATTATGCTACTGTGATCAAGAAATATAGTTGAACCTGATTAACGCATCCATATTATAAATATATAAAAATGCAGGACTTTATTTCACAGTTAGTACAGTCTTTGAACAATAAAAATGTGAAACAAAATCCCAGGTGGCCCTAGTTTTAAGGCAGTACTTCAAAATATTTTAGATTTTTTATCTTAATTTTATTATACAAATGAAAAGTTTAATCCTCTGAACAGTTAAATATTCGTGAAAAGTACTGTGTGTGCCAGGAAATGCACATCAGAAGTTCTGAACGGCCCAGGGCAGAGGTCGTTTCAGAAGGATGTCGCAGAACGTCCTTCTCTGATTCTGCTCTCCAAGGCCTCCTCGCTCCTCTCCTGCACCAGTAACCCAGGACTCGTTCCAGGGGCAGCTTCCCCGACCCCATCAAATTTGGAAATGGTTTTCTTTTGACCCATCCCCCTCTCGTTATCAATGCTATTTCTCTCTTCTCCTTCATTAACATACCTTCCAATGACCCACTCAAATCCCTTCGTGTCCCCCACCTCTGACCCTCTGACGGTGGCTACTGAGTCCCGGTTTGAAGTCTCTAAAGAAAGAGCTGCTCCAGGCTCTGGGTGCGGCCACCACATCCAGCGCGTGTCTGCCAACAAGACTGCAGCCCTGGAGACCACAGAGGTGAAAACTTGAAACTCCCCGATTGCTCTCCAAACGCTAGCAGTCTACGATAAAACGGTGAAACCCTTGAAATGATTCCCCCATCAGACAACCAGGTGGCTGACAGCGAGCCAACCCTCCTTTTTCCTGGAACCAGAGCTTTGGGTGCCCTCCTGTTCAGCCCGCCAGTCAGTCACTAAGCATCCTTTATTCTCTTTGAAATGTTTTCCTTTTCCATCTCTCCCATGCTTGGAGTCACAGCAAGGCGGAGCCCCCACCCCTAACTGCTCCCTTTCTCCATTTCAATACACATCCAACACCGCCTTCCACCACCCACTCAGCCTCCCTAAAGCACTGCCTTCATCAAAGACCATTATTAGCAAGTTTCAGGGTTTTTATAAAAATGACAGTCCCTGATGTAGGCAGAGAAGTAAAAATGAACAGCCCTATAGACTTCCGGCTGGAAAACAGATTGGTGCACACCTCATGGAGGGCAACGCTCCAAGACCTAACATAACCTAAGAAAGCAACCCAAGAGGAACAAAAGGATTCTTTCAAGGACTTCTGCTGCAGTTGTTACTTATATTAGCAATAAACTGGAAACAACCTACACGTCCAAAGTATCAGGATGCTCAAGTAAGGTATGAAATACCCACGCAAAAGAAAAATCGGTGCTACCATTAATGGCCATGCTAATGGGACTACTATGAACTTATCCCAGATTTAAACCAGCACATAACAAAATAGCATTTATAATGTGACCCAATTTTGTTTAATGTTTAGTTTTATAAATACATGCAGAAAAAAATGAGGGAAAGATATATACAATAAAACGTTAATACATCTCTCAACATACCCGACTTTCTGTATTTCTCAAATTACAAGTTATTTTTATAATAATAAAGTTGGGTTTTAAAAATTGATTAAATCCCTTTTCACTTCCTGAAAGCATTAAACAGCCTGTATGTAAAGTGGAAACGGACTAACCTCAGAGCTCAACGACTGTCTCTAATCTAAAAGCTCAGCTTCTGCTTTAGCATTCAGGCTCCAACAGGCCCCAGCCTGGCAGTCCTGACCAAGCCCCTTCTCTGAGTCCCGCTCTCCCCGCCTTTCTTCATGCCTCCTTTGGCCTTAAGTTCCTGGCCCCTTTCCCTCCACCCTCCAAGCACACTGGCACCCCGGCCTCTGCAAATGAAAACTGCTGTTCGCGATGGTGGTTCACGCCAGAAGTCTGCCACAGAGCTTTCTCACCCACGTGGCCTTCAGTATTCTACTTTCTGGGTAACTCATTCTGGTATTCGATCACATACTGTCTGAAACTGTATTTAACTGTTTCATGTGCGTATCTCTTGTCTCACCAACAAGAAAGCCAGCTTGTCGACCACAGGGACCATTTACTCTTCTCTTTCCTGTTCCCCAAGTCCGCCCCAGCGCTCACCCAGGACTAAGTGTCTAACAATGGTGAAGAGTCACTGTTTAGAACTAAATTAGTTCAGATGTTTCCAAACACAAAATGATTCTGCCACATCAACATACATTCATAAAACAAATGCTTTTTTACCCCAAGATTCCAACTATTAAGGCGAGTTTCCATGTCGCTGTCATCCAAAGAAAGAGTAGATTTTTTCAAATGAATATCCTGAAACACAAAAAAGAAAAAGAAAAACAGAATGAAAACAAAAGACAGAATGGAGGAAAGAAGGAAAGAGGGAAGAAATAACAGAGGAAAGACAGAAAGAAGGGCAGAGGGGAGGGAGGGAGAAGCCAGGACCAAATGCGTGTCGTTCAGAGTCGTGAGTGTCTGGTTAATGCTGCACCACCCTTAGAGGAAGGGACTCAAAGGAAAGGACGCTGCAGCTGAGCTAGTTCTCAGCCCTTCACAATAGACTCACGTTAACTAGATTTCAAAAAATCAAAAGAATATTTTAAAAAATAATCCAAACTCTTTAAGTTCTTTTACAAAAAGTTTTAATTGAGGTGTACCACAGTAGTTTTAAAGGCAAGAAGGGGAACACTTGAAAAGATGAATTACTTACTCTTGTTAAAATGAGTTAACAGATGGGTTGATGTCCAAGAAGCTCTTTGTTCTTAAATTATTTCTCATTATACACCGAACATAAAGAGAAATAAGCCTTGGATTCACATCATGAAAACATAATCATGGTAATTCTTGACTTTCTTTAAAAATTAAAACTCCATGCCCTTTTCCCTGCTGTATAACTTTTTATATTCCATATTTATCAAATCAGATTAAAATCATAATTAACTGAGGAAAGCCAAAGATCTGTGTCCAGAAATGGACAATGATCTGAAAGCCCAAAAACTTAGGAAGGTAACTCAGTATAAAAGAATAATGTATATTTTATGGCACGGCTAAAAAATTTATTTTATTTTATTTGTTGGTATAGCACTTTCATGCTTTTAGAAAACCTTGTGCATATGTACCGAGTCACTCCAGTCGTGTCTAGCTGTTCATAACCCTATGGACTGTAGCCCGCCAAGCTGCTCTGTCCACGGGGTTCTCCAGGCAAGAATACTGGAGTGGGTTGCCACCTCCTTCTCCAGAGGGTCTTCCCGATCCAGGGACCCAACCAGAGTCTCCCGCATCTCCTGCACTGGCAGGTGGGTTCTTTACCACTCGCTCCACCTGGGAAGCTCCTAGAAAACCTCGCTGCTGCTGCTGCTAAGTCGCTTCAGGCGTGTCCAACTCTGTGTGGCCCCATAGATGGCAGCCCACCAGGCTCCTCTGTCCCTGGCCTTCTCCAGGCAAGAATACTGGAGTGGGTTGCCATTTCCTTCTCCGGAAAACCTCATTACTAACAAATAAATCTATCTATGGTCATTCATATTATCTGAAGTAATAAAAAATACACTAAAATGTTCTTCATATTTTACTAATTTGAAATCTAGAAATTAACTAGAAACTAATTTAGAAACTAGTTAAAAATTTACAAATTTCTATTGAACAAAATGTTGGGTTTACGATTCATACTGTATTAGGATTCATTACTGCCTCTACAGTCGGTCCCTTGCTTTTTGAATGCCTGTGTGTGTGAACGAGAATATCCTTTAAAATGCACCTCCCTTGTTTATTTTGAATAAATTTGATGATTAATAATAATAATAGTAAACTCACAAATATTTAAAATGCGTTCCTCTTTATATCAAGATGCTTATTAAAGTTCCAAACTGGAATTCCCCATCATGGGAGAAAACGGAAGGGATTATGGTAGACCAAACGTGCTAAAAAAGTCAAGCATCACACATGGCTTGCGTGTAAATAAAGCCTCGTAGCCCAAGACAAGCCAGAACTGTGCAAGCAGGCAACATCCTTCTCTCCATGAAGCTCACTAGCTCCACGTTCAAACACTATCGATGCTGAGTCTACCACGCAAGAGAGGTATTCACATTTCAGGACGTGAACCGTCCACCTTCACCAGGAAGTGTCCGCTACTTCACTACAAACCAGTCCCATTTCCTAAGCTATGACCACTGTGTGTCTAGTCATTTTCATATATACACAGAGAAAAGGGGGAAAAGATAACCAAAAAATGAAGTTTTTCAAAGTTATTTTTCAGTGCCCAGGAAAAATGACAGACCGATGGACACGATGCTTCAGAATGTTAGGGAAAGCAGAAGGAACACAGCAATATACCCAATATGCCCCTTGCTTTGAAATCAGGATACCCACCAAAACCATCACACTGTTTACTGTTTGTCAGGAGTCATAGGAATTTAACAACATGAAACTAAAAATGAGTGGAGATATTTTAAAACAAGAAGAAAACAGACAAGCAAGAGTGAAATCTGATCTTACACAGTCCTTTGGGGTAATAATCTGTCCGTCTTCTCTGTGGGCTGGACTCATAGACTGTGATCTGGTTTGGAATTTCGCAATGCATTGTTCCCTATTAAGAGACCAAAATAGTCACAGTCAGAACTGGGGGAATTCAGAGGACATGAGGGCATTAAAATCCAGGACTACCATTTTTATTTTCTTTTGGAAATGGATGGTTGTTTATATTAACAGTGATATTTCAATAGCAAAGGAAAAAGAAATACAGATAATAACCACTTGTATCTCACATTTTACTTCAATTAGGTCACACAACAAATAAAATGTCACCTAAATGTCACATGCTTTCTTACAAACAAATGCTATTGTCAAGTGGGACTGTAATAAACCACAGGTATTTCCCCTTTTTCTAAGAGTCGGAAGAGAAAACTTAAAGCATACCCTCTCAAAGAAGACAATTGTTTTAAAAGTTTAGCAAGTTTTGTTGGATTCATGTTTCACATTAAGATGAAGTCTTAAAACACATAAAATAACAAAACTTTCATGTAGCTGAAAGTCTGAAAATTCAAAACCATGTTAGAAACCACAGAGAAATCAAAGTCCTAAATTTAAAAATATGCCATGTTAATTCAGTTAAAATATGATAAGCCCAGCATAAACAGGAAAATGGTTTAAGCTTCCAGATGAATTTGAACAAAAAAGATTTTCCTCCAATATAAAATATACCAAATATACAAAATGCCATTCTCCATATTCCACTTTAGCCTGAAGCCTCCCACGTATTTTTATTCCAGCTACTTCAGTGAAAGCTGCATGATGACCAGTATCTGTTCTCTGAATGGCTCCTTCCGGAGACACAAAATGAAAATGAACCTTCCTTGAATGAAGTCGAGTCACTGACTTGCAACTTCTAGCCATACCAGGATTTCCCCCACAAGCTGTGGGGCACACTCAGTGTTTCCAAAAGACAGAACTGCAGTTCAGAAAGACGAGGTTAAAATGAGTGTGGGTTTTGGTAGTTAACACGGACAGAATAACATTCCTTAGACTAGTTGCTAGGTAATTTAGAATGTCTGAAAAAAGCTGTTTTAAAGAGAGCTGTGCACTTTTTATGCCTTAATCGATAGTCCAGATATCCAAACACTTAAGAAGAAACGAGAAAAAGAGACGCAGCGACACTCTGAGGGTAATCGCATCAGTCAGGTGCCGGAGCCGATCGGCAGCTCTCCCGACCTAGCACGTGCGACAGCCAGCTGCGACGGCAGGCCGGGTGGGCTGCTCTCTGAGAACAGACGGGACCGCCGTAAAAAGAGCTCTGCTAAACATGGGGAAATGCTTAGATATTAAAAGCGCTTCTCCTCACAGAAAACACTAGTGAGAAAGAGGGCTGAAACATTCACCTGTTCATGACACAGCGTGCGTGCCTGAACCAGCCCGTCCTTCCAGGCGCGGGCAGCTGCCCTGAACCGACGCGGCTCTCTGCCGCCCGCGAGCTTGCCAGGCGAGCGGCGGGGCCCCCGCCCTGCCCGCCCTGCCCGCCCCTCCAGCCCCGCTGCAGGCGCTGAGCGTGAAGTCGGCGGGAGCGGAGCCCGCCGCCTCTCGGTGCGGACGCCCGGTGCCGGCTCCACGGCCCCTCCCGGTCCCGCTGCGCCAGGCGCGCCCGCACCGCCCGCGGCCGCACCGCCCTCGGCCGCACCGNATCCAAGGCTGCGCGCACTCCATGGCCCCGGTGCAGGCCGAGGGAAGCAGAGCGACGGCCCAGCCAGCTCCCTGCGAGGCCGCCGAGCCACACGGGACGCGTCAGCGTCGCCGCTGACACACTCAGGACACACGCGCGGGGTTCCATGTCTTGCTCCGGATAAGGACGCCAGATGGAAACACACCTAACTGCTACTCTGAGCCGCAGCGGCCACGGAGATGGGCCCAAGGTCAGGGTGAACCGGGGCACAGAGGGCAGCAGGCCGAGCTTCACCCGGCTTATCCTGCACGAAGGGCGGCAGGTGCAGCCACGGCGGCGGCGGCGGGGCGCTCGCAGCGACGCCCACGGGGCAGGAGCCGCGCCCGCAGGGGCGCCAGGGCTCCCGCGGTGCTGCCGGAGAGGGACCGCCTACACTGGCGCCGAAAGCCAGATTTCGGCACCGGAGCGACTTCACTTTCGCTTTCGTGCACTGGAGAAGGAAACGGCCCCCCGCTCCAGTGTTCTCGCCTGGAGAACCCCAGGGACGGGGCGCCTCGTGGGCCGGAGCCTCGTGGGCCGCCGTCTCGGGAGTCGCAGTGAGTCGGACACGACTGAAGCGACTTAGCAGCAGCAGCAGCAGCGAGGTCCCCGCCAGGAGAGCGCCCCTTACTCCCCTGAAGGGGTGAGGCTGCGGGAAATACAAAGCATGCCTCTGCCGCTTCTCCCAAGGCTAACGTTAGTCACTCAGCCGTGTCCGATTCTTGGCGACCCCATGGACTGTAGCCCGCCCGACTCTGCTGTCCATGGGAGTTCCCAGGCAAGAATACTGGAGTTAGGTCGCCATTTCCTTCTCCAGGGGATCGTCCCGACCCAGGGACTGAACCCGGGTCTCCTGCATTGCAGGGGATTCTTTACCATCTGAGCCACCAGGGAAAGGTAAAACGTGTCAGCAGGAATCCAGAAACACCGTCCCAGCACCTTTGTTGATTCCATACACTACAGAAGCACGGACTTGTCACTATAAAGAGATAAGCAATGAGATGTCAGATTTAAAAGTCTAAAAAGGTCTAATTGAATCTTCCTCTGCTAAAGAAACATACATAGAAAGCTTCTAAAAAGTCTTTTTAATTTGTTCTCAATGTGATTCAAGTAGACATTTCAGATAGAAAAGGAAATAAACAATCTGTGATCACAAAAATGTGCTTAAAAATGAAAAGCATGATTACCAAATTTTAAAACCACAATGTAAGAGAATGACAGATTAAATACAGCATAAAAATCAAACCAGCAGATTAGAAAACTAGTTCAAGAAATATTCTGAGCACACATAAAAAATAAAGGAATGAATATAATAAGTGAAAATGTAAGAGATAAAGAAGATAAATTCAAAATTTCTTACATCAAAGTAATATAAATTCCAGAAGGCTTAAATATAAACAGAAACTAGGAAAATAGTAATTAAAGAAATAGCAGTAACGATGCCAGTTAAAACTGCATTTTACCTGGAGAAGAGCCTAAAGGAATAACCTAGGACATCTCTTTTAGCTCAGACAAAAATGCAAAAAAAAAAAAAAGTAATGCCATGCTATCGCCAAAAAAGACCACAAATAAATGTTGGTGAGGATGTGGAAACAAGGAAAACCTAATCCCCTGTTGATGAGTATGTAAGTTGGTGGAGCCACTATTGAAAACTGTAAGGAAGTTTCTCAAAAAACTAAAAATAGAACTACCATCAGTTCAGTTCAGTCACTCAGTCGTGTCCGACTCTTTGCGACCCCATGAATCACAGCACGCCAGGCCTCCCTGTCCATCACCATCTCCCAGAGTTCACTCAGTCTCACGTCCATCAAGTCGGTGATGCCATCCAGCCGTCTCACCCTCTGTCGTCCCCTCTTCTTCCTGCCCCCAATCCCTCCCAGCATCAGAGTCTTTTCCAATGAGTCAACTCTTTGCATGAGGTGGCCAAAATACTGGAATTTCAGCTTCAGCATCATTCCTTCCAAAGAACACCCAGGGCTGATCTCCTTTAGAATGGACTGGCTGGATCTCCTTGCAGTCCAAGGGGCTCTCAAGAGTCTTCTCCAACACCACAATTCAAAAGCATCAATTCTTCGGCGCTCAGCTTTCTTTACAGTGCAACTCTTGCACCCATACATGACCACTGGAAAAACCATAGCCTTGATTAGATGGACCTTTGTTGGCAAAGTAATGTCTCTGGTTTTCAATATGCTATCTAGGTCGGTCATAATTTTTCTTTCTAGGAGCAAGTGTCTTTTAATTTCATGGCTGCAGTGATTTTGGAGCCCCAAAAAATAAAGTCTGACGACATTGTTTCCACTGTTTCCCCAGCTATTTGCCATGAAGTGATGGGACCAGATGCCACAATCTTCGTTTTCTGAACTACCATATATGATCCAGCAATTTCACTCCTGGGTATATATGCAAAGAAGATGAAAAACATTAATTCAAAAAGATACAGGCATCCCAGGTTCATCAGTTCAGTTCAGTTCACTCACTCAGTTGTGTCCAACTCTGCGACCCCTTGGACTGCAACACACCAGGCCTCCCTGTCCATCACCAACTCCCAGAATTTACTCACACTCATGTCCATTGAGTCAATGATGCCATCCAACCATCTGATCCTGTCGTCCCCTTCTCCTCCCGCCTTCAAACTTTCCCAGCATCAAGGTCTCTTCAAATATTCATAGCCCCTAGCAAATACCATTTGACTTTCTGCGTCTCTGAATTTACTCTTCATTCATGTAAGTGGAATCAGACAGGATTCCTCACATTGGGACTGGCTCTTCTGCCCTAGCATAATAACTTCAAAGTTCACCCGTGCTGTAACATGAGTCGGAATTCCCTTCTTTTTAAGGCTCAGTATTACACACCACACTTTGTTTGTGCACTCCTCCACTGGTGGATTCCCGGGTGCTCCCATCTTCTGCCTGCTGCAAATCATGGTGCTATGCACACATGTGTGCAAATACCTGTGCAGGCCCCCGTTTTCAGTTATTCGGGATATATGCCCAAAAGTGGGGGTTCTGGATGATATGGTTATTTTAACTTTCTTGATGAACTGCCAATGATGTTCACCTACAGCTACACTATTTTACATTCCCACCCACACTGCTCAAGGGTTCCAGTGTCTCCACATCCTTGCCAAACATGTAGTTTGCTCATTTGTTTTGTAGGAGACATCCTAATAGATGTAAGGTTTTGATTTGCATTTCCAGAATGACTAGAGATCATTTCTTTGTAGAAATGTCTGTTCAAGTCCTTTGCTCATTTTTTAATCAGGTGTTTGTTTTTACTGTTGTTGAATTGTGAGACTTCTTACATATTCAGGATACCAGTCGCCTTTTCAGACAGGTGATTTGTAAATACTTTCTCCGATTCCATGGGCTGCCCTTTCACTCTGCTGACTGTACCTTGATGCACAAAAGTTTTTAGGTTTGAGGTCGTCCAATCTATCCAGGGCCTTTGGGGTTGCTGGCTCTGCTTTTGGTGTGTATCCAATAAATCAACGCTGGCTTCACCGTCACGAAGCTTCCTTCGCATTTTCCTCTAAGAGTTTGCAGGCTTAGATTTCACCTTTAGGCATCTGATCCATTCTGCGTTAGACTTTGTATGTGAAAAGGAAGAGTCCAGCTTCGTCCCACTGCACGCGGGCGTCCAGTTTTGCTGCATCATTTGCTGAAAAGACTGTCCTCTTCCTACCGAACGGTCTTGGCATCCTTGTCAGCATTGCGTGCCCGTGTGTGCACAGGCGTGCTTCTGGGCTCTCCACCCAGTGTGTGCGTGGGCGTGCTCCTGGGCTCTCCACTCAATGTGTGCGCGGGCGTGCTCTGGGCTCTCCACCCCATCCGTGCGCGGGCGTGCTCTGGGCTCCACCCTCTGCCCACACGGCTGTCTTTACGCCTGTGCCGCACCGTTTCCTCTTCTAATTTTAGCCGATCATTTATCTGTCCATTCATTCATATATTCCTTCAGCAAATAACTGAGTGAGCAACTGTGTGCCACGGTATAGTGACAGGTCTTAGGAATCCAACTGCGAACAGGCAGAGTCTCCCCCTCAAGGAGCTTTGTGAAGAGGAGCCACAGGCTGATACCGGAAACACTCACCCTTTACAGCTCGGATAAGGTCATTCTCAGTCTCTGTATCATCTTCATAAGACATGGCGTCATAAGAAGAAAAACGCTTTATCGGTCGCTGCACAGCCCCTGACGTCACCATTGCTGGCAAACCCCGGTGCCTCCGTTCCCGAATGTGGGCAGAGGGCATCGAGGGTGGCAGGGGAAGCTCACATCCACAGTAGTGTCTGTCCTTTGTGGCCTCCCTGGAGGCTCAGCGGTAAAGAATCTGCTGCCGAGCCCGCAATGCAGGAAACGCAGGCCGACCCCTGGGTCGGGAAGACTCCCCGGAGAAGGAAGTGGCAACCGCTCGACTCGCGCCCGGAGAATCCCATGAACAGAGGAGCCTGGCCGGCGGCACACAGAGCAGCCACAGAGGGGGCGTGACAGCAGCCAAAGCAGCGACTGTCCTCTGCACAGAGGTCAGCACGGGCACAGCTCCTCTGTGCTCCAACAAGTACCTACTACCAAGCACACCAGCAATTTCCAAAGGCAGTGTGTGCACTCACAGATACGTTCGGGGCTCACTCTCCAAGTGACTATAGCATTTCAGTGTAGCCAGGCAACAAGCTTTTAATTCAAAAACCACTAGTTATTTTTATTTAAAATGCAAAAAAGAAATGTTCTTTCATTACAAAAGACAAATATAGCTGGCCACAGGTCTAGCCTCCCACGTTTCCCAGCACAGACACTGGACATGAACTCTGCCCCCGTGTCCAGGTCGTGCTGTCCTTCGTGCGTCTCAGACCAGCGTCAGCATTGACTGTGCTGCACAGCGGCCGGCACGCCTGGGCTGGGGACTCCGTCCTCGCTAGACCCCAAATCACACGGACACAAAAGGAGCTTAAGAGCACGACTGTAGCCCTTCTGATGGCTTCTCTCAACTCTAGCAATCCATACAGCCGCTCCCATCCTCTTTTTCGTTTCCACGCCTCTTCAGTCTATATTGGGAGATGCAAGCTACTAACAGCAGGTAAGATTAGAACTGCATATTGGTGTAGAAAGCTCCCTTGATCCTTCAGAGATAGCACCACACCACACTGTTTTGATGACTGTGACCATGTAGTAAGTCTTGAAATTAGAAAATGCTAGAATCCCAGCTTTTTCTTTTTCAAGACTGTTTTGCTATTCAGTGTCACTTGAGATTCCATATGAATTTTAGTTTCTGGAAAAAAAAGCCACTGGAATTTTGATAGGGATTGAATTATATCACTTTGGGTCATACTGTACATCTTAACAATATTAATTCTTCCAACCCATGAACACAGGATGCCTTTCCATTTACCACGGTATCTTTGTAAAGTTCTCTCAACAGTATCTTGTAGTTTGTTTTTTTTTTTTTAAGTGTATAAGCCTCCTTGGTTCAGTTTATTCCTAATTATTTTATCCTTTTTTATACTATAGCAAATGAAACTTTTTTTAAATTTCCGTTTCTGATTGTTCATTGTTAATGTATAAAAATGCAACTGATTTTTCTGTGTTGGCTTTATTAGTTTTCCATTGAGTTTTCTGTATCTAAGACCACATCATCTGTGAACAGGATTCATTTTCTTCTTTTCAATTTTGATGACTTTTCTTTCTTTCTTGCCTAATTGCTCTGGTTAGTACTTCCAGTACTACGTCAAATAGCAGTGATGAGAGTGGGCGTCCCTGTCTTATTAGTGCTCTTAAACGTGAAGCTTTTGCTTTCACCATTAAGTATGCTATGATCTGTGGGCTTTTCATACATGGCCTTTATTATTTTGAGGTAGTTTCCTTCTATTCCTAGTTTGTCAGGGATTTTTATCAAGAAGGGCTGTTAAATTTTGTCACATCTTCTACATCGACGTCTGAGATGATCGTGTGGCTTTTTCTATCACTGCAATGCCTGTTGCATCTGTCAGAATGTCCTGCCCTCTGGGAGTGCATCCCCCTTTGTCATGGTGCATAACTCTTTTAACGTGCTGCTGAACTGCCTCCTAGTGTCTCGTGAGGACTTTTCCATCAGTGCTCACCAGGAATGTTGTCTGCAGTTTTCTTTTCTCGTAGTGTCTTTGTCTGGCGTGGGCACCACGGCAATGCTAGCCTCACACTGTAAGCCTAGAAGTACCCCCTTCTCTTCTCTTCAGTTTTGGAAGCCTTAAGGAGAATGGGTGCTGAGTCTTCTTTAAATGTTTGATAGAATTAACCAGAGGACGAGATGGTGAGATAGCATCACCGACTCGAGCAAACTCTGGGGAACAGTGAAGGACAGGGGAGCCTGGCATGCTGTAGCCCGTGAGGTCGCAAAGACTCAGACCTGGCTTAGCAACGCAACAGCAGAACTCACCAGTGAAGCTGTCTGGTCCTGGGCTTTTCCCTGGTGGGAGGTTTTGAAGACGGCTTCAGTCTCCTTGATTCCATGCACTGCAGTCCATGGGGTTGGAAAAGATCGGACACGACTCAGCGAATTTCACTTTCACTCTCCTTATTAATTGTAGATCTGTCCAGATTTTCTTCTTCTTCATGATTCAGTCAGGGTAGACTGTGTGTTCTTAGACATTTACCCACTTCATCTAGGTAATCCAATTGGTTGGTTCACAGCTGTTTCTTGTACTCACTTATAATCCTTTTTATTTCTGTAAAATTGGTGCTAATGTCCCTTCTTTCATCTCTGATGTCAGATGAGTCTTTTTTCTAGACAGTTCAGCTAAAAGTTTGTCACTTTTGTTAATTAAAAAAAATATATTTATTTCCTTGATTTTCTCTAATGCTTTTTCCAATATCTATGTTGTTTATTTCTACTCTAATTTTTATCATTTCCTTTCTTCTGCTAGCTTCAGTTTGTTCTTTTTCTAGTTACTTAAGATATAAATTTAGATTGCTGATGTGCAGTCTTGGTTCCTTTTTCATGTAAGTTTGACAACTATAAATTCCTCACACAGCAGTTTTTTCTGCATCCCCTAAGCTTTGGTATGTTGTGTTTTCATTTGTCTCAAAATGTTTTCTAATTTTCCATTTGATATCTCCTTTGCTTGATTAAGAGTTTGTTATTTAATTCCTACATATTTATGAATTTTCCAGTTTTACTACAGATAGTGATTTCTAGTTTCCCTACACACACAGGATTCACAGGAGGCCTACAAAGGGTCTGAGAAAATTATACTAGCAAGATCACTGCTCTTAGACCAAAAAGGACAGAGTACAAATGAAAAGGGGCCACTGGACCCCCAAAGTCCTTCTGCAAGGGAGCACACTAAGAGAGCTGCCTAACTGCAAACACATGCTATTTTTCATGAAAACAAAGGATAACTCAGAAGGTAGAATGAAAAGCCTCCTCCTACTTGGAGGAGCCAAGAGACACAGAATGTTATATCCAGATTTTGAGCTCTAATTAAGGAACTTTCAACATTTGCCTGACTGGGCTTCAGAATTGCTATGGACTCCTTTGTACCTCCTTTTTAGAAATGTCTATAGTGATTACTGTATGCTGAGTGTGTGGGAAGCAGGTAACTATTGGAATAGATGTTTCTCCAAAGAAGATATGCAAATGGGCAGTGAGCACATGAAAAAATGTTCAGCATCATTAGTCATTAGGGAAATGTCAGTCAAAACCATAATGGGATAGATACCACCATAGGCTCATTAAAATGACCAAAATCTAAAGCACTGACAATATCAACAGTTTAGGATGTGAAGAAGCTGGAATGGTCACGGGGATGTAAAATGGCACTGCCATTTTAGGAAAGGGTTTGATCCCCTAAAAAAGTTAAAAATAAATTTACTGCACAACTCACTGCTAGACATCTGCACAAAAGCAATGAAAACAAATGTCCAAGCAAAACTATGTACATGGAAGTCCACAGTAGCGTTTTTCAGAATAGTTAAGAAGTAACAACCCAAGTATCTATTGACTAGTGAATGGATAAAGAAATGATCGATTCTCAATCAAAATCTCAACGGGGCATGTGTGTGGGCATTATCAAAACTGGCAGGATAACCCTGAAACTCATATGGAACACAAAGGACAAAAAGAGCCAAGGAAGTCTCAAAGAAGAGGAAAGCTGGAGCACACGCACCACTCTGTGAAAAATCGAGGCTCGTTTTCAAGCTGCAGTGACTGAGGGGTGGAGGGTCAGCGCACAGGCAGACGAAGAGGCCAGGCGGGGGACAGGGGTCCAGAAACCCAAGCAAACAAGACTTCCTGGTTTGCAGCAATGGTGTCAACCACGGCAGTGGGGAAAGAACAGCTTTTCTAACTGTTAATGGATCAAATGGCTACCAACTCTCCACGGGAGGGGCGGGAGAAGGACTCCGACCTCACTTTATACGTAGAAACCAGCTCCCTAAGTAGCACAATCCGAAGGGTTAAATCAGGAAGCTTCTAGAAGGTAACAAGGCGACCATTCCCATGATCTTGGAACAGGCAAGGCAAAAAATCTTAAGCAGGACACGAAAAACACAGACAATATCCCAGATGACTGACTAAAAACAATCTACCTTATAATTGAATATTCTTCAACAGAGCAAATCAGTGAAAGCGAGAGGAGGCATTTGCCGTGCACGTGCCGAAGAGTTGTTTATGAAGGCAGAGATAGTTGTAACAAGTCTACGGAGAAAAGACTGATGAACCATTTTTATTACAATGTGGACAGAGACAAATTGAACTCCACAAAAGAAGATACCCAAGTGGCTATCAAGCATAGAAAATGTCAATATTATATCAAGCATAGAAAAGCCCAATATCATCAGTGAGGGAAGATGCAAATTAAACCCACATCCACTATACTAGAATTTAGGCTAAAGCTGGAGAAGCTGACAAACCAAGAACCGGAAAGGATATGAGACAGCCTTTTAAACCCTCCTGTTGGCAGAGGAAGCTGCTACAGACATCATGTGAAACTCTCTGGCAATGTCTACCACACTTACACCTCCAAGTAAATACAGTGTGCTTATGGGCACTAGAAGACATGGGAAAGAATGCTCAGAGGGTTGCCTGTAATCGCCAAAAGCTGGAAAAACTCCCAAACACCCAACAACGGGCAAAACGGATATAGAAATGTGACATACTCACACAGTAATAAAGTAAGAACAACCCACTGCTAAGGGTAACAGCATGGGTCAGTCTCACAGCACCGTGCTGAGCAAAAGAGGCTGGAAGAAGTGAAAACACTTCATGACCTGAAAACTGATCCATGGGCACGCGCTGCAGAGCAGCGATCGGCTCCGGGGACGATGAAAGGCTGGGGAGAGAGAGCGCTCTCGGGAGAGCTGGCAATGGCCTCTGTCTTGACCTGGGAGAGGACACGCGGGTGCAGTCACTCGGTAAAGCTGCATCGAGCGTCACGCTCCAGGTCTGAGAGTCTTCATGTCATGTTATACACTGACTCTAAAAGTTTCCTACAAAACAAAGAAGGAACTACAGCTATATTTATTAACGTGAATGAATCTGAAAAATACGAGGGAAGGAAGCAAGCTTCAAAATAATACACACAGTGGGGTTTCACTTACATGCAGTTTAAAAAAGAAGCAAAGACACAATTAACACAGAATACAGGACACTGGTCTTTCAGGGGAAGCAGAGGCGCCGAGGCAAGGGCGGCCGAAGGCTTCTGGGGGTGCGGCAAAGCGCTGCTTCCGGCCGGGCCAGAAGTATGGGGATGTTTGTTTTATAATGGTCTCTAAATGCATTTTCACATAGTTTTCACATACATGCTTTGTTTCACAGTTGTAAAACATTTTAAGACTAATACAACTATGGTATTATAAATCAGAAAACTAAAGTGAGAACTAACTAGATTTCATGTCTTTGCATTCACCTAAGTAGCAATTAATACTGTCACGTACCACCTGCAGAAGTCTTCTTACCGTATTGCTAACATCAATGAAACACACAAACAGCTAGCAACGACCAATACTACAGGAAAGTATGAAATACTAAAAACAAGAAAATGGAAATGATTTACAAGGATCTGGCGCCCACTCCAGTCCTCTGGCCTGGAGAATCCCATGGACGGGGGAGCCTGGTGGGCTGCAGTCCACGGGGTCGCTGAGGGTCAGCACGACTGAGCGACTTCACTTTCACTTTTCACCTTCATGCACTGGAGAAGGAAACGGCCCCCCACTCCAGTGTTCTTGCCTGGAGAATCCCAGGGACGGGGGAGCCTGGTGGGCTGCCGCCTCTGGGGTCGCACAGAGTCAGACACGACTGAAGTGACTTAGCACAACATATTTATTTTAATATTTCAAAGGGAACTTTATTAGGAATAAAAAGAAAAACAAAACCAAATTTTAAAAAGTGAGAAGCCTGACAAAACTAAAACCTGACCAGAATTCATAAACATTTTAAGACTTCGTATTTTTCCCATTTACTACTTTAGAATAACACACTTGACTTTAAACTTAAAATAGAAACCATCTTTAGAAGTCAACACATTTAAATCCTTGTTTATTAATATAGCTCTGGCTTAACAGTACCAACATTCCAGAAAGTATTTTAATTCCCTTTAAGTTGTTATACAATACATGCATAACCTTACTGTCATCCTTTTCTGCTTAAAAGAACATCCAGACTAAACTGTTCAATGTTATGATCTCACAAAAAGAAACTTGCTTGTGAAATAAAAAGATACTTATTACAAAGCCCCACTCATTAAAAATGTTTAAAAAATAAGAAGTGACTAAATTTGTCAAAAATCTGACTCAATGAAAAAAAATTTAAAAAGCGTAAAAGAGATGCCAGGTCATTATTTTCAGAGCCACTCCATCTCAGCTACAAACTGCTGCTGCTTGGCCTTGTCTTGGTAAACACCTAAGAAGGACATTTAATTAGCACATCACTGTTGAAACTTAGTGAACAGTTGAGTGGTCCCATGAGTGTGTGAAACGCACTCCTGGATTGAGGGTCCTGAGAAAGAGGTGAGGCAGTCTTACCACCACATACCACAGCTCAAGGTTAAGCGTCCACCTGACAAGCGTCCATTCTAGCAAAAAGACCAAATCAATGCGATTTGTTCCATATTAAATGTTCTCTGCGAACAAAAGGGTGGAAAAGGCTGGTCCTTCTTTCAGTAAATTACGGGAGCTGATCAATCTTTCTTCCAAACAGACCAGCGGGGGAAGCTCCTCTGAAACCTTAGGCTGACCAACTGAGACGAGCCACTGCCCAGGAGTGACCCTCACCAACGAGGGGAGATGCCCGCCCAGAAGAGTCTCCCCTGGGCGGGGGCGGCTAAGAGGTGCCAGCCCCCAGCGCCCGCTCGCCACCCGCCTCGCCGCGCCCAGAGGGCAGCTCCCCATCCGCCAGGAAGACCAGGCCTCGACCTCCAAGCCCCACACGCTCTCTGAGTGAATTAAAGCAGAACATCCCCTTCCTCGGGGACACGCCGGGCACCCTTCGTGCGCTCGCCAGCCGCGAGTGCACAGTGGCTGCTGCGCGGGCCGGGCAGCCGCAGACGCGCCCGCTGCACTGCGGCGGGCCGCCCGAGACGCGCGCGGTACGAGCACGCGTGGGGCGCCGCTGCAGGCCGACCTCTGCCTCACCAACAGGGCGAGCCCCAGCTGAAAGGGCCGCGCTGCTGTGAGTAACACTGAAGGACGCGGCCGTGCGCAACCCTAACCACGGCCAGTGGACACCAACAGCCCAAGGGCAGACCAGCTCCCCATAAACGCATCCAGCAACGCAGAGGCAGGGGCCGTTTACAGGTCAGTGTCATTTACATACAAAAACGGAGCTGAGCAAATTAAGAAGAGCCTGCCTATCATGTTGTCTGAGCGTACAGACTAAACGTTAAATCAATGTTTCTAAAGCGAACACGTTTTTTCACATGGAAAGCAACAGATTCCTACGCAAGCGCAAGCACATTCTCGTTACTTGATCGCCATCTGCTGGCAACGTGTTTAAACTGCAGCCGCAGGCGAAGGGCTGGGAGACAAAGTGTCCTGGGAGACACTTTGAAAGGGCACAGAGCCTCAGCTTTTCGCCACAGTCATTACTGGAAAACCACATGTTACAGAGGGCCGTTGTAGAGCAAATCATATTTTCCGTAAGGGCAGGGCTATAATTAGATTCTTCATTCCAGACTAAAACCTGGCATGAAATAACCCATGGAAAGATCTCATTAAAGCAAGATGCAGAAATTAGGGTCCTCTATCCTCATGTGAAGGGGGCGTGACAACCCACTCCAGAATCCTTGCCTGAAGAATCCCCATGGACAGAGAAGCCTGGTGGGCTGTAGAGCTGGACATGGCTGAAGTGACGCAGCACGCATCCTCATTTAAAACAGCATAATTATTCCCTACATCCTTTCTTAAAGGTGTGAACAATATGCTCTTTAAAGGACATGACATGAATTAAAAGATACAACTTTTATTTATACCAAGTTAGCCTAAATCTAATATGATAAAAAGTAACACATGTGCTTAGTCAGGGTCACATCTGACTCTTCGCTCCCCCATGCTCCTCTGTCCCTGGGACTCTCCAGGCGAGAACACGCAGTGGGCTGTCATTTCCTCCTCCAGGGGGTCTTCCTGACCTAAGAACTGAACCCGCATCTCTTCGTCTCCTGCATGGCAGAGGGCTCTTCACCACTGACGCCCCCGGGGAGCAATAATTCTGCTTGCACGCTCCTGGAACTGTTAGGCATTCTGGGTCCTGACTCCTTATAGAGTGGCGTCTAAAGAAATCTGAACTGCTAACCTTCTTTTTCAACAACAAAGTCCTCTGAAATGACCAGAACTGACTTTCTTCCATGCGAAGCAGTGTTTAAAGGTTGGGGTTTATTTGACAGTACTCTTTGCTCTCTCCTAACTCATAACTCTTACCCAAAGTTTCAAGTTAAAAACAATGTGGCATTAAGTCGTTCTTTTCCATCTTTCCTGACCTCGGGGCCTAACGACACTTTGGTGATAGGCTACCAGACGACATCATACTTGGTTGAAAATCCATAAAAGTAATCGCCAGCCATTACAAAGAAGCTTCAAAGCATCTTCCCCAGAACTGCAGGACGAGAATCCAACCTACCGTCTTTGTGTCTGTCTTTGGAATAATGCACACCAAGAAATACATGGAGATGACGACCGGAAGCCGGATCCTACGCAGGCAGCTTCTAACACCTGGTGTGGGGAAATGTTTAAAACCAGGGCCAGCCACACGGTTCCCTCTGTTCCGGAAAAGGGGACTAGCTGAGCTAGCCGAATAAAGGTTGCTTCAAAGCCTCTTTTATTCTCACTTATTTATTTCTAATTTCTTTGGCTGTGCTGCATGGCTTACGGGATTTTCATTCTCGGACCAGGGATCGAACCCAGGCCCTGGCATGACGAGTCCTAACCACTGGACCACCAAGGAACTCCCCAAAGCCTCTTCTAAAATACTATTCCCTCTCTTTATTCTGAGAATGTGCAGGATTCACACTTTAATCAGAACCCTTCTGCACAGCCGTTAATTTCCTTTTCTCAGGAACACGAAATGACTTTTAAATTGAAAATAGTTAATGACCAATGGATTTAAGACGACACTCCTGGGAAGATTAGGTCATGAGAGCAGAAGAGGAGCCGAGCTGACAAGCAAGCCCACGGGAAGGGCCCCGCCGCCCTGAAGGTGGGAAGCGACGGCCCCAGGCGCCGGGCAGCTCCCGCACCCTCGCGGCTCTGGGGCCAACACTGCCGCCCCCCTCTCGCAAAGGGCGACACCGGGTTCGGAGAAAGGAAGGGACGTGCCTGAGGACACGCGGCTGCCGAGTGTCAGAAGTGATATCTGAACAGAGGCAAGCGGCCTCATTTCATGAGCCCAGAAGTGACCACGAGCAAAGGCGCAGTCGCCCGAGATTGCCAGTGAGGTGCAAGGCAGGGAAAGGGTTAACGTGAAGTTTCCGTGTTTGCTGCAGAAAGTACCCCTGCCTGCACGGTCTACCAGAAAGAACACAGGGTCTGGAATCCTAAGACCTAGATTCCAATCCTGCACCCACCACTGGGGAGCTTACTGACCTTCCTGAAGCGGTAACCGCCTCAATAAATACAAAGAACAACTGGGTCGACCTCACAGAATTCTAGAGGACAAAGTCAGATAGCTTACGGAAGATTTCTAGAACAGCATTTAGCGTGCAGTAGGTGCCCCATAAACGTACAGCTTGCCTCACGTGGTTCTTGTTTCAACAAATTAGAAATGGAAGTGTAACCCACAAGCACCATCTATTGGGAAAACTTCATCCTTCTGTTTAAACCTGTGTATTTGCTGTGCCTGGTCAGATTCAGTAACGTGCATCACTAATCTGAATAGTGCGTATGGCTGAGTATTGAGAGAGTATTCTGGAAGGCAACTTGACACTCCCTATCGAAAAATAAGTGTCGTTACTAAAAGTAACAGTCACATGTATAAAAAAAGTTTTTAACTTTTCACACCAGATTACCCCACTCCCTAAACGTAAAACAGCTTCACACATGGCACCCAGAAATATTCCACATACATATCCATATATCCTTTCTAAGAGACACGCACACACAGATGGAAGCTCACTACACTTTCATGTGCTTTTTTTTGAACTTCACATCTCTGAGACATCACTCCATACTAGCCCAGGTATTTTTCGGTACCATTGCATAAGATGTCCTGCACAAGATGTCAAACCTACTAATAATCCCACCAACAGCTCATTATGTTTCACTGTTCCTGGCTACAGAATCAATAAAGCCCAAATACACATAGGTTCACCATGATACATGTGCCGGGATGTCAACTGGGACACACTTTATAAACCGAAGCATCACCGGCAACAGAGACAGGTTAGTTACGGTGAATCGATGCTACGGATTACCCTCTGTGTTAGAAAAGATCACACAGGTCACATGGCTCAGGATTAAAGCACAGCTAGGTGACAAAAGAACAGCACATGTAGCACGAGCAGACTGACGATCCTTAGCTACGCATCTGCGGGCGTGCGTGTGCGCGGAACGCTTAGCTACGCATCTGTGGGCGTGCATGTGCGTGGAACGCTTAGCTATGCATCTGCGGGCGTGCGTGTGCGCGGAAAGCTTAGCTACACATCTGTGGGCGTTTGCGTGGAACGATTAGCTACGCATCTGCGGGCGTGCATGTGCGTGGAATGCTTAGCTACGCATCTGCGGGCGTGCGCGTGCACGGAATGCTTCGTTACGCATCTGCGGATGTGTGCATGTGCAAGCATCTGCGGGCGTGCGTGTGCGCAGAATGCTTAGCTAAGCATCTGCAGGCGTGCGTGTGCGTGGAATGACGCACACCACGTGCCGACGCCGACTACTCTCACGGGGAAGTGGGGTGAGAACACGGACAGAAGAGGACACGCTTCACTCCTCTCAGTCCTACGCTGAGAGTTTTTACAAGAATGTACCCGTATGACCGCATGCTCTTCTAAAATGAGGATAAAGAGTAGTAATCGCCTACTGCCGCACAACCGGCTACCACCGACACAACCCTCTGAACACCGCCCACGCTTCTCCCAGTGTCCGTGGGTCAGCAGTGTGGGCACCGCGCACCAGACCCTCTGCTCAGGGCCGCACGAGGCTGCGCTCGGGGTCTGCCCAGGGCCGGGTCCCCACCTGGACGGAGGAACCCACCTTGCCTGCGGTCACGGCTGGCAGTAGCTTCGCCTTCTTCCGGCCACAGACTCGGGGCAGCCCGCTCCTCAGCAGCAAGGGAGACAGCAGGCCCCTCGAGCGGTCTGCACGCAGGGCAGTCTCCAGCGCCGCCAGGCACTCACGGAAGTGACAGCCCACCCCCTCAGCCATATTCTGCAGGTGAGATGCCACTCACAGGTCCGGCCCACACTCAAGGAGAAAGGACCGTACCAGGCTGCTACCACCCAGAGCAGGATCGTGGGGCCACCTGAAGGTCCATGCACCACAAAGACAATGAGGGCCTTTACATCACTCAGCGCTAAGCTCCTGAAAGACCAGGAAGTAATTTACATGGATATAACTCACAGCTGTCCAGCTAGATGAAATTACCCAGATTGTACCGGGGAGAGATCCAAGTCTCCGGTCTCACTAGTAACATTTTGTAAAATCATGCTCCAAACTCAAATATAACTCAGATATTTCACTGTCAATAAAAGAATCAGATATTTGATATAAAAATATAATAAAAGATCTCTAATAATATGGCAATGCAATTTGGAAAGTGGTTTTTCTAAAATGAACAAGGGGTAATAACATAATCTTAAACCAAGAACTATGAAAAAGGAAAGCAAAGGATAAAACCGGGACAGGACTAGTCACACGTTGAAACTGAAGTGAAATGCTAAGTTCACTAGCGGGCAGTATGTATTTGAGGAGGAAAGCAGGAGAATGAGCCTGACGGCGCGCAACCTCACCGCGCGGCTAACGCGCCTGGGGCGCGGCCGCGCGACGCACGCTGCGGGAGAAGGAAGGCGCGGGAGGCGCCCCCTCTCCTGAACAGGAGTCCTGGCAAAGAGGCTTCAGAGGGCCTCTGCGTCTCTAAGCATACGGAAAGGCCGGCACACAAACAGCGTAATCTAAAATGCCATGAGAAGTACTTCACAGACGAAAAGGCCTAAGTAAAGCAGGATTTTATAAAGTGATCAAAAAAGAAACACTAAGGGGGAAAACCTTTCAAGATTAAAGAGGTTTTTCAAAGGACAAGTTGAAGTGGCTATAAAATTTATGAGGCAGCATTAAACTTCAGTTCTAAGTAACAATAAATTATTCACTATAAAGACATACATGTGTCACATATTATAAGCCTCTTAAACTTTTTAGAACAATTTTGTGCAGAACTGATGAGATGTATTAGGTCAACATGAGCAGATTCTAACTTTTTCATCAGCACAGTATGACCACTCAGAGTAAAGGATCAACTCTAGAAAAGAAATATGAAGACAAGCCACCAACAGACTCTACCACTGCTTACGAGCTGACCAAGCACATCAGTATTCGGCCTTAAATTAAGCGCACTGCCTTTAGGTAAAGTAAAAGCTAGTTTTACTTTTAAGTGCCTTTATGTATGTAAAATTACAAATATCTATTAAGTAATATACATGCAAATTAAAAATTTTAAACAGATTGAGTTAAAAGCATGTAAGTAAAGATACTGTTATTTGGCCTTAGCCTTAGTGAAATTCTAACGCTTGACTAGAAAGACAGTTGTCTTTTCCAGTTCCTTCATTTTCTTTAACAACTTCATCAGAAGTAAGATAAGAAGGCTGGGAAACCATCAGGCATCGCTAGCCTATATCCATACATCTCTTAACTTCTAAAATTTATCCCTCCCTCACGTTTTTGTAAATAATTTTTAAAATAAATCCTCGTGGGCTATTCTCTCTGCCCCAGCATATCTGTCTGAAAGAGGCTTTGCACAGATGAAATTCAACGTGTGGCCTAACTACCCACTCCCAGACTCCTGCGCGCACTCATCAAAGACTAACACTCGGGCACGTGCCCTCAGTGCCTGCCCAGGGCCCTGGGAACCCTGCAAACATCTGGGAACATCGCCCAGAAGAGGACCTCAGCCCCTGCGCTGTGAAGCTGCGGACCCAGCCCGAGGACAGGGCAGCGCCTCTGCACTTGCGGTGAGCGCGGCAGAGACGCAGAGAGGACGCGGGCGCTCACAAGGCCCCACAGACCTGGGCTGCCAGTGAGGCTCCTCTGAAGGGCTGAGTAGGAACGGAGGATCGTCTGCTGTCTCCACTACTTCCTTACTGTATAACCGATAACTGAAGCCTCAAACTCAAGTAATTTTCATTGGAATGCCATTTTATTCTAAGTGAGCAACAAGGAGAAATGTCACTTGTAAAAACCGTAGAGGTTTTACTATGGTTCATCGCCCAGAAGAGCTACTGAGTAATATTAAAGAATAGCATCCCCGTATTTCCTCCAACTTGGTCCTCTGTTCTGAGAGAGAAAAGGTCCCATTCACCTGGATCCCCGGAGGCCCCAAGTGCACCTCCCGTCCTGGACCCTGAGCTCCCCAGGAAGGCAACTGCCCCCGGCTCATCTGCTCCTTCCTTTTGGCTTTCGACTCGTGTCCTGGTTATATCGCCACTTCCTGCTCTGCCTCTCCGTATTAGCTCATTTCCCCTCTAATAAAAAATGCACAAGGACTGGATCTCTTGCTTTACATTGCCTGTTCTTTTCCACCATAATATGTGAGCCTGAAAAACATAACCAGACTACATCCACCATGAAGATGTTTCAAATTACTGAGATTTCTGCACCCTTTACAGAATAAAGCAAAAAAAAAAACAATATAGAAAAGAAAGACTACATTGTTAACCTAATCAAATTCCAAAAATTAAAATTACTAAGGGAATGGTGAGGAGTGAAGTATGAAGCAAGACACACGTCAGTTGACGCCATCCAGCACGCCAACACTTCAGGGAACAGTGCCCAACGTCAAGCTCAAAATCTGATTAAAGTCCAGTTTAAATCTGTTCCTCCTAAAGGCCAAAAGTTATACTACAACAATAACTGTATTACTGTGTACTTAAAATTCAGAAATTCACTTTATTTGTACTAAAAATCGTATCTAAACTTATATCTACTAAGAAGGCAGTTTAATGGGGTTTATGTTTGCATTCATTGTTCTATTAAATCAAAAAATCTGGTGAGGGGAGAGAAGGAGAGAAATTCAAGCATAAGCTTCAAGATGGATATGGAAGATGTTGTATTTTGCTGAAGTCACTGAAGTATTCTGAGTTCATGCTTGTCCCAGAGGAAAACAGAGAACTATGTTACTTACGGACTTTCAATCACCATTTCCCAAGCAATGGGAAGAGATATAAATATTTAATAGATATTGAAAAATCACTTAAAAATGAAATATAATCTTCAATATACAATCAACGGAAAAGCAACATTTTATTTTACCTACAGGACATTCCTTAATAGCCCTCAACTTCAGCAAAAGCATAAAGTAAACCAACTATTTACCATTTTAAAAAAGGAAACACGGACTGTATTAACCAGTCCCAAAGACAAGCTGAATGGGGAGCCACGCGTGGACTCCCAGGCGCAGGCATACCTGTGCACAGCGGCCGGCGACTGCACCCAGGAGCCATCTTCTCCCCAGGAAAGCTCCCGGGACTCGCTGCATCTCTGCTCGCTGCTCCCCAGCTCGCCCACCACCCAGTCCGGTAATCCGTCCGGGCTGGACCCTTTTGCTTGTGCTGGATTTGGTTCATCAAAATAGATGGACTGATTTTTAAAAATTAGAAAAATTAATTCTTTCAAAATGTACTATACAATGAAATAATCAGTTAAGATTTCCATCAAGTTTCAAGTTTGATAACAACCTTTCAAACACTCAAGTTTAATTAGATAAAAACATATCGTTCAACCAAACAGTAACATACATGACAATGAATGGCCCACATTCTAGTTATGTCGTGCTGTTTAAATTTGATGAGTCATAAAATTATGTGACAGACACATATGATAATAATGATTTACATTACAAAGGACTATTAGCTTTCTGAAAAGACAATGAAAAGGTCTCTTCTGTGCTCGCCTGTTTCTTTCTGTGATCATTACTCTGTGGGCGTGCACACACATATACACACAGACACACAAGTCAGTAGGCAGAGAAACCAAAATCAATAAAAGTCAGAAGCCTCTTCATCATTAGTAATGACAGAGTTGAAGACCAGAATTTAGGTCTGGCCATGCCACGACCTAGCCGAAAAATCCAAGCCAGGTCTCTAGGCTTTTACGCTATTATTATTATCTATAAACTGAAGCCCTTTCCTATGACCCCATAATACAAGTGTGAATGGGAAAACACAATACAGTACACTTGTACTTCAACATCTGAATATGTTTCAGAAAATGTTCTATCTTCAGTCATTAAGAAGAAAGACACCAGCCCATTTATTTCTCCTCATGGGAGACAGGCTTCACGACACATTTCTGAAGAAAACTCTGCATATAAAGTTTGCATTAACTGTAATCCTCCCAATTCTACACAAAAAATTCTCCAGGGGCTGCTCTCTAGGGAAGGTAACACACGACCCTCTATCCCAAGTCAAACAAGCAGAGCTGCTTCTTTCTAATTGAGGAAGTCACTTCAATGCTCAATCCATTATCAAGTCAAGTAACTACTACCCCAAAGACTACTGATCTTAAGGAGACGCACAGCCACGGTTTACCATGTGAAGCAGAATCTCATCAGGACGCCTGGCGCTCTGCCGTGAATAACAGAGCTTATCCAGCGTGCAGCATGCCTCTTGACTGAACTTTGGTTCAACTGATAAAATGGTCAAATTTTAAAATATACTACACGAAAGTTTTGCAGGGTTTCTTATTTTTTAATAAATAATGTCTATCAGCAACCACCAACACCTACAGATTTCTCAAGTATCCAAACACCACATAACCAAGACCTGTCTCACGGTTATGAGGCCCAAGACAGTGAATGCTCAACCGAGCACAAGGGCAGCTGCCTCTGTGGCGAAGCTGAGTTTTGATAATGAAATCAAAGTACAGAAATCACTTCTAAACGCTAACTTAGTATTGCCACTAGGGTATAAAGACGTTAGAAGTCATTCAGTCCAACCTCTCATACACACCGAGTAAAGCACGTTCGCTGGCCAGCGGCCAAGCTGTGTCCGACTTTGAGACCCCGTGTACTGCAGCACACCAGGCTTCCCTCTCCGGCACTACTCTGAAGTTCGGGCAAATTCACGTTAACATCAGAAAGCTTCAGAAGCTAGAATGTACTGACATCCACACATTACTAGTGTGATCCAGTAAAAATCAGTGGGAAATTACGGCTTGAAAATTAATTTTAATTTTTAAGGAAATTTTGTAGAATACTGTGTGGTGACTGACTCGATTGAGTGCAGTCCCCTCAGAGCCCAGGCTCTAAGCGCCATTCAAGGTGGGAAACTGAACCAGGGAGCAAAAAGATTGCTTTCGCCAACACCCATCTAGACTTCCTGGGAAACAGATGGGGAAACAGGGGAAACAGTGTCAGACTTTATTTTGGGGGCTCCAAAATCACTGCAGATGGTGACTGCAGCCATGAAATTAAAAGACGCTTACTCCTTGGAAGAAAAGTTATGACCAACCTAGACAGCATATTCAAAAGCAGAGCCATTACCTTGCCGACTAAGGTCCGTCTAGTCAAGGCTCTGGTTTTTCCAGTAGTCAGGTATGGATGTGAGAGTTGGACTGTGAAAAAGGCTGAGCGCCGAAGAATTGATGCTTTTGAACTGTGGTGTTGGAGAAGACTCCTGAGAGTCCCTTGGACTGCAAGATCCAACCAGTCCATTCTGAAGGAGATCAGCCCTGGGTATTCTTTGGAAGGAATGATGCTGAGGCTGAAACTCCAGTACTTTGGCCACCTCATGCGAAGAGTTGGCTCATTGGAAAAGACCCTGATGCTGGGAGGGATTGGGGCAGGAGGAGAAGGGGACGCCCGAGGATGAGATGGCTGGATGGCATCACGGACTCGATGGACGAGAGTCTGAGTGAACTCCGGGAGTTGGTGACGGACAGGGTGACCTGCTGTGCTGCGACTCATGGGGTCGCAGAGTCGGACACGACTGAGCGACTGGACTGAACTGAACTGAACTGATCTAGGACTTGTAACTTAAACGACCCTAGGGTGCTGTCTGACCAGGCCCTCGAGCGCCCTCGCCTGGGCACGGGCAGGACGGCGCTCGGCGCGCGCACACCTACCATGTAGGAAGGCAGGGCTCGGAGGGCCCCTGGCTCCGGGCGCTGCGTGAACGGGCCCTCGAGCACCCCTCGCCGGAGCATGTGCAGCAGGAGCTTGGCGTACAAGTTGCGGTTCTTCCTGCCCGGGACGCCGGTGCCGGTGCCTGAAGGCTCGCACAGCTTTCTGATCCAGAGCGCGCACCGCTGCCGTTCTAGACACACAGAGGGGCTGTTAGGCTGCGATGCTCGGTAAGCACAGCGCTCCCGTACAGACCCATAAAACACCTGCTCTCGTCCAGCACAGGGGCTGGCGGGTCTTTTCTGTGAAGCACCAGACACCTTACATTTCGGTTTTGCAGGCCCAGGTGATCTTTCACACAACCTCTCCAGTTTGCAAGGAATCGCCCGCACCACGCATCCACCGGGGCTCACGGCTGTTTTCTAATCAATCTTCACAGAAAAGGCCGCGAGAGGGATGTGGAAAGGGGCTGCAGCCCGCCACCCCTGGGCTAGAGTTGAGCTTTATCAGTCGATTAGAGTCCCAGGATTACCATAGATAAATCTGAGACAAAAGTGTTGCCGTAAAATCATCTCTAAAATAATTTTAGTTGTGTTGAAAAATGTTTCTACAATTTTAATTATAAAACCACGAGAGAGAAAATGCAAACTTAAGCATTTTAACCTCAATCTAAAATTGAATCTCAAATGTTTTATTTATTAAAGCTGATGATTTGCAGGGACTTGTGGATGATTTATTCAGGGTTTTCTTTTAACCTCTCTAAAAATATTTGAGGGTTACTGTATTTACATATAATTTTGAAAAATAATTATCCTTTTAAAAACTACCTTAAAAATGTACCACAGTTTAATCCACATAAAATGGCCTATGGACTGCCTCATCTCACCAGGACACAGAATTGTTTCCAGGGCTCACCAAGTCTATTTCAACATGAATCTTTTCTGTCTAACTCAATTTAAGGATTATATATCTAACACAAATCATAAATCTGCTTTAATCTCTTAATCTCTAAAGGTCATATTCGTTTATCGTTTTACCTACAAACATCCCTGAGGCTGATTTACCACTTTGCTCATGCTGGATTCATCACTCCAGGTATAAGAGCAGTCTCTAAAGAACTTTGTATTTTTAGTTTTGAAAATTATATAATCACAAAACAAACTTCTTGAAATACTGGGAGTGAAAGTGGCTCAGTCACGTACGACTCTTTGCAACCCCAAATACTGGAGAGGGTACCCTTTCCCTCTCCAGCGGATCTTCCTGACCCAGGAATTGAAACGGGGTCTCCTGCGTTACAGGCTGATTCTTGACCAGCCAAGCTACCAGGGAAGGTATACTTTGTGCAAAAAGAAAACAGTAAATAAAACTGATCAACTTAAGTAAACAGCTTTTCAAACTGCATTTCCATATGTCCTGGAGCAAACTGAAATCTATTAACATATAATATTCAAATGAACAGAGCTCAGTACAACCATTTGGCTAATGAAAAAATTCATTACGTAAAATAACGGGGTGGGGGGGGAACGAAGGAGAATTTAGCTATAATGAGATTGCAGTTAGATGAATGGTCAGGTCTTGACAGGGATGTGAGTTTCTGAGCTTTCATTATGAATTAATGGCATAAAAAAGCACCAGGGATGTACCAATATCCCCCATGAGTCACAAACCAAAGATTACAATTAATCCCATTCTAGATACCCCAAATCCCTTTTTAGAAGATGAAATATGAACACAGTTTGACTTGAAGTACATTTATAATGAGAGATTTTAATATGCATTTATCCTAATCAGCAGATCTAACACAAGAAGGAAAAGACACAGTGAGTATCAGAAGAAAACACAGTGTAGAAATACCATTAAATACTAGTTCAACTAACTGCGAATGAGCCAGGGGACAGGAAATGCTCATTTAAGAATAGCAGAGGAAGAAAAAAGAGGTTACCAACCAAAAAAGCAAGAGGAGAGGCCACAGGAAGACCATGAAGGGAAGACCGAGCCAAAGCCCTGGACTCGGCGGCCGCGGGCCCTGCCTGAAGGACGGCGGACGCAGCATGCGGGACTCAGACACAGCACCCGCTCTCCCCTGGGGGAGGACCCACGCTGGCTCGGCTCCTCTCCGAATGTTAAGCTCACTAGGCGTCTCAGAGTTAGAGGGAGCCTGGACAAAACTCGGGTGAATGCCCGTTTCCTGTCCCCACTCCTGACCCTCCACTCAAAAGCTCCAAAAGCAGACTCACAGCAAGCCTTCCGGCCGCCGCAACCAGAGAAGCTTCCAAGCTCCTCACGGCCTCTCTACCTGCTCTCTGATGAACCTTACATTACCTGAAAATCTCTGACTTGGGACAAAAACTCCCAAAGGGTAACAGGTTAGGAACTGCGAGTGAGACAGCAACAGAGACTCATTCACACTCGATTTTATTCAGTCAACCCATAAGCAGGGAGGTTAACAGGTTACTTTCTGCTTTAATAAACAAAAGGGTCAGAGACAGGTGGTCAGTAAGCCCCTAAAAGGAACCATTTCCATGGGAGGAGGGAAAAGTCTCAGCAAAACACCGTTCAGCTAACTTGAAAGATTCATGCACTTTAGGGCCCTGACATGGGCGGGTCACATGTTAAGACTTTGCCGTGGGTCAGAAGGACATCATCCTCGCTGAGCTTCCACGTTCCCTCGGGCAGCTCAGAGTAAGCAATCCTTTATAAGATGAAAACTGTTATTAAACAAACGCAGTTTTCTTTCCATATTGGAAGTTCACTGGTTTGGCTAAATAATACAAAGAAAAAAATTAATGCTAAGAACCTAATTTTCAAACAATCTTACCTGACCTGTGGGGTAATTTTAGAACGAAAGGCTTCATATCTACCACAAAGTGATCAAATTCTGCATCCAGCTTCTCCCATTTTTCTTCTTCACTTCCCATTTCCATAATTCAGCCTGTAAAATATTCAAAATTAAAATAATAATGTCTGTATGCTGAAAACTACATAACTGTTGGAAGAAATCAAATAAAATTCATCAGTATTGAACACCCGCAAAGTCACCTACAGATACAATGTGGCTCCACTAAAATTCCCGGCGGTGCTCCTTACAGATGTGCGCCAGCCGACTCGAAAGTCTACATGGAGAGTTAAAGGAATGAGAACAGCAGAAATAATTCTGAAGAAGAAGAGCAAGTTTGGAAGACTCACTTTACCTGATCTTAAGAAACATTATAAAGCTATCGGTTTCTAAGAAACACTATGAACACTACAAACCCAGACCGCTTATTAAAAAGCAGAGACGTCACTCTGCCAACAAAGGTCCGTCTAGTCAAGGCTGTGGTTTACCCAGTGGCATGTATGGCTGTGAGAGCTGGACTACAGAGAAAGCTGAGCACCGAAGAACTGAGGGTTTTGAAGTGTGGTGTTGAAGAAGACTCTTGAGAGTCCTTTGGACAGCAAGGAGATCCAACCAGTCCGTCCTAAAGGAAATCAGTCCTGAATATTCATTGGAAGGACTGATGCTGAAGCTTAAACTCCAACCCTTTGGCCACCTGATGCAAAGAAGTGACTCCTTGGAAAAGAGCCTGATGCTGGGAAAGACTGAGGGCAGGGGGAGAAGGGGACGACAGACAATGAGATGGTTGGATGGCATCACCAACTCAATGGACATGAGTTTGAATAAACTCCAGGAATTGGTGATGAACAGGGAGGCCTGGCATGCTGCAGTCTATGGGGTCACAAAGAGTCGGACATGACTGAGCAACTGAACTGAAAATTAACTCAAACTAAATCATAGACCTAAGTGTAAAGTGTAAAACTATAAAACAAGAAAACAGGAAAAAAACCTTCATGACTTGAAGTCAGTCAAGGATTTCTCAGATACAACATTAAAAGCACTACACATAAAAGAAAAAATTGATATATTGGACTTTATCAAAATAAAAAACTTCTGTTTTGCAAAGAACTCTGTCCAGGAGCTGAAAAGATAAGTTACAGACTGGGAAGAAACACTGCATATATCTCAGAAAGGACCTAAATCAAGAATACATAAAGAAAAAGCTGTGGTCCATATACACAACAGAGTATTACTCAGCCATTAAAAAGAATACGTTTGAATCAGTTCTAAGGAGATGGATGGAACTGGAGCCGATTATACAGAGTGAAGCAAGCCAGAAAGAAAAACACCAATACAGTATACTAACGCATATATATGGAATTTAGAAAGATGGGGATGATGACCCTGTATTCGAGACAACAAAAGAGACTCAGATCTATAGAGAGAACTTTTGGACTCTGGGGGAGAGAGAGAGGGAGAGGGTGGGATGAGATGGGAGAATGGCATTGAAACATGTAAAAAAAAAAAAAAAGAATACTGTAGTGGGTTGCCATTTCCTTCTCCATGATACTGACATTACTTCAGAATTGCATATTTTATTGCTCTGTGACTATTTCAATAATTTGAATAAAGTTTGTGAAATATTAAAAAAAAAACTAAACCATAAGTAAACAAACAAACCAATAAAAGTAATCAGCAAAAAAATCAGTTCCTTTACAAAAGAAGATGTGCAGCTGACACGTAAGCAGGTGAAGATGCTTCACATCACTAATCAGTAGACAGATGCTAATGAGAACCACAGCGAGACATGACTATGAAGACAGCTGAACTCAGAAACGCAAGCAATGCCAAACCTGCTAAGGGCACAGAGCAAGAGAACAAGAGGACAACGGGAACAACGGGAACAGAACAGCGACAACGGGAACAGCAGCGACAACGGGAACAGGAGCGAAAACGGGAACAACGGGAACAGAACAGCGACAACGGGAACAACGGGAACAGCAGCGACAACGGGAACAGCACGAGAGCACAGCAGGGGCGGAGCGGGAAGACTCACACGCCGCTGGCAGGAGTACGAAATGATGCGACCACCCTGGAAAGCAGACACTTCTTAGCCAGCTAAGCACGAAGCACAGGACTCAAAAATCCTAGTCTTAGGCATTTATCCAAATGAAACAAAATCTGTATTCACACGGAAACCTGAATATACTGTTTATAACAGCTTTTTTCTTCTGTAACCAGTTTTATTTTCTTCTGTAACTAACTCCAAACCCTGGAATCTAAGTGTCCCTCCCCTGGGAAATGGATAAACCCACTGTGGTTCATCCACACAATGAAGATCAAGGAACAGTGCTGATACGTGCGACAGCATGGGTGAGCTGCGAGTGTGTCAGCCCGAGTCAAAGAAGCCATTCCCAAAGGCCAGACTGTGTGTCTGTATCCCCCGTGTGACACCGAGAAGAGGCAGCAACTCCAGGCGCAAAGACAAAGTACCACACTCAGGCTCGCTCACCGGGTCACCAACAGGATGGGGCCGGGGAGGAAGCCACACAGGGCCTGGAGCTGCTCTCCATGCGGGCTGTGCAGGCTCTAAGAACCTATTCTGCTGCTGCTGCTGAGTCGATTCAGTCCTGTCCAACTCTGTGCAGCCCCATAGACGGCAGCCCGCCAGGCTCCCCCGTCCCTGGGACTCTCCAGGCAAGAACACTGGAGTGGGTTGCCATTTCCTTCTCCAATGCAAGAAGTGAAAAGTGAAAGTGAAGTCTCTCAGTCTTGTCCGACTCTTTGCAACCCCATAGACGGCAGCCCAGCAGGCTCCCCCATCCCTGGGATTCTCCAGGCAAAAACACTGGAGTGGGTTGCCATTTCCTTCTCCGAAGAGCCTATTTTATGTATGCATAAAAATTAATCAAACTGTATACCAAAAGAGTGATTTGTAATATCCATAAATGTAGTGTTTAACTCCCATCAAAAACTTAAAATACTGGTCCTCGGGTTTGTTCCTAATCAACAGGAAAAACACTGATTATAAAGGGGTGAACCCCCAAAATCAGAAACATAGGTTTTGACAAGACTCCTTCAGTTAAAATCTACTCGAGTCCACACGTTCCTCTAAGTTCTGAAATGCCTGGGTACTGCGTCTACACGATACACGGTCCCCATCTGTCATTTGTTCAAATGACACTGTTTCAAATCTGCAAATGGCACGTTTGGAGAAAAGCCCCGCTGTGGCTCTCCGCGCGCTCCCGCTCCTAACGCGCCCAGGGCCTCCTCCAGGGCAGGTCGGCCCCTCCGCACACGCCCCGCTCGCAGCGCAGCCGGGTCTGCGGAGCTGAGCCAGGCTCCCCTCGCTCGGGACCAGCACGCGGCTCCCACCGACGGCTCTTCCTGCCGCACCCCAGCGCCCCTGCGAGGCGCCCCTCGGGCCCCCCGCCGCCCTGCCCCCGCGACCGTGGCCGAGGCTCCGCCGGGGCCCTCGCCAGCCCTGCTGCGGGGCAGCGCGCAGGCCTCCCCGCCCCGCCCCGCCAGGGCCCCCCTCGCGCC